>OZ038490.1:119608501-119696001 GCA_964036315.1 Acanthosepion esculentum | reverse complement strand
GATATTAGAATACTCAAGAAGCTATACTGGCATCAAACGTATGGCTTGCGCATAGAGAATGCCATCAGCAGATATACAAAAACAGAAAAGAGCGTAAGGCAAGGATGTGTCTTCTCACCGGACATCAACCTCTAAAGCGAGGCAATTCTGAGAGAATTAGAAGTCCTACAGGGATTCGTCATTGGCGGCCAAAATCTTGACAACATAAGATACGCAGATGACGCAGTCGTGATAGCAGACACGGAAGAGAAATTTAAAAAAAAACTCCTAGAGAAGGTAGCGAAGGAGAGCGAGAAGAAGGGACTAATCAGAAACTACTAGAAGACAGAATGCATGGTCATCACTAAAAGAATGAGCCTGAAATATGATTTATAGGTCGGGGACACTAAAACCATCAGGTGCAGAAATTTAAATATCTGTGAAATGTTTTGATAGAGGACAGCAAGCGCCAAGCTGAGATCCGATGTAGTACGAGACGAGGATTTCTTTGCAAACAAAGAAAAGTGTACTGAGATGTTATTTGACATCTGTCGGCAGCGAATGTTGGACAGTCTTCTCAAAGATGAAGAAACGACTCAATGCCGCGGAGGTATAGTTGTACAGAAGGATGCTGAGGATATCATGCAGCGAGCGTGTGAGCAACGATGAGTTTTTGGAGAGGATGCAAACAAGGACTGAGCTTGTAATAACATCAGGAAGAGGCAGTTGAAATTTCTATGACATGTAATGAGAAATGTGGTCTTCGAGGATCTGATACTCACAGGTCGAAAATTGAGCAAGAGAGACAAGGGAAAGCAACGCATGACATAGCTAGCAAGATTAAGCAAGTGGCTAAGAGAACATGGTCTGGGGTAAGTAGCAAAGTGACAAATATTATTGAGAGCTAGAAGGACTAAGGTGAAGTGGAGAGCCATGATCGCCTACGTCCTAAAAGGACACGGCACTTAAAAAAGATAAGACATGATACGGTTAAATTGTCATAGAATTATTATGGAATAATTTGAATAGAAAATACACTTATAGTCATATTGGTTCCAGGATGATGAGACTAGGCCAATGTTTTAATACTGGTTTTTAGCGCTTTCTCGTTGGTGGCGCCTAAGGTTAAAATACATTAATGCCATTACGATAGCCTACGCTCCACTATTTTCAGTTCAGGATCATCTCCTCAAAAGTTTTATGTTACCCCGATGTCTTAAAGAAGATATATATATATATATATATATATATATATATATATATATATATATATATATATATATATATGTATGGATATGTTGAGTCTTGACTCATTGTTGAATCTCGCCTATTGCATGGAATAATAATGCAACAATAAATGTACTTAGAACAAGAATGTATTATAACAAGAAAGTGTACACAATAAGTACATATAGTATTTCTGTATATTTCTGGGAAGACGTTCCTGGAGAATGTGTTGACTAGTCGCAGTCGATCAGAGTCTCTAGTTGGATCTCGTGATTCCTCCTCCCTGTCTTCCGGTACCACCCATTATTTATATAGTTGGTAATCACCTATGCAGATTAGGGGGATCCTACCACAACAGTATATATATATATATATATATATATATATGTATGTATATATATGTATGTATGTATATATATATGTATATATATATATGTATCTACATATATATATATATATATATATATATATATATATATATATATATATATATATGTGTGTGTGTGTGTGTGTGTGTGTGTGTGAGTGTGTGTGTGTGTGTGTGTGTGTGTGTGTGCAGGTATGGAGAAAGGACAAGGACAAATAGTTTCCCAAATTCTCGCTTGACGAGGAAGCGTGACCATAACTCAACATATTTTCTAAAATTATATTAAGGGTCTCAGCTCTCGCTTTTGAAACATGACAACTCTTATGTAGCCAGGAATCATATTTTTAAAACAAAAAATATTATAATATATTATATATATATGCATATATATATATATATATATATATATATATATATATAGAGAGAGAGAGAGAGGGAGAGAGAGAATAATAGATAATGAATACATTTGATGGAGACCCTGGGAAAACATCTTAGCAGTTAGATGTTATTCCCTCCCATGGCAGGGCAGACTGTGGCCTATAGTCTTGATTTGGAACCAGTCTATCGCAGACAGAAATGACAACTTACCAAGAGAAAACTCTTCTGCCTAGTCAGCCATGAATTGAAAGAGACAGGATCACCCAAGCGTGTATCATGTAAATCACTTAACTGACTGAGTCAATGGTGATATGTAATCAAAATTGCATGCAACAAAATGAAGATCTAAGAAATTAAATGCAAAAGTCCATTTTCTGGGTTCATCCCAATATAGCATGAAACAAGTTTCAGGTTTTGCATTTATTCATTGACGATCTTTGATGTTGTCACTTAAGAATTGGACATCTGCATTTTAGGTTATATAGAGATTAGAATATCGACAATTACATCAGGAATAAGTCCTTATTTAAGACTCGAATCACGAAAGAATGCATAGAATGTGAAGCAATTTGAAGTATTATCTAATCCTTTGACAGATACCTGAATATTTGACGGAAATCTTTGACAAGAAAACGGTAGCCTGAAACTGACAGAAATTAAAAACAGTGGAAACAATCACAATGAGGAAACTCGTCCAGTTAAATCATTGAAATGATACATTTCCAAAGAAGTCTCTTATTTTCTGTCACAGTTTTCAGTCTAATAGAAATGCATATTAATCTAATTCTTTTATTGTGGATTTTGTGAAGAAAACGAATTCCTCAACGTCCTTTAAAAAAAACTGTTTATATCGCCTACGAATCGATTCCAAAACCCTTATTATTTCGCCATTTTATTTTCTGAATGATATTTTATATTTCCTAAATCATTTCAGGATGAAACTTGTTTGTAATGTATTTTTTCCAACGTTAACATTTTTCATTTTGAAGATTTCAGCCTAACGAAATTACATTTTCAGCTGCAAATTCTGTTTAATACACCGACATTAGGCTCAATGAAGAGTTTCTTTTTTCAATAGAATAAAATAGGAAGACATACATGTTCGGGCAAAGTGAAGAAAAGAAACCATGATGAACTGAAGGGAAAATATAAACTCACAAAAGAAAGACAAATATATGCCACTATAACAACAGATAAAAAAATGTATCGATGTTATGAGAGAATGTTGGGAAAATCAGTTCTTATAAGCTGAGCACATTTATCCCAGCATCTGTTGATTAGCTGGAAAATAAATAAAATGATAGAAGTTAACATAATTATTTCCGTATGAAAAAGAACTTATTTCGATCACCACAGTTTTATCGTCAGCAAACATGTCTCATGATAAACTGTAATAACGTAATCATTAAAAAAACTTTCACTGCATCTTCAAAATGTTGATACTTTGTAAGATTATACTAATATTGTGATAAGGTTGATAGATATTTTTTACGATTCATCAACCGTTTAATTTATAGCCAGAAAATATTTTAGATTGTATAAATTAGTTGATATAATAATGATTTACTGATACAAGTCCTACTAATTAATCCATATCTGGGGGTGTAGAGGATGTAGATTCAAAACATACCCAAGAGTATTTGCGCCTAAGTGAATATAACGAATGGAACTATAACTTGGCCCTCCGTTTTCCCATTCGGAGTCGTTGTCTGTTAAACTCCTCACACATCCAAGATTCCATTACTTGCTGTTGCCAAGTGGTCACCCCTCGAGGTACTGAGTAGTAGAGACGTTGCTTATCTTTGGTGATCTTAAGAGAACTTAATAGAAAATTATCAGTATAGGTATCTTCTTTATTTTTTGTCTGTCTTCAGGACATAGGAAAAACATGGTTCTCCACAACTTCCACATCATTTTTTACTCTCAGCAATATATACTCCGTTATATTTTTTCGTTGTCTCTATGGTAGTTGACATGTCATCGATTTATTCAAACAAGTCAAATAGGCTGAAACAGGATTCCCCTTTCCTCTGCCTTCGTCCTGTAAATGGTAAATGATTTTCTCGTTATATGACTCGGATTATTAGCAACACATTCTTTGCTGTTCCTTTTCCCCCAAAAACTTCCTCATTTGTTTTTTTTATCTGTGCATATTCTTCACAGTTTTTCATGAATCCACGTGTCAGTCTCATGAAGCCTTTCCAGAATTTATGATATTTTCTTGTCTTCAACATCATAACAAAGATGATACATTACATAAAGTTGACTAACACATATTTTTTTTAACATTATTTTTCTACTTTATATTATTACCTTACTCAGTTACTAAATAACTAATTTATATATGCGATTACAGATCTTTGAATCAAAATTTGCGTCTTCTGAAATAACCATTTGAAGTTGAATTTATGTATATTGTATACATTAGCTTCCCATTCAGCTGCTACCTTAGCTTACCATTACATATACCTGCTTCTTACAATTAATAACAAGTTCTTTATTCTTGTTTATGTCTATCATTCATGGGTCAGACTACATTGTTTAGTTTATCATGTTTCAACCTGAGTTTAATAAATCCTAGAAGAGAACAATTCATAGTTTTGTGGTTTCTTTTTAGTTTCCTTTGCTTTCTCTATTCGCATGTAAGGTTTATGGTCCAGTGCACCTTACGGATTAATCGTACATCATGATATTACAGATTTTTCAACATGCAATAATTCTCCTTATATTGTTTTCTCAAAATCCTCTTGTGTAATAGATGAAACACAGTAATAGGTTTCTCTGTATTTCCATTGTTTGTTCTGACAGCATTCTGGACCTTCTTTTCTTCTAATGTATTGAACAAGGCTATATGATTAGGCCAATATTTCTAGACTATTAGAAGGAGTACTTTAAAATTTTGAAGTCTTAACATGCACAGATGCGAAACATTAGTTATATAAGCAGTTTGAATAATATTTCGTTAAACACGAGACTATATATATTCTCTATTATTAAGTGGAAATAAATTTAAATAAAAAAATTAATACTATTAAAATTTTATTTAAAACATCGCAGTTCCCCAAGTGTAGACCAAACTAACTGTGTGAGAGACAAGATTTTTAAATGTTTCACAATATTGAAGTAATCGAAAATAATTAACTAAAGTCGTCATTCACTGACAGAATTGTTGAATATTTTAATTGTTTAAAAACTTTGTTCCAGATATTAGACTTCTCAAATCCTGTAACTAATGGTGCTCTTTCTAGAATTCATGGCAGTTATTCATTTATTATTTCTAGTATTGATGGGAGTTATTCATTTATTATTTCTAGTATTGATGGGAGTTATTCATTTATTATTTCTAGGATTGATGGAAGTTATTCATTTACTATTTCTAGTATTGATGGGAGTTATTCATTTATTATTTCTAGGATTGATCAGAGGTATTCATTTAGTATTTCTACCATTTATGGTATTTATTCCTTTATTATTTCTAGTATTAAGAGGTATTCAATCATTATTTCTAGTATTGATGAGTGGTATTCATGTATTATTTCTAGTATTGATGCGAGTTATTCATTTATCAATTCTAATATTGATGACAGTCATTTTCCAAAACCTATTGTAGCAAGTTATCATGTTGAACATATGTTTATCTACTCTTCTAATCTCCTGTACTATATCTTTGTTCAATTTTTGTATATGTTCGAGTCATGCGATTTTGTCTGTCATATTGTTTCTGATTCTGTTGTGGCACAATATAATGACTGAAGAAAAACGCTTCTTTGCGACTTAAATGAATACTGAAGAAGTTTAATCATCATTCTGACACAACGATGGTTTACAGATGATAATGTAGACTTTTATGAACAGTTTGAAAGGCAGATATGACACCCATATGAAAATCTAGATCGGCTGAGGTCGTTTAAAACATAGAATCTCTAACTAGTTTGCCAATCATTAATCCCAGACTAGATGTTTTAAGGTATCTTAATTTGGTGCATTGTCATAAGTGCGAAGCACAATGTAAAGGTTTGAACATATTTCATTAGTTACTATGATGTTTAATCTAACTACTGTTCCACACCGTGGTACTTTTCTTCTCGGTTTATAGATAAATGTAGCTGCATAGCACTTGTACACTATACAATCAAGTGTAAGACCGAATTCAATAACGAGCCACTCCTATTCTTCTTCCGTAAAATATCTTCAAATCTACGCCTGTTTGCGTGCGTGCATGTGTGCGTGCATGTGTGCGTGTATGTGTGTGCGTCTGTGCGTGTGCGTGTGCGTGTGTGTGTGTTTGCGTGCGTGCGTGTGTGGAGAGAGAGAGAGAGAGAGAGAGAGAGAGAGAGTGAGAGAGAGAAACCGGTGGTGGAGAGAAAATGCGGTGGTAGAGAGAAAGCGGTTTTCTTAAATCTGACATGCATCAAAAAAGATGATGTAAGGCAAATGATTCATCGAAATGGCGACCAGAAATAATAATGGCCGAGTTTGGATGGGGTTGGTTCGGCGAATCGTTAAAGGAGAGAACAAGAAGGGGTTAGGGAGTTCACGATGAGCAGGAAAGAGAGCGAACCAACAACAGGTAGCCATGACGACGCGTTCGCGCCCTTATCCTCCTCCCGCCTTTCTTTGTTTTTGTCTTACCCGCCCATTTTCACATTGATTCGCCCTTATTGTCTCCCTGTCTGTCTTAGTAGATTTTCACGTTTATCTTTCCTTCCTTCCTTCCTTCCTTCCTTCCTTCCTTCCTTCCTTCCTTCCTTCCTTCCTATATGTTCAGATTTTGCTTTACTTATTTCTTTCACATGATTCTTGGATTTTATCGATTTTTTTTTCATTGTTTTCTCCTTAATTCTATTTCTTGTTCATGAAATTATTTTCGTTACTAAAATTCTCTTCTTCTTCTTCTTCTTCTTCTTCTTCTTCTTCTTCTTCTTCTTCTTCTTCTTCTTCTTCTCCTCCTCCTCCTCCTCCTCCTTCTTCTTCTTCTTCTTCTTCTTCTTCTTCTTCTTCTTCTTCTTCTTCTTCTTCTTCTTCTCCTCCTCCTCCTCCTCCTCCTCCTCCTTCTTCTTCTTCTTCTTCTTCTTCTTCTTCTTCTTCTTCTTCTTCTTCTTATTATTATTATTATTATTATTATTATTAGTAGTAGTAGTAGTAGTAGTAGTAGTAGTAGTAGTATTAATAGTAGTAGTAGTAGTTGCAGAAGGAGGATGTAGAGGTGGTCCCCTTTCTCATCTTATTGTAGATCATTATTTTATTTTCACATTCACTGTTTCGCTATTTATTTCCTTCTATATTACGATCAGTTTTTTTTTTCATTTCGATATATTAATCGAGTCTACTACTACTACTACTACTACTACTACTACTACTACTACTACTACTACTACTACTACTACTTTGAAGAAGCAGCAGCAACAGAAGAAGAAGAAGAAGAAGAAGAAGAAGAAGAAGAAGAAGAAGAAGAAGAAGAAGAAGATAGTGAGTGAAGGAAGATGTGTCTGTCCAAAGCGTTGACAAAGCATAATAAATGAATAAAGGAGATAAACGTTAGGAATTACAGAAGATTCGCAAAAGTTGATAATCAAGAAGAAGAAGAAAAAGAAAAAGGACAATAACAACAACAACAACAAAAATGAACTGAATACAAAAAATAAATGCAAGGCTCTTAAAATAGATTCGGTGATGACATGAAGAAGAAAAGAAATAAGAATTTCTTTGAAAAAAGTAAACAACAACAACAACAACAACAACAATAATAATAATAATAATAATAATAATAATAATAATAATAATAATAATATAAAATATTTATAGAATAAAGAAAAAAAGTAGAAGGAAAAGTAAAATTGTTGAAAGATCCGAAAGGAGGAAAAATCAAAATAGAAGTATAAAATAAAAATGGAAAGTTAAATAAAGAAACAAAATATAAAAGAAGATATGAAAAAAAGAAAGGAATTCAAAATCAGAATGAAAAGCAAAGACCAAAGATGAAATGAACGGGAATAGAGAGTAACATTGAAGTGTGCTCTAAAATAAAATCGGAATAATTTTCATCGCACTGGAAATATAATTTTAGAAAAATGGTGAATGAAAATCGGAAGACTTAAAGGAAATCCCAGAAAAAAATAGAAAAAGGGATTCGCTGGATGAATCGAAAGAGAGGACTTATAGTAAGACACTCATTGAATAATTGTCAAGAAAGACAATCAACTTAAAACAACAAAAGACAAGAATGACTTGACAGAGAGCAAAACAAGGAAACAAAAAATGGGGAAACAATAATGGAAGAAGAAAGCAAGAAAGAATGTTGAGAAGGTTTCAGAAAGAATAAAAGATGTAGAGTTGGAAGACAATGAAAAAATGGCCTGAAATGAATTAAAACAAGGATGAGTAGAGAAAATAATATTAATAATTAAACTATAAATAAAAAGGAAGCCACCATGGCACCATAGTTACCAATTTTGTCTAACAAACCAATTTACTAATGTACTGTGTTCAATACTTAGTCAGCGATGTTATTAATATGGCTACGTGCTTAAATAAAATGTGTTTAATAAATATCTATCCAGCTTTGTAGCTGTATAGAAGTATACTAGCGACAAGAAACAGTGTGCCGTGTTTTATCTCAACTAAATTAGTAGATTTTCAGGGCAACAAGTCATACATGCAGTTTGCCTACTTGGAAGATTGGTGCTGCACAATCATTCGCTTTCGCATCTATCCTTAAACGGCCCGAATATGGATTAAGCAATCCTTAGAAAATGTCAGTAAGAATGAAAAAAAAATAAAATAAGAGTTATCGAGAGAAGAGAAAATCGTATCGAAGGAGGAAAGAGTTAAATGCAGAGTAGGGAAATATATGAAAATAGAAAGATAAATAATCAAGCCTGGATCTTATTGCTTCTTATAATATTTTCATTCATCATTTCTCCTATATTTTTTAGAATTATTCTATGAACTTATTCCTATTTTATTTGAGACTTTACTTCACCGCAATCCTTCTCTTTCTTTTATTTCCATTTGATTTACTTTTTTCTCTATCATGAATTTTAGTTTATCTTTTTATATTTTTTATCCTCATCATCGAAACCTTTTTTACGATTCTCCTTTTTTTCTTTTTCTTCTTCTTTTTCTTTGTTTCTAGGACCCCCTTTATATGTTATTTTTATTTGTCATTTTATTTCACTCGTTGTTATCGTCCTTATTTCTTTTCTTTCTTCTTTTATTCTTCCTCTTCTTATATTTCTTCTTCTTCTTCTCATTATTATTATTATTATTAGTTCTTTTTATGCCGTTCCTTTTTCAGTTCCTTTTTTCATTCCCCCGTTCTATTTGTTTTTTTCCTTCAATGATATCTTCTTCATCTTTTACTCCTCCTCCTCCTACTACTACTGCTACTACTACTACTACTACTACTACTACTTCACTTCTTATATTTATTCTTTTCATTTATAACCCTTCTCATTTCTTCCTTTTCTTCTTCGTTTTTTCTTCTTCTTTTTAATCTTTTTTCGTTTCTTTTACAAATCTCACGGTCGATACAACAATTTATTTCTTCTCTTCTTCTTCTTCTTCTTCTTCTTCTTCTTCTTCTTCTTCTTCTTATTTTTTCTTTTTCTGTATCTTCTTCTTTTTCTGTATCTTCTTCTTTCTTTTTTTCTTCTTCTTCTGCTTCTTCTTATTATTCTTCTTCTTCCTCTTCTTCTTCTGCTGCTGCTGCTGCTTTTACTTCTTCTTCTTTCCTACATTTTCTCTGAAGACAATTCCCGATTTATGTCTCGAAAAGATTCCCTCCCCCAAATATATCAGTCATTGTTGTCCTTTCCTTATCTCTTATATTTCCCCCTTTCTAGCTCACTTTCGCTCGCTTTCTGTAAATTCAGCTTTTAAGACCTGCCTTTTCCCTTCATGAAGTTTCCGATTCTTCCTTGTGCTCTTCTGCCCATATATCATTCTCAAAAATGCCCAACCTTTTCCACCCGGTGACTAAAGCTACTTAATCAAAATACGGCTCTTTATCCAACCGATCACTTTTTGGTCATTTTTCCAGTTCACCCACCCATTATTTAGCCCATTTCACACACACATTCATATTTTAACATTGACTTGCCACGTCTCTATCCACCTCCTGGAACAATATCAATTCTACAATCAATGTAATTGTTTCTTTTTGTTCTTATTCTTATTCCCTCTCCTCCAACTTCTTCTTCTTCTTCTTCTTCTTCTTCTTCTTCTTCTTCTTCTTCTTCTTCTTCTTCTTCTTCTTCTTCTTCTCATTATTATTATTATTATTATTATTATTATTATTATTATTATTATTATTATTATTATTATTTATTAATGATTAATTCATTTTATTTCGTTTTCAAACGGATAAATACTATCCTAGTTATCATTTATCTATTAACATCTCTTCAATAAATTTTCACACCCTTTTTTCTTGCCGAATTCATGGAGACAAGTGATAGCATAATTCCTCTCCTCATTGTTATTTTTGCCATTACTATATGAATTTCAAAACTAGCATTGTCCATCATATGTTCACTCTGTCAAACGGCAGTAAATTGTTTACAATTTCAATATTTGCTATTGTTTCATCATTTCTGGGAATCTCTGTCTTCTTTGTATAAGGATATCCAAGAGAGTTCCTAGTGCTCGTGTGTTTTTGTAACTTTATATCTATAAAGATATTTTCCCTTTCTTTGGCATCTCCTCTGTGAACCGTTAGTCTCTTGTGATCTTCTTAATGTCATCTGTTGCCATATATGGTCTCGTTCCCCCGTTGTTCATCTCGAGGTTCTCGACACTATCCAAAGACTGATATGCAATATGATCGGTCCTGATTTGGGGTCTCAAATTCCGCCACTTCCTCACCGACCTAAAGTGGCTTCCCTCTGTCTTTTCTATGAATATTTTCATGGCATCTGCACTGATGATCTATTTTCACTGGTGCCCAGACTGCATGAATTTAAACGTGCTACTAGGCTGGCATCTTGGTCCTGCCCTTTTATGGTCGAAACAGTGAAATGTAATCTCATCTTCTACTCCAAAAGCTTGTACCGTTGCACTTCCCGACAGTGGAACTCCCTTCCTCTTACTGGCTTCCCTGATAATTATAATCTTCAAAAATTTAAATGTAATGTCAATCGACATATTATGTTGCATTGATCCTCGTTCTTCTTTTTATCCTTTCATCAACCCCCACCCCTTTTCCTTAAATTACACTCTCTGTAGCCCTTTGCGTACAAGTATAGCGCCTGCCTTGCTTGATGTGAATTGCTTTAAAAAAGTAAGATTTTATGACCTGGATAGGATAACCCGTTCTAAATCCAATATCATGAAGAATTTTACTGCCCTAAAGCCAGCTTATAAGCATTTTGCACATGCTCAAATCCAAATCACTTGCACAATTCATGTTGGTATAACTTTTCTTATTTCATTATTATTATTTCCTGTGATTTATGTTGTATACAAATTTCAGTCAATGTTCCAACCAGAGATCTAAGGTCAGAAATGTCTTCATGGCATTTTCTACAATTCATTTTTGTAAAATAAAGGAGAAAACCTAAGATCAGGCACATTTTCCATTGATTAATCGTTTCGTAATATGTAAATGGTATTTGTGAGAAGAATTCTTTGTTTTTTTTAAGGCATGAGCTACCAGGAATCCCTTCAATGAGTCTATCGGACCCTTTCCAATCAATCCGAGGGCTCTAAATGCAACTGGAATTATTGATAAAGTCATGTACAACATTTCTGAGATTTCGATTTCAAAATCCTTGTTTGGTATTTTTGGAAAAATCTTCAAATGTACATTACAATCTGCATAGACTGCCATATCAATAAGGAGGCACATAAAACTGTCCTATTTCTGTAACCGGGTATGAGTGATGCTCCTACCATTTCATTGCATGTTCTTTCCGGATAAAGTGGCATATTTTCCAGTGCAGATATTGGCTCACTCTATCATACTGAGATTTATATATAGTTTGAGCCAACACTGTATACCCTGATATAAGTTGGTCAATTGTTTCTGAATATTTATCACAGAATATGCATTTAGGCTCAAAGAAGTTTTTCAGATTGTGTGCTTGGTAATTTCTAGTTAGTAAGCATTGGTCCCGTGCAGCAAGAATAGAATCTCCCGTTTCAGCTTTTAACCAATGGTTGGTACGAGGTTTTGCTACATCAGCTGGTTTTGGTGCAGGCAGAGTATGGAGCATGAAGAGGCTTATCTTGCCATCTTTTTTTTGCACTTGGTAATCATCATCATCATCATCATCATCATCATCATCATCATCATCATCATCATCATCATCATCATCATCATCATCATCTTTCTTCTTCTTCTTCTTCTTCTTCTTCTTCTTCTTCTTCTTATTATTATTATTATTATTATTATTATTATTATTATTATTATTATTATTATTTACGCACGAAAGGTCCTGTAATTATTTTAGGAGATTGGGTGCCATCAAAACTCTTTATCTTTGCAAAAACATTATCGTGATACTATTTGATCCAAGCAACGTCATTATCAGGCCACTCTCAGATGATCTCCTGACTATTTTAATGAAATCTCCTTGTTCTTGTTATTGTCAGTATAGCTGCTCTGATCTTCCTCACATTTCATGTTATTTCTGAACACTGTAACGTTGGGCTTTCCAATGATTCCAACTCTTCTCCAAATGTTCATTTTTCTATTCCTTTTTTACCAACATCTTCGGAACAATTTTCAGTGCTCTTTTAGCACATGACACAATGCTTCCCTTCACTTTTACATATTTTCCTCATATTTCATCTGCCAGAAAAGAGAATTCCCTATTTGACAGTATTTGTTTCTTGTTAACTCCTGAAGTGTCCGGCTTGTTGGCGTCGAATAGTTAATGTTTCAAATACAATGTCCTAAAAGATTTGAAGCATTTCATACTCTGGGACAGGTTCTGCTGTTTCTATGTACCATTGAGCAGTATAAGTTAAATTATCATTGTTTGCACAGTTCTCAATTGATCACTTTTTCCACTCAATCAGATTTTGCATCTGCTTTTCTGGGTGAGCTTGACATATTTGTCGTTCACTGTTTCATCTTTTTCTTGACGTATTTTGAATTTGTTGTCATTCTGCATCTTGGCTTTATATTTGTTGAATTCGTACGTATAGTATTGCGATAATATTATGAGCGATTCATTATTTAAATGATTTTTTTCTCTTTATAAACATGTTCTTAATAATTTATCTGTCATTTTAAATTTTCTTCTAAAGTAACATAAAAGTTGTTCTAGAGAAGGATGCTGGGGATACCATGGACGAGTTTGTTTTTAAAAGAAAATAGAAACAAAACAGGAACTTACACTTAAGGAAGAGACATTCAAAATATCTGGGGCACATAATCAGGAAAGAGGGCTTGAAAAATCTGATACTCCCAATGCAGATTGACGGCAAGAGGGACAGAGGAAAACAACGCATAACATACTTCATAAACTTGAGTCAACAGATGGCGGAATAGGGATTAAAAGAAATGACAAATAGTTAAAATTTATTAAAAGCTACAAAGGAAAGAAAATTTTGGAGGGCCATGATCGCCTACGTTCTGAGGTAACAGGGCACATAAAGAAGAAGACAAGTGTTAATTTAATATTTCACAATTTACACACCGACAAAACTGTTAACATCTTATTTCATAATATACACGTTGTTTAAACTGTTAACTTCATATTTCAGAATTTGCAAATCGCTATAACTGTTAACATTATATTTTACAATTCAGCCACCAGTACAATAGATATCTTCATATTTCACAATCTGTGCGATTATTTGACCAAGTCCGGTTATTGATTTCATTTCATTTTTCTTTCAACTTCTCTGTATGAAATGTAACGGCCACATTACACATCATCATTCATGTGTTCTTTATTTGATCATGGTGCTTACTTTTCCTTTGAACATTTGTCATTCTGAAAAGACGTTTTATATTTTTCCAGGACACTTTTTCTTTTTGTTTCTATTGTACGTTTCGAGTAGTTAACACCATTATAGGAAATGAAGAGACAATATCTGAAATAAGTAATGAGGAATGAGCACATTATTTACATTATTCGGATTATTGTCCTCATTTTTGTCGCCATATTAATTACAACGTTTCAGCCGCTGTACGCTCCGGCCTTCTTCAGGTGGTTGCAATTTCAAACTGAACCCTTTATTTCACTCACTAGGGTAGACTATTCTAGTTCACGTGCCATGTTTAATGGATATCAGTTATCTCCTGTTAATTTTCTCCTGTTAATTTCCCTCTGAAACATATCCACTGCCTTAACCGGGTATTGAACTCACACACTTTGGGTCCTGTCACTGGATCTAACCAACGCCTTTATCCACTGTGCCATGTATCGTTCGACATTCTAACCACATGAAGAAGGTCGTAGCGTACAACGGCCGAGACGTTGTAATAAATATGGCGACAAAGATGAGGACAATAGTCCGAATAATGTAAATAATGTACATAATACCTCATCTCAGAAATATAGACAGATACTGGAGGAATGAGCGTTTTGAAAATCTGACATTTACAGGACATAATGAAAGCAGACGGAATGATCAAATAACCGAATCAACGAGCTTGTGTAAAAGGTCGGCAAAACATAGACTGGTGTAGAATGTAAATTTAACAAAGGATTAGAAGTTGTGGAGAGCCCTGATCTCCCGAGTGCTTAAAGTGACAGTCCATAAACGATACCAAATATATTAACCTTCTTTTGCTTCGCATTATTATTATGTTATCATTATTATTATTATTATTATTATTATTATTATTATTATTATTATTATTAGTAGTAGTAGTAGTAGTAGTAGTAGTAGTAGTAATGGTGGTGGTATTTCTGCCTCGTTGCAGTCATCGTGGGCATGATTATTATCAATTAGTATTATCATAATTAAGGTATCTCCTCTCATTCAACCCTAAAGATTTGCTGGAAGGACGTGCTGTGTTGGGCGGGAATGCCACTCGAACGGAGGCGTTACTCTCTTAGAGGAGCGGTGCCCTTCTTATCTGTTGGCGGAATGTGGTGTGGCGGCGATCGAGGTGGTGATGGTGCGCGTAATAGTGACGATGCATTTCGGGTAAGTGGCGTGGAATGCAATGAGTTGAAATGGTGATGATTCAGGCGGGGATGCTAGCAGGGCTGGTGTCGATGAGAACCACTTATGTTGATTCCCTAGAATCGCTTGCAATACTCACGTCTTTGTCTTAAGGGTTTTGACAATTATTCAAACGATGCTGGTTAGGGAGTGTCCAAAATTCCTCACCTCTACATTATACAACCATAAAGCAATACGACGCATTCACACGCAAATGTTTTCAATGTCAGCCGTATTCGCTAAAAGAACTGGGATAGATTTGGGTGAGAAGATTTGCATTTCAGCAATACCCCAAATGGAAACGATCTACGCGTCTTCAAATTCACCATTCAAAAGATTCACTTTTATATGACGCGAACACTAAACGATGACACTCTTGGAAAGCATTCGATTTTCAGCACCACTGAGAAGCACAATAAACACTCACGTACGCGCGTAAAGGCATGCAACATTTATATAGGAATGGAATATAATGTATATCGATATGTGCACCTAGTGAAACGGTTAACAAAGTTGAAATTGAAATTTCTCACCATTTCTTCTGTGTTCACTTCGCACTAACGACCTTGGTAAAGGTAATATGCGTCTTATATTTAGGGATCCAGTTACAAAGAAGACTAATCCTGAACGTTTTGGGTAGTGGACAGTCGAAAAGAATGACAACTCTGCATTGCAATGTAATTGGCCCTGATCTGTCATCTCGTCTGCAGTCGCTCTCTCACAGAGACGACGTTCCCTCGCTCTGTCTTTTTTACAAATACTTTCACGGTAATTGCTCCGAGGAGCTGCTTTCGCTGGTTCCTAGGCCTCATGAATTTAAACATCCTACGAGGCTGGCATCCCGTTCCCACCCCTTCACCGTTTAAACCGTTAGATGTAGACGTCTCTTCTACTCCAATAGCTTCATGTCTCGCACATCTCGCCTGTGGAACTCTCTTCCTTATTCCTGTTTCCCTGACAAATACAATCTCCAACTATTTAAGTGTAATGTCAATCGACATCTCCAGTTGCCTTGATCTATCCACTTCCCTTCTCCACATCCTTTCACCTTTCATTCCTATCGGCTCTCGCTCCAAATCTTCTGAAACCCCCTTGCCTTGATCGATCCACTATCTTTCTCCACATCCTCTCCTTTACCACTATCTGCTCTTCCTCCAAACCTTCTGTAACCCCTTGCGTGCTAGTGGCTTCCAGCCTTGCTTGGGGTGATATTCTTACCCCCCCCCCTAAAAAAAAACCGGTGCCGTGAATCGCAATTCTCTGCAACTGACATTCTACTCGTCATTACGGCGATCACCTTGCTGCTTGTTTCTGTAAGAGGATGGAGAGAGCGACTTTGAATGTGTTTAACAGCTTAGTCATTAAAAATACACTCAAAGACCAAATGTTAGTACTTGAAGGGAGGCATCATTATCTTTAAAGGATGACTAGTGTGTTTCATAGTATGTGTAGTTTCATGTACCCTCATAAAAATATTACATCAGGAAAACCTGACAATACACCCTACAACTTATTTAAATTTCCTTGATGTTATATTACAAAAGAAAAAGAAAAGCAGCACCTCTACAGATTAATATAACTGAAAATTTCTCATTGTGGATTTATCATGTTCTTTTTTTTCTAGTAAATGTTCGCACAACACAAGCCCCTAAAACCCCTCAAGGCAGAGTGTTCCTCAGTACGCTTATTGTAGGAACGTAAGAGGAGAACATAGGTGTACTTTATGAGGATATTTAGGATATATACTGGTTGACAATGGACTTGAAGCGGTTAAGAGTGTAATGATTTAGAAGGAATCATCTCGAGTATTTGTTTTACTTTTGTACGTGGCATGGCGCATGCTAGCTGTAAAGCTTTCAACTAGTGGAAGTAGTGCCTCGGAACCTTTGCCATAGAAATAGCGATAAGCTTGTGTCACTTCGTCTGTGTAAAGGGGCCGTAGTTTTGAAAATGGCCATTTTGTCATTTGTTTAGACTCTTGTAAATATAGAGCATCACAGGTAGAATGTTGTATATTCTGGAGTTGTACATGAATCCGTATCTTTATTGATGAGTCTGAGGTCTGAGGTGAAGACGTGTTCATACCAAAAGGCCTGATTAATACAACTGATCTTCATGGCTGAAGAATGAAACGTTAATGCTTGGTCTCATGGATATTGGATGTTTCCAAGCCAGTTATTATAACATTGAGCTGTTATATATAGGTCAGAGGAGAGATCAGATCCCGGATTTTTGATCCTCTAGATTTTGGAGGCGCTCATGGAAATTTACTAATAATCTGAGAATGTCCATAGCAAGATCGTTAATATAAATCAAAAATTAATCCCGAAGAGAAAACCGTTTTTAACGCCTGAATTGATCTCATGGGGTCTAAGTTAAGAGGGTAAAGAGAATAAGAAATAGTTTTTGTCATTTGCAACTCCACCTCATTCGTTAGGCTCATAACAGGATCTTAGTTCATTAGAATTGGTATCGAAATGTTACTCTGAATTTCCTCTATTTCAATCGAATATGTTTCCAGCAAGTATATTCTTCGGAGTTACATTTTTCTAATATTATTATTTCAAGCCGTGCAAAATTTCACAGAATTTTCTACTTTGAATGCAACATATAACAAAATGTAAGAGAGAGAACAGAAAATGTTAAATTATATTTTGAATTTAATATATCCCCCGTGTTATTGTTAGAGATGCTATAATTCCGTACGTAGATTATTGATTCCTAATAAAGATGATAATTCAGCTATCGACTAGAACCGCCTCGTTTACCAAATCAAAGTATTGATACAAGAGCTGTGTTTATCTTAAAGGAGAGAATTCTTGCGTCGCATTTTGAATGGATTTCATACTTTCCGCATCATTTCAGATTTCTTTCATCAGAAGTTTTTAAAAAGCGGTTCTATTCTATATGAAACGAAACCCTAATTTCCTCACCACCAACGATAGCTACCTGTTTTAATTTCAAATTCAATGACAAAATTTGATTCTAAATTGGAGATATTGTTTTCTCCCGCCAAAATATTTAACTTATTTTTTTTTAAATGATCAAAGAGAATTAGAAGTGTTTCTTTTTTCATCTAAAAGAAAGAACGAAAGGCTTTACATACATTAACTTGTTTAAAATGGCGTTGGTACCAAATTAAAACCGAGAAAAGTATATTATTATTTTGCTTCGGGCCTCAATATGGTGTTCTATGAAAATGTAACTGTGTTTTAATATTTTAATGTATCCTAGTTCTGATAACACTGGTTTCATAAACAATTAGTCACAAAGAAATGGAAATGGCAAATCTAAAAATGTATTTCTTTGATCTGTGTTGCATAACGAAATCTTCCACAATTTTTCTCTTTTTTATTTTTTTACGAAAAGCAGTGTCTTGAAGATAAGATGTAAATATTTTAAACGAAACCACACAATTTCAAATCTATATGAAATATTATTTAGTTCTTTTAACTACCGAATAAATTGGGTCGTAAGTGAACAGATTGAAAAAGATACTATCACAGAGAGGGTTGTTGATAAATCCTGACTACATTCTAACTTAGAGATTCGTACTCAACCTCAACGAAGACAGTCGAAACCATGGACTCATTATGGACACTAATATTTTCATGTTTGTATAATATGTTATTCACCATAGCTAGATGCGATGTCTTTCATTTCAGCGTTGCCCTTCCCCTAGACTGGTTGACAGCCTTGGCTTTAGAACACTAATTTGCTACATAAGGAATAAGGAAAGGTATTAAGCTAAAATAACAAAATATAGAGATAGATGGACATAGTTATACATATGAGAAAAAAGATCTAGCAAGCTAGACAGAGAAAGAGAGAGAGAGAAAGAGAGGTGTTCATATATCCTTGCATACATTGATATTTATTAATTTAGACAATTCTTGCATTTTATATACATTTTTGATTTGTGTTTGTGAGATTAATGTCAATAATTATATATTAGTTTGTACAGATATCAGTCATCAGTAAAATACCTCCATTAAATTTCCATAATCAGTCAATAAATCAAGAGCAGCCTCCGTCATGGTCAAACCCGCGGTTCTTCCATTTTATACATAGGCGTATGTATTGAACAGCGAAACAATCGGTTTTAAATTCACAACTCTCCTTCTCCTAAACAGGTTGCTTCTACTATTAAACCCATAAACGTGATAATCATGGAATCTTAACTTGTCCACTTGTATTTGCGCGAAAGTGAATATAGCGTAGGGGTCTACCCGGCTTTCCGAATACTCGTTCACAGTCGACATACAAAATACTTCCGTAATATCACAGAAAATCCTTTAAAAACAGTTGTTTTCTTTTGTGGTATTTAGATGCCATCCCCACTCACAGCTGGTTTTATCGTCTCCTACTCTTAAACTGGTTTAATCATCAATGTCAAAGAGACCATCCTATCTTGGGAGAAAACTTGTGCGAAAGTAAATGCAATGAAATCGGACAGAATTTGAACTCGGCACACCAATCAAACTGTAATCGCCGACATATGCTACTCCCCGCGCACATACCAAATATTTCAATAGTCGAATACATTTCTTTAACAACATATGCCTTTGCAAGTAAATATGTTTATATATAAAAATATAAATGAATGTGTATGTGTTTCCGTGTGTACAAGCCATGTAGCTGGTGTGTATGCGTATCTGTGAACGTGTTTGTGTGTTGTGTGTGTGCGTGCGGTGAGAAGGTTTTCTTGTATTTGTTGATAAGGAAGATAACTAAAATGAAGATGACGTAATTAAAGTCAAGTGTTTGCCGACGATGGAGACGAGGAAATAACTTTCAGGGCCACTTTCCTTGATAGTTGAGACTGATAAAGGTGATGAAGAAGAGAGGAGCAACAGCGAAGAGAAAGACAGAAAGAAATGAAAGAAATCGAAATTAAAATACGCGATATAAACAGGTAGACGAGGAGAGGAAGATAGTAAGAAGTTGGAGAGAGAGAGAGAGAGAGAGAGAGAAAAAAAGAAAAAGGGCAGAAAATAAATAGAAAAGAAACAGGAAAAACAAATATAAACAAACATAGGAGATACAAACAAAGAATGACATAGGAGGTGGAAGGAAATGAAGGAATGAAGGAGAGGAGAAGAAAGATTGAAAAAGAAATGATGATACAAGAGAGATAGAAAACGAAAGAAAAAAAAAACAAATGAAAAATGAGAGAAGAAAAAGAAAGAAGTAAAGAAAGAAGAAGGAAAGAAAGAAAGTAATAAGAAATAGAAAAAATAATTGATAAAAAAAAACTAGTCCAGGGACAACTCAGCGGCGAGTAGCGTCATATTAATGAACGCCGTGACTTTTCCTCTGAGAAATAAGATGACGGTCTCTCTAATTACCGAAATGAAGGCAACGAAAACTAGATAAGAGCAGAAAGAAATAAACTTTTTTTTTCTATTTGCTTCTGACGAACTGAAGAGCAAACATTGAAAACAAGGTTTTTCTCAAGGGGATTCTTCTAAAAGCACCATTGCCACTAAGACGGTAGTCAGTACTATTACGATACAACATAGCCGAGGAGCGGAAATTCATTAATAGATTATCAGATTGGTAACCGTGAGCTCTAAGTTCAGAAAGAAGGAGAAAATGATAATAAAAGTATTTATTTGTATTGTTATTTATTCATTCGCTTCATATCTTTTAAGATTGAATTTGACTGATGAAGATTTGACAATTCATTAATTGCCTCTCCACCGTAATAAGAGTTTCTGACAATTTTATTTTCTAATTATTTTATTTCAGCATCACAACTTGTGCTGAAAATATCTACTGGAGGAAAGCTTTCATAAGGATATGTCTACATGCTTCGAAAATTTAGAAAATACTTTGAAGAATACAATAAATTCGACCCCAATTTTCTATAGATGATCTCAAATGATTAAAGTGAAATTCTGACAAACCAAGAAGATTAATTATACAAAAGTCAGCTGAAAAGTTCATAGGCTGACCAACATATAAATGTAAGTGGACCCACCAGTTAGTAGACTAAAAGTCATAAAAATGCACCAAAACACAATAGTTGGTCGGCCGGTTCTTACATTCTGGTATATTCGCATGTTATGTTTAAGTCTAACATCTGATTAGCCTACTTATATTTATATATTAGTCAGCCTATTTAGACGACTCTCGTATTTTGATAACCGTCAGTTGCTCACTGACAGCCGTACATTTATGTAATCCCGGCAACTCAAGAGTCTCGTAAACCATAGGCTCGTACAGCATGTACTTCAGCCAGAGTAACATTTGTGATAGACTGGCAGATCCCATCAGTCTTCAGGCTTGGAATTCAGAGATAACAGTCTCCTAGACAGATTTTCGAGGCAATTCTGAGAGAATTGAAAATGCAACCGGGATTCAGTATTGGCGGCCACAATCTTAACAACACAAGATGCGCAGAAGACACAGTACTGATAGCAGAGACGGAACAGAAACTACAAAACCTCCTACATAAGGTAACGAAGGAGAGCGAGAAGAATGGACTAATCCTAAACTTCCAGAAGAAAGAGTGCATTCTCATCAACAAAAGGATGAACCCAAAATGCGAATTGCAGGTCGGGGACACTAAAATCAAGCAGGTACGGAAGTTTAAATATCTGGAATGTCTTTTGGCAGAGGAAGGCAAGTGCGACACTGAGATTCTTAAACGTATTTGGATGACCAAGGTTGAATTCCAAAAGCTGGGCAGAGTATTGTGAGATAGGAGGATTTCTTTGGTAATAAACCGGTCTCGAATTCGGATATTGGCACAATTTACTTTCATCTGACCGAATTACAGACTTCTAAAATTCATAATCTTTGCTCTCGACTTCTCTCGCCCAGTCCACACGCCTGCTCCTGTTAACCCCTGAAATCAATGTCTTCTTTCTTGCAACTCTTCTTTGATAGCCCAGCTCTTTCAGAATCTTTCTCCGCGCATATGGCGACATTTCCATGCTGTTGGCGACATCTTTGACGCTCTGACAACGGTTTCTGGTGACTTCCATCTTCACTGTACATTTTGTTCGTTCATACCCGATGCTTTATGTGTCCTGAACGATGTCTCACACGACAATGGCCTTCTTCATTAAACTTCTTGACAATATTATTAACTCTTTTATGATTAACTTGGACAAACGTAGATTTGACTTGCCACACAGATTCCATCATATTATTTGCCCTCATTGAAATTCACCAATTCCCTTACTTCCGCGAACTCCCATTGAAAAATATAAGTCAACTATCGTTCATAGATTAGAGTAGCTTGATACTAACACTGTATTGTCTGAAAAAAAGAAGATCCGTTATTACATAAGCCAAAATTGCTGTAATTAAGAGTGGCTAAAAACTTATCATAGTCCACTGTATATACATATAGCATAGAAACTTTAATCGAGATTAATCGAGATTTTGTTGCTGTTGTTCTTCAAAGAAAGCACAAAATGAAAATCAAATTGAACACTGAATTTAACTTGCTTTTAAGCAATATAATGAATTTTCTCGTATGACACGATAATATAAAACATGTTTTTTCTTTTACTTCAGAGGTTTTTGATAGTGGTTTTGGCGAGCCGCAAAACACCCGTTGTCATAAATTTTGAACCCTTATTCATATCTTCAAACCATATTTTCCTCTAATTCTCTATCTGGATTTTTGAGATCACAATTGTTTATAAATCTACAATATTTCATTCGAAATTATTTCTTTAAGGCATGGGCTTCCAGCAATCCCTTCAATGAGTCTACGGGAATCTTTTCTAACCAAATTCTAGCTACATGTATTGTTGCCATTTTTGAGATATCGATTCAAGTTCGTTGTATTTTAATTGTTTTTATTATTATTATTATTATTATTATTATTTTATTTCCTTTGATATCTGGCGTTTACACATTTCTTTCCGGGTCCCGCCCAGGGACCTAAGGTTAGAAATGGCATCATGACACTTTCCACTGAAAAAAAAAAAAAAAAAAAAAAAAAAAAAAAATTACATAGATAAAGCCCTTCGTAAAGTGTGGGCTGTACTTGTCAGAACAATTTTTTGTATCTCTTTGAGGCATGGACTTCCAGGGATCCTTTCAATCAGCCTACTGGAATCTTTTCCAACCAGTCCAAGGGCTCCAACTACAACAGGAATTGTTGATGTTCCCATGTGCCACATTTTTGAGATTTCGATTTCAAGGTCCTTGTATTTTGACAGTTTTTCGAATATCTTCAAAGACACATTGCAGTCTGCAGGGACTGCCATATCAATAAGGAGGCACTTATTTTGTTTGTGGTCTTTAATAACAATGTCTGGGCGGTTGGCTTTGATTGTTCTGTCAGTGTATATTGTGTAGTCCCATAGAATTGTAACAGGTCCTATCTCCGTAACCGGGTCAGGGTGGTGTTCGTACCAATTTCTTCCAGTTTCCTTCCCATAGGAGTTGCAAATTTTCCAGTGCAGATATTGGCCCACTCTGTCATGCCGGTTTTTATATTCAGTGGATGCCAATATCGTGCAACCTGATATAAGATGATCAATGGTTTCTGGATATTTGTCACAGAATCTGCATCTTGGGCTAACACAGTATTTTAGTATATGTGCTTGATAATTCCTAGTTAACAAGCATTGGTCTTGTGCAGCAATTATAAAACCCTCAGTTTCACCTTTCAACCCTGCACTACGTAGCCACTGATGGGTGCGGTTTTTGTCTACGTCTGCTTGTTTGGTACGGGCAGAGTATTGGCCATGGAGCGGTTTATTTTGCCATTGTTTCTTTATCTGGTCGGTCGCATTTGTCTTTGCATTTTTTTAAAAGTTTTTTGCAGCTTCAGCCGGTGTACAGTGATGTATTTGAATTTCTGTGCCCATTTGAAGCTCTTTTTTGAATTTTTCGGCTTCCTTTACTACAGAGTAGAGACACTTCCTACTTTCATGTTCCTTGACACATACCATCATCCAGTCTTCTGTTTTTTCCAAGTATCTTTGGAGGCCAATTGTTGTACTTTTGTAGGATAGTTCTAGTTGAACTAGTCCTCTGCCTCCTTCGGATCTGGGCACATACAGGCGATCAATATCAGCTTTGGGATGATGCATTTATTATTATTATTATTATTATTATTATTATTATTATTATTATTATTATTATTATTGTTGTTGTATTTGAAACTTATCCAGCCTGTTTACATTTATGTGGATAAAAAAAAATTCTCGTTAGTATTATACTATTCACTGATCATTTTTTATAGACTAATCGATTAATATATATTAAGCAAAGCATAGTATTAGTAACGCTAGCCAGACCGCGCCAATGTATGTTACTTCCATTGCAATGATTACTTGTCTTAAGAAAACATTCGAGTCTGAGAAAAGTTTACACTTGTAATCACTTTATTCTTTTTTGCTTGTCTGTTGTCATTTCTTTTCTTTTAAGAAATGTTTTCTTGGTTGATTAAAAAGAGAAGAACGGTAATTAAATTTTTATGCATCTCAGAATAAATTCCATACCTGGTTATCAATATTGCGGCTTTCTCATAAAACATCGCCAGGTTGATTATGGAGGCCGCGTTTCAAGAAATTATCTACATCACTCCACATATAAAAGAATGGTCGACCTAAGTAATTACGCAAAATACTTATATTAGAAAAAGATAATAAAGAACGTGAAACTAAAACATTTACGTTTAGACAGTTCAAATTACAAGGTCTAATCAATTCTCGTAATTGTAGCGTTTTTACAGTCGAGAATAATGACTGGTTATTAGAGATGTTTTCCCGGATCGTATGTCGAGTAAGTTGCCTACAATCTTAGTTATTCTGTTTAAATTTCCTTTGTCTGTGTTCCAGCCGAAATGACAACCTCGGTTTTGAAAGCTGATTTTCATGGCTACACATCAATATATGCTTGGCGTCATACAACTATCTTAACGCAACAATTTCATCTCATTAAATTCTGTCCTATAAGGAGTTTAGTAAATATCGTTAATAAGCATTTTTATTTTATTTTTTTTTGCAGTTACCTCAATTAAACCATTTGGCTTTTTCAGAAAACCACTTCACACTTCACATTACATGGTATTTTCTGCAGGTTTAACTTCAGTTATTAATGCGTGAATTAATAAAACCAGGAAAAATAATGGAAAATAAAAAATATAATTTTAAAAGATTTCGACTTCTTTGGACAATATCTGATGTTATGTGAAGCTGGTTCATTCGTTTCTGTATAAATACAATATTAAAAATAATACACATAATTTTGAGATTTTTAATTTAGTCCCTCTGATAGTAAAAGCAAGCAATAATTCTATATGAAACATATTTGTATACAATGCAATACTGTTCATTATCCATAATCTAAAACGAAATTAGGGTGGCTGCATTTAAGTAAAATAATGCCCTCCAAGAATGTCAAGTTTCAAGCAGATTGCAGATGACATCGTCGTAGGCCGTCATTAAGCTTGCATAATATAAGCCTTCATTCACGAGATTCTCTCAATAATGAAAACGCATATGCTGTTGAAAACACTGGCCAGGGCTTGAAAACGAGTTAAAGGTAAATATTTGATAGAATAATGATTAAATAGAATTTTCTGTACAGAAGGAAATCTCACGAAGTATTTTTGGTTTGCGGCGTGGCTAGGGTTAATTCTTACCTGACATTTCTACTTTAAATGGTTGAGTTTCTTCGGAAATATCTTAACCTATGAGATCAGGGAATGACAGATGACGGATTCGACACTATGGTAAAATCTGGTATTGCTGACGTTATTTAGGGACTTGCTTTTGTTGATGACAATAACCAGCTGGTTCCAATGATTTTACCTTGGATATCTACAGAAGGATTTGCGATAAGTATGTTTCTTGATAAATGTGTTTGTCACACACAATTTGCTAAAGGAAAAAAAAAACTCTAGGAGTTTTTCTCCATTCGCTTTCATTGTACGCTTTTCTGTATGGTTTGTCTATATTTCAATACGAAGCCATTTTTTATAGGAACACTCTGGTATTTAAACGTGATAAAGTCTGGTAATTTACTGAACTAAATGTTCTTGTTAGGCGTTAACTGTATTATTATGCATACACGTCCATACATATTTACATATGTATATATTATAATTATTGACAAGGAGAATATATATATATATATATATATATATATATATATATATATATATATATATATATATATATATGTATGTGTGTGTGTGTGTGTGCGCGCGCGTGCGTGCGTGCGTGCGTGTGTTACGCGCGTATGTGCGCGTGTGTTTGTGTGCGCGCGCACGTATGTACTATAATTGTTAATAATAAAAAAGAATACTTTATGGAAACGTTGAAGATAAAACCTGATTGCTTCACTGGAATTTTCAGTTCGCTTTTTGAAATACCCCTCAGCCTAGGTACATATGCAAATCAATTTAAAATCGAATTTAAAATATAAATATTAATAACTATTAACAGATTTAGTTTTCGATAACAAATCAAGCTAGTACCTCAGTTCAGACTTTTTACAAGTTCAGCATTCCTACCACTACAAGTATTTGCCTATGATTTTGCACAGTGCAACAAATATTCGATTGTATGTTTGTGTCTGTGCGTGTATATATACATATATATATATATGCATATATATATATATATATATATATATATATATATATATATATATATATATATATATATATATATATATATATGAAATAAAAACAGACCACTTTAAGGTTCCATATAATAAATTATTTCACCACAGCCCTTTTAAAGGAACGCGGATCATCAGATTTTACTTCCAAAGTTGGAACGAAAGATCTGATGATCCGCGATGCTTTAAAAGGGCTGTGGTGAAATAATTTATTATATGGAACCTTAAAGTGGTCTGTTTTTTATTTAAATTATTAGCTCTGATTTACATTGAGCTCTCTGGATTTTATCTTCCTTGGGTCTAACCATACGGATTACCTAGTTTTTCGTAAACTATATATATATATATATATATATATATATATATATATATATATATATATATGTATGTATGTATGTGTATATATATATATAATTCTCTATTTTGTGTAGCATTCCCTCTTTCATACTAATTTCCTTAAAATCGACTGACTATATACTGTGACTAAGCTTTTTCTATTTTATATATTTTCGAGAATTTAAGGTTATTCTATTAAAGAGTATATTCAATTTTTCGCGCATTCATACAATTATTTGTTTTCCTGTGCCTAAAGATTTTAAAAACAGTTCAAATGTTCTGTATATCCATCTATTTTGCATATTGTTTTATTCTATTCTCATCGCTACATATTCAAATATATAAAAATGTCAATGGCTAATAGAATTGTTAGTTGTCTTTTATGAAACTAGTAAATATATATATATATATATATATATATATATATATATATATATATATCGCATTCTCGTGCTAACCTTCTCGGCTGAAATGAAATGGAAATACTATATTGAATCCATTGAGATGTCAGCTGCTAAGAAACTTGGTTCACTGTGTCGTATCAGACAATTCTTCCCCAGAATCTATCTTACATATCTATAAGTCTCCCATTCGTCCATGCTTAGAACTTTTATGCCACATATGATCCGATGCTCCCGCTATTCATCTAGAATTCCTTGAATCTTGAATTCCTAAGAATAATCAGCAATATTACTGGCCCTGATCTGGTGCCTCGACTTCAGCCAGTTTCCTACCACTTATGGATGCTTCCCTGTGACTTTTCTATAAAATGTTCATGATAATTTCTCGGATGGGAACTTTTTGAATTTAAGATCAGTACTATACTAGCGACGAGGTCTCATCAATTTATAATTGAATTGATTAGATTTAAACGTATGTTCTAATCCTACAGTTTACTTTCTCGCACTTCTTGCTAGTGGAACTCTTTCATGGTCTTCAGAAATTAAATGCAATGTCAATCTCTATCTACTACCTTCGTAATTATTCATTTGTTCTCGTTCCTGAGCAATGTCTCTGTTTCCAACTCTTCTACGTCCAGTAGACCTTTGTGTCTTAATGGCTTTACTGCCTTGCATAGACGGAACATGATTAAACATAAGTAGATAGATAGATAGATAGATAGATAGATAGATAGATAGATAGATAGATAGATAGATAGATAGATAGATATTCCCCGTGGAAGACAAGCATGCCATCCGGGATAAAAAAAAAATCCAACTGAACAATTAAGCAAGGACATCTATACCCATGCATAAGCGTCCATATTGTGAACTGCCTCCTGATGTATTTAGCAAACTTACCGCTTTCTCAATGAAAGCCCCATCGCGGTGTAAAATGAATATCTATACGATTTAGAAGAGTTAAGCGTGGGATTGTTACGAAACTTTTTGTATGGAGCAAACAGCTTTCGAAAGGTTCCTATGTATTGTCATCAACTTTGTCAAGCTCACATGTAGTCAATAAAAATAGATTGGTAGATATAATCGGACAAAGAATTTCGAAGGCAAGACTGGAGTGAAATCAATGAATAGATTGAGAGACAGAATTATTGATTCATACATTCGGACAATGATTGACAAATAATTGCAGACATGCGCAAAATGGACATACATGAATAGACTGAATTATAATTCGATAGAAAGAATTAGACACAATTGCCGACATTCATCCGTGGAGTTATTTTGAAATATCGAATCAGCGAGCCAGGCTCAGAGTCCACCCTTGTCTGCTGGACTCATTCCTCACGAATGCACTTGTAGGTCAACGTGCAGTGAGGACTTCACGTTGTTTTGCCACCAGTGGAGGGAAAACTCTGAATTCAAACTTGCTGGCTGTTCACGTGATATAAGAATGGAGTTACTTGCTTTCATACTGGGTCAAAATATGCAGTGTTTCTGATCCTCCACAAATGTCCTTTATCCAAATTTACAATGTAGATTAGAAATAACGTCAAGTGAGTGTCTATGAAACTACAAATCGGTACTTACATAAAATATCTATATCCGAACAAGTAGTTCCGAGAAAGGAAATATTATCAACTTCTAGGATGTATAGATAGATAGATAGATAGAGAGAGAGATGAAGACAGTGAGAAAAACTAGATAGATATTAGCACTGTGGAACACACATATATATATATATATATATATATATATATATATATATATATATATATATATATATATATATATATATATATATATATATATATATATATATATATATATATATATATATATATATATATATATATATATATATATATATATATATATATATATATATATATATATATATATATATATATATATATATATATATATATATATATATATATATATATATATATATATATATATATATATATATATATATATATATATATATATATATATATATATATATATATATATATATATATATATATATATATATATATATATATATATATATATATATATATATATATATATATATATATATATATATATATATATATATATATATATATATATATATATATATATATATATATATATATATATATATATATATATATATATATATATATATATATATATATATATATATATATATATATATATATATATATATATATATATATATATATATATATATATATATATATATATATATATATATATATATATATATATATATATATATATATAGTTTGATTTGCTACCTCTTCGTTACCGAGGCCCGTTGATCAGTTGGTATGACGTTTGCTTGATAATCTAACTGTCAGGGTTTCAATTCTCGGTAGTGGATGCGCACTCCTGATGAGTCCCAAATATAGGACGAAACGGCTGTCCAGTGCTTTCTGCATTCTGTTGAGGTTTCAGACTCGATGAATTACTTAATTATAATATATATATATATATAGTTACTAGAAAGGAGATATTATCAAATTCTAGGATAGATAGATAGATAGATAGCTATATAGATAGACATGGAGACTGTGGAATACACACACAAAGATATATATATATATAAGATATATATATATCTACATACATATGTATGAAGAGAGTGAAACAAGCTAGATAAAAAAGAAAGAAAAAACAAACAAAGAATTAGGAATACGGACTCTAAGAAGAATACATATATCTGTTAGATTTTCTTGCAAACAGTGACTGGCGGAGACATTTTCTTAATGTCATCTGACATATTCGATATATAGTCAAAGTATCTCAGTTCGCACATTTAAAAGTTCAGTTTCCATACCATTACACTGATTCGCTGATCATCAAACTTCAACGCTCACATAGACAAAGAACTAATCTTCTTGAAGTGAATTGATGATGACCAGTGTCTTTGGCTATCAATGCCAACAAGAGACTTCGCTTAGAGTTGATTGAATAGATGTGTCTGTTGAACAAAGGAAATGGTGCAAGCGAAAGCGACGTGGAAATAAAGAACAGAAAGGAAACAAAGATTTTCTCGTTTGAATGCTCATCAGTTTCATAGCGTTTTCAATTGTTGCTTCATCAGGAATGGCATTGACAATTGTGGGAATCTTCTCTTTGCCCTACAGCGAATTTATTTCTGAGGTAACAGTATATTTAAATTATGCAAATTTAGAATACACTAATGCACGCACTATTGCATGATTTGAGAATCGGATCTATTGATCAGGTGATTAAATTTGATTAATTTGATTGAATTGAATGCCACAATTGAAAACAACCTTCTTTGACAATCATAGTCTCTAGTGTCTGTTGCCTTAATTTCGTAAAATCAATCGTAAAGCACAGACGACGATTTCATAGTTTAAATTTGGTCACTTCGAACTCACAGGTATTTTCCATTGAAGAACAAAACGATTTTGAGAAATGATATCTTGAAGGCAACTGTTGAAGGAGACACGTGCAAAATGACAAGGGAATTAACCTAAAGAAAGCAGCATCACATTCAAATATGTAGGAAAATCCTAAACAATGTGGAATTCGGTCTAAAGAGAATTTGGTATTCACATAAAGCCTTAACAGAAAAGTAAGCGTATCGATTAAGTATTTGTGTCAGAGAATAAACTAAAAACTTAATTTCAACGCCGATTTTTATCAGAGATGAGATACAGATAAGGCCTGCTCAAAAAGAAAAAAAATTGCAGAGTACAATTCTTATCCTATTATATTAATCGGAATATAATTACGTATGTTACGCACACTGTGTATGTGGTACGTCGGAAATTACTATCGCATTAGAAATAAGCAACACAACTAGACTCAATTTAACATATATTCTCTCAAATTGTGATTCATATATTGTAACGGTTAAAATAATCTCATAGTAATAATAATAATAATAATAATAATAATAATAATAATAATAATAATAGGTATAATTATTATCATCATTAACTCTCTATATTTCTGAGATGAGCTATTGTAACTATTTACATTATGAGTGGTGAGTTAAAGGCAAATAACTGAACCTGAGGCATGGCACGTGGATTTAGAACAACCAACTCCGATGGATGAAATAAAGAGTTCGGCTCGAAATTCCAATCATCTGAAGAAGGCTGAAGCGTACAACGGCTGGTACGTTATGAATATAATAACACTGATGTTGTGATGACAACAGACCGAACAATGTAAATAATAATAATAATAATAATAATAATAATAATAATTATTATTATTATTAGTAGTAGTAGTAGTAGTAGTAGTAGTAGTAATAGCATTGATTTTTCTTCTTGTACAGAGTTTTTCGGGGTACAACTAGATATTGTGCATTATGGGTGTGCTCCAACTAGGCGTACAAACATGTAAGACGTTTCACAAAATATTTTCAGAGCCAAGCAACACAGATTTTTGAAGCGATCGGTTACTAGGCTTTATTTCGATTTTCTTAATATAAGTTCAGTGGTCTCGACCCCCGAACGCCTCAATGATAACTGATTATTGTCGTTGTTTTTTTTTTGTTATTACTTCAATTATCATATGATGCGTCATTACTTGTGTAAATATCTTAAAATCAACAGTGGAAAAGAGTGGTGAATTTTTTTGCAGGTTGTAATTCCCGCACCATGACTGCGTAAATGATGTACTAAGCAAAGTTGTAAACGGACGCGATTTAGCTTTTCTGATAAGCCTCACTGTGGAAGATCATCCGTTGGAAATGTTCTTTTAATACACACTTTCATTAAACTTCTTCAATTTGTCTCCCAGTATTTCTCGTTAAAAGAAGAAAACGAAATAATCCGAACGGGGAAAATACTCTCCTCGTGAATTCACATGAAAGAATTTGAAACAAGAAGTGACGGGAAAGTAGAATCCACTTAATCGAATTGTTTCAAATAAGTAATTAGTACACAAAAGTTTAACAAATTGAAAAAGTTGTTGCCATCACACGACATCAGACTAATTTAAATCTTGAAAGGCGCATTTTATTCACATATTGTCTTGTTATTCATCTTAAGAAGCATAGTTTTTCATCTATTAAACGAAGCTGCAGTGAAAGTATATGTACTATCGAGGAAAGTTTATCAAAACAATTTCCATGAAATTATTTATTGAAAAGGCAAAGATAAGCTATATTACGGCGGTGGGATATGACTGAAGGTGAAATGCCACGTCAGGACCGATGACATTGCAGATTCTCGTTTGCATTTTATCAAGAATATCTATATATATAGCAAGAATATCAAACCAAATGTGGCAGCAATATTCAAAGTAAAAACGAAATGTTAGACTAAATCGGGATGCAATATAGAATCTGGCGAGAAAATTGTGTAGCACGACACAGTGAACCAAAGTTCCTAATATCAAACCTGGTGATTATTTCAATATAATCCTTTCACTTCATGTCAACGGAAAATGTTAGTCAGAGAAGGCTCAATGAGTCACTCTCTTGGGAGTTAGCATCAGCCATGCTCGTTGAGTCTATTAAAAGAGAACGGGTTCGTTTTTACTACCAAGAGAGCGATAAATTGCTGTGTCATCAGCATAGATATCGAGTTGAAAACTGGTGCCATCAAGATGAAATTTAGAACAACCTAGGTCCAAAGATAGAGCCCTTTAGGACGCCTGCATTAATACAAAAAGATCTAGAAGAGTGGCCATTAAGGACAACTTTCATTTAGCAATTTGAAATGAACGAATGAATCAATTCAAAAATTCATCCAGAAATACCATAACCTTTCAATTGTTGAATAAGACCAATATATCAAATACTGTCAAATACTGATCTATAAATGGCCTAATATTAATATAAGAGAAAAATAATTTCAGTTTATCGAATATACTTCTTAATTTAGAACTGTCAATTATAAGAAGTCCTTAACTTATGTCAATACATAAATTAATATAAACATGGAGATAAATAAAAGTAAATACTGATTTGATATATAAGGAAATTTCTAAAATGATTTAGTTAAATAAAAGCCAACCCCTTATAAAACTAAACGTTAATCACGATCAAACTTGCTAATGTAGATTTTGTTGAAATAAAATCCAATTTTCTAATGACACGGAATCGTCAGTGAAAAATTTCGGAGTAGAAAGCTTTGAAATATCTGTATGATTCACACAGACTTTACATCACATCTTCCATTAAAATTAAATATTAGCACCCGGGAATTATTGGAAGTATTAAAAAAGACTTTTCAAATGATTCGTGAAGAGAAAACACTATTTTTTTTAGGTTGCTAACGCCGAGAATCCATTAAAAGTGATCCACGTTCTTGAAAAGCTTAACCAAGCCTAATAGTCAAAGGAAATAAATAGAAGTTAATTTTGCTTCCTATGCCCTCCCCAGAATATGTATTAATATTTAGAATATATCTTCCTTAGTTCTTGTACTGGTTTTTGTGGGAAAACATCACAGCAGGAAAGTTGCTAGGCTTTCAGCTCTGATTTACTGTTCGAACGCAGGATGCTTCAGGCCTTGAACGAAACGAATAAGAACGTGACGAATCTGCAGGTCGATATCAAGATAGAGCATTTTCAAACTGTTGTGTAAAAACAATGAGCGTACGTGCAAGTATGTTCAGTAGCAAGCTGTGTACTTTGAAAGAATGAAAACATAATTGTGCTCGGTAAGCCAGTTTTTTCGTCAATATTAAATGCTTGCATCATTTCTGGACACACCTTGATCGTTAACAATATAAAGGCTATAGTAGATTTCTCTCTGTTTCTCTTTCCTTTCCTCAAAAACGAAAAACGATCGTCGAAACTATTCGGAACTGAAGAAATAACGTGCCTTTATAAATACCCCATGATATCAAATTTTTATTCGATACCTGGCTGAACTCAGAGACCCTCCATTTTTTATTTAATAGAAAATGTTTTAAGGAAACATTTGCAGACCTGCAAAATTCCAACCAGATAATGGAAAGGAAAATAATCGATATGAAGTTTGTAGAATTGTTCAAAACAAATTGGAAAAATCAAAATTTGAAATAATGCCCAGTGTTGACAGCAGAGTTGGAATAAGTTTCCATAAAATATGAAAATAAATAAATATATAAAACAAAAAGTTCGATATTCACAGCCAAAACAAACATGGCTTTCTCCCACATGAAGGCAAATCTTTAGTAGTAAATAAGTAAATTTGTTTATCCTTATTTATCACATTTTAATCCGTATATATATATATATATATATATATATATATATATATATATATATATATATATATATATATATATATATATATGTGTGTGTGTGTGTGTGTGTGTGTGTGTATGGAATATGTTAATCTGATCTATTCCCTTTTATTTTATCACATGCTTCTTATGTTTTTACATTTTATATTGTAATATTTTGTCTTCCCTCGATTTCAGATCTGTTGAGTGAGGGCGAAACGTGTCGGCTGTTCATTTTTTTCTTCCTATTTTCCTTTTAATCATGAATGGCAAAGCACGTCTTGCCATTTTTATTTCCGTAATAAAATTTTGTACTACCAAGAAAACAATGATATATATATATATATATATATATATATATATGTATATATATATATATATAATGAAATGGACTAAGTTCGACAAATATTTTATTATACTTTCTGTATATACGTTATTTTTATAGATACAAACATTTAAGAAGATATTTTGTTTATAATAAAAATAATTAACTACATTTATCGGTCCCGGTCTGATTGTCCTAAAACTTTCATAGACAATACGTGTCCACCAACAAGAATTGAACCGGTATCCTACACAGAACAGTCATATATTTTGAAGTGTTATACCATTTAGCTACAGAGGCTATATGACGGTAGGAGTAATTCCCTTGTTCAAATTTAAATTTCATTTATATCAAAGGGAAAAAAAGATTTTCAGTGGAAGAGATTGTGATCCCTGGGGACCCCCTTGATCAAAATGAAATATACTTATCCAAGTACCCTAAGTCATGTAGTTTCATAATATATATGGTTATGGTGGGTCTATCTCAAAAAGCCAAGGAGTTCAAAAGAAAAACAGACAGAGGCTACAACTTTATATATAGAGATATATCAGTGAAATAGTAAGCAAAAATATTAATTGATCCTTAAAAATCCTTTTGATCACACACACACACACACGCACACACACACACACACATATATATATATATATATATATATATATATATATATATATATATATATATATATATATATATATATGTAGAAATATAGTTTTAAGGTGTGCAATATTTATGGGATAAAGTGCTCAATATTAGAGATAGAGCGTGTGTAAATATAAAAGTGAACATAAGAGTCAACACTTAGAGGCGACAGTCGGTTTCATGCTAGATGCAATCGTCGCCTCTAAGTGTTGACTTATATGTTCACTTATATATATATATATATATATATATATATATATATATATATATATATATATATATATATATATATATATATCTATATATGAACTGTTTTATTAATTTCAACGATTGAGGATCCGATAAGTCACAGGTTTTATGTTTTGTGTCGTATGTGACACTTCAGTCCCGAAACTGTCCGGCATACAAGTCTACAGCGAGGATCTCGGCATATAGCAGTAGAGATATTTCCTGACGATTTTCTCCGTTCTCCCTGCGTCTCTTAACCAGTCAATACGACTGATTTCTAAGTTTTTTAGTACAACTCTGGCTCTAGTATTTTCATTTACTCTATCCAGGACACTTCATTCGAAATTAGTATGAAGCACATTGCCAGCTGAGATGTTACTAGTTGTCTTTGTACCTGAGCCACGCCCGTCCAGCGTCTCTTAGTTTCCACTGTCACATATCTTTATGTAATCTATCGTCACTCATCCTTGCAACATGACCAGCCCAACGAAGCTGTGACTGTATGTGGATGGTCTCTATGCGACTTATGCTGCACTTTGTAAGGAAATTGGCATTGGTCACCCTATCGTCACCCTATAAGTATAGCCACGGTTCGCACGGAGATTTTGTGGGTGTAGCTAACTGACATTAACTTATATGGGTTCTACGATTCTGAGCCATCCAACTGTGGGGTCAAAACGTCTGCTTTATCAAGCCGTACTTTGATGTTTACCTTTATACCTTTCTCATTCCATAGGCGAAGCTTCCGAAATGCACTTGTAGCGGTAGCGGTCCGATTTATTTCGTCATCAAGGGATGCATTTCCATTCATCTTACTTCTTGCACAGACTTGTTCATTGTGGGTGCGTAGCAACCGATAAGCGTAGAGCTTATGTTGCGATCTAGACCAAGTGTCAGCGTCATGATACGGTCTGATAGGCGTTTTGGAAGCGAGTTCAGTTTCTTTGCAAAGTGATATTGGATTGCAAAGCCAACACGTGACTGGGTGGCCATATTCGTAAAATACAAGAAAAAAATACATAACCTCCTCCCACTTCCTCAATTTGCGATGAGCCAGTTAGACTGGGTTTGCAGAGAGCAGTTCTGTCAATGTTGTACTCAATCAGCTCATGATAAACTAATGCTGTTTTTTTGTTCTAGTACCGAGTCAATATCTTGGAGGGTACATTCCAAGAGCCAGGGTTCAATTTCTAACATTTCTTCTTGTTCCGACAGCATTACTGGGTAAACTGATACCTGCCGATTGCTGCCAAGTTGAGAGTTTGAGCAAGTAATATGTAGGGCTCGCTTTTCCGCCCCCTCTCCGGAGTGGAGAAAGCAGTGCTGTATCTAAATAGACTTGCTTTGTAACCACTTGGAGAACATGAACAGCGCAACGGTTTTTCTTCTAGAAAGTACATATATAATATATATAATGACTGCATATTCTGGTAGTTCAAAGAGGTTAATATAATTTTACTCTTATTTTGTTGCTAGATAGAAGCAAATATATGTCTCCGGTGTAACCAATTTGATTAGCTGTTCACTACCCCGTTCAAACAACATAGCCTGCCAGTGGCAGCATATTTCTTCAGATACTTATCTTTGGTTCAAATTGTGGAGCATATTGTTGCTTTCTCTTCATCAGCAATTTATTGTTTATTAAAATGACAAAATAAGTTCAAGTTTTCTATCATATTTCAGCGTTCAGAGTGTTGTCTTCTTCGTGTTTCGAATTGTCTGGCAAGCATATCGAGAAAGTACACATGGGGACGTTATGAGCGATAACAGCAGCCAATTTTTGTGGCTATTGAACGTTTGCATATTTTTTTCCAAAAATTCCGTTATCAATTTTAATAACGCTTTTTATTATTCATTTCCTCGTTGAATAATTTAAATAATAGCATATATGACTATTACTCAATTCTTAATTATCAATCTTATGAGACTGAGCAGATATTTATTTCTTCAGTGTGGTAATCGCTATGGTTTATTCGATGTCTCTTTCTTTCTGACACTAGAGACAGAGAGAAAGAGAGATAATGTGTGAAAGATAGAGAGGGGTGGGAAGCAAAATTTGGGTGGATCCAAATAATACAACCTTTGTATACTTTGTCATATAATGTTGGACATCAAATTTAATTGTTAATCGTGTCTAAGACCGTAAATGTTTTGTAAGGGTACGGGTTTGGTCAGCATTTTCTACTAAGGACAAACCTGAATTCAGTAAGTACAAAATGAATCATGTCTCTATATTGTTGTAATAAAAAAACGTTAATATTTTAAAATGGCCAATATGGACGCTTATCTTAATGACATCTACATGTGTGTACTGTAATATTTTGCAAATGTATAACAAAATGAGAAATATGTTTATAAATAAACACACACAGCGTTCAGACAAGCTACTTTACTCAAAAGCCAATGTGTTGACGTCAGGGCCGCAGAAAAGTTGTCATTGTTAGAAATATCTAACCGATTTGAAAAAGTCATCTCCTGTGTTCGAAACTTATTTTTTATGTTTAAATAAAACGATAATTATCTAAATCCATTTAACACCTAGATTGAAAAAACTCCAACATTTTTCGTCTCCTGAAGATAAGAAACGGGTGTCTATATTTATTTGGTACTATGACAAATGACCATAGTGCAATATTATTATGATGCAAAATTATGTATGCGCGTGCCTGTTGGCTTATATTAACCTGGTAATACAAGTGGTCGTGTTTGAAATACTCAATTCCTGCCTAGAAACACGTCACAAAGTCAAAGCTAATAACAAAACATAATACCTTTGGGAAAAGTATCCCTTTTGTGGCTGGGATTTGCATTTTTCAAAACCTTTGATATATTTAACGGGCCTCGAAGAAATTCATAAATTATTGCTACAACTGGTCTAAATTTACAAAGTGTTTATTGGATTTTTCAAAAAAAGAAAAAGAATATGTATTGCGCTTTGTTGGTTACTGAACGAATATTTTATTTTAAGAGGGTTAATCACTCGAGACAGGAAAAATGAGTCATTGTTTGATGAATTTCACATAGCGCCGACAGGCTAACGATGATTGAGAACCTTATTAGTAAATAAATGGCGCCAAAAACGGCGGAAGTCCCGGCAGTCTCTAAGATTAACTTCCACATCGTTTCAGAATCTCACTCTTTCTCACCAACCAGCAGTATATTTCTCTCCTCCCCTACTTCCAAACGGGTCGATGAAATCGGCGTATAATATTTAATCAAGTGTTAGAAAGGAGGGGGATGTGAGGCATGATTGTGAATTGGTCTGGAGTGAGAGAAAGAACAGAAGACAAAGGTAAGCGCTTCAAAATCGCAGTTTTATGACTCAAATATTTACTTTCGTTTTTCATGTACTTCCATGGACTCGATCCATCAAACACCGATATCCTAGCGATAAAATGTCACAATGAACATTTCATTTAAACTGACTGCTCATATGTAAAAATCTATGTATAAACAATCATAAAAACGGAATCATTGTAAAATTTTAATATCTAGGATTTGTCATTTTATTTGACATAATTAAATTTTAAAACGAAATGTTGAAATGCCTATCACATACATATATTTAAAAGTCGTTTTACAATGGGGATATTTACATTGAATAATACACATACTTAAAAATAATTTTGATGTATCCCAAGAATGCGAGAAGGAAATTAATCTGTACTTTATATTGCAAACTACTCCTAATTAACTAATTCAATAAAATCGTCAAAAATTGATGAAAACCTCTAATGGAACAAATAACCAACCTACGATATTAAGCAAATCATATAAACTTCAATAATTCAGATTTGGTTTGAAAATAAATTGTCAAATGTTAAACTATCGATTTAGACGTCAAAATAAAGCCTGAGTTAAAATTTTAGCTAGTATCAATGTTTTATTGAAGTTATTAAAGATGTTTGATGTATTCTAAAAACAGCCGTCTGAAGTTATTCGGCAAAACCAAATTTTACTTTCATAAAAATTCAATAAAATCGTCAAAAATTGATGAAAACCTCTAATGGAACAAATAACCAACCTATGATAAGTCTTTGAATCCTTTACATTTTAATTTAGTGACCCTTCTTTTCAATAAACAGCCAGCAATCTACTATACATTGATTTTGTTATTTTTTTTTTTAAATTCAGGATGTTCAGTTTCCGACATGGTAATTTTAATCGCTTGCCATATGTCTGCTTTGTTGTTTTATTGTCTGTCACCTTCATATAATTTCTTCTTCACAATTGATCATAGATTTTCGATCGGATTCAGATCAGGACGTGGTGGTTGCTATTACATTATCTTTTCTACTGTGAAAATGTTAGGTTCAAATAATTCACGGGAAAGCTTAAAGATATAAGAAGAAGAAATGTTGGGCATAAATACACACTTCTCTTTGAAACTGCGAGATTTGGACTACCTTGCAAAGAAATTGTTCATAAACTTGCAATAATTAGCACTAGTCTATCTGCTTCATCGACTTTGAATGACCCAATAATGGTTTGGTCGACAATATCATATCAGCTCATATCACAACACTGCTGCCTTCTTCTTGCCATAATATTGCCCCAGACATGTCTGAACTGGATGAAACTCATTCTTTGGTTCTTCTCTCATGGTTCATCAAATATAACTCGAGATTCGTCCGTGAAAATTACTTTAGAAAATTCAATTTTCATGTATTTCTTGGTCCCAATTTCACGCTTGAAAATATTTGCTTTAGTGAGAGGAGGTGGCCTAGGAGAGTTTTTTTTAACAGATCCCAATTCACAAAATATTGCACACATTTTGTTCTTCTTAACGCCATCAATTCCAGCCTTTTCAAAGAACTGAGCGCTACTTCAAAGTGGTCGTTTCGCTATGACTCGCTTCGGTTTAGGATCATCTCGAGGAAGTAAGTTCTTAAAGCCTTTTCCTTTGCTCTGAGTTCTCAACTTATATTTTCACCAGCCTTCTTTTTCGTTCAAAGATCTCGGCAAAATCCCTTTGGTATGTCCAATATGGACATACCTTCATTCAATAACTGTTATTTTCATTTTATCAGCAGTTGTTCAATGCTTCCCTTTACCCATGTTTCAACATATATTATGCACAATAGTTTTTATTAGATTTCAAATGTCTGAAGAGAATATTAATTTATTTGTATAATAACTTCATTCAGACCATTTTCGTAAATTCCAAATATCTAAAAACTTAACATTAGAAATGGCAGAAAATGTAAATACATGTTTTACTAAGAGTGGAAATAAACGAGTATAAAATTGACAAATATTAGTCCAGAAGGTTTTGAGTCATTGATTTTTGTATTTGCTGAGCATAATAACTTCAGACAGGCTCTAGTTTTGCTGAAATCGACTGATCATGCTTAAACTTATTGGAATTTAGATGACAGACCTCATAACATTTGAAGAGACCATTCTTTATTGCAATCTAGCAGTACGACGACACATACGTCGACTTGGAAAATTCATTAATAAAAATTCATTATTAATGTCAAGTTTTAACATTTCTGAATTAATTCTTGGTGAAATTTCTCGTCCCGATAAACTTTCAGAAAATGGAGGTCAAACCGTACAAAAATTAACAGCAAAAATACGCGGTGAATTCATTTCCCATATTCTTTTCATATTACTGGATTTTCAATATATAGCATTTAACATATTCCATACATACATACATACATACATACATACATATATATATATATATATATATATATATATATATATATATATATATATATATATGTGTGTGTGTGTGTATATATATATATATATATATATATATATATATATATATATATATATATATATATAGTTAAGTAACGAAAATCTTGGTAATCCGTAATCCGAAAATCTTGGTAATCCCAAGAGGATACAATCTGGAAAGCTCAATGTTAAGTCAGAGCGAATAATTTAATTTAAAGAAAAAACAGACCACTTTAAGATTCCATTGTTATAATTTATTTCAGCAGAGATTTTATTTATCTCTGGATCTTCAGACATCACATTCAATTTAAATTTTTAATTTATTTTTAACCCTTGAAAGTGAAGTCTGAAGATCAAGAGATAAATAAAATCTCTGCTGAAATAAATTATAACAATGGAAACTTAAAGTGGTCTGTTTTTCTTTTAATTTAATATATATATATATATATATATATATATATATATATATATATATATATATATATATATATATATATATATGAATAATTTAATGAAGACATGTTTACTTTTATAATCTAGACATATTATGCCTATGTATTTGTATTTCTATTCTCTCAAATTCAAGAATCAATTATTTATTGTTTTTATAAAATTGACTAAGAAAGACGCCGTAGTTTTGGTTATTTTTTTTTCATTTCCAAAGTACTTTGGTTTCACGACGACAATATTATCTACAAGGATTACTTTACCGATGTCGGATTCAAGATCTAATGCACAACATTTAAAAAGAGTATTCCTGTTCACATTCATGTTTTAGAGAATTATTAGCTGACAACACCTTGAAAATAAGAAACAAAAACATTAAATTTATCTGTCGGGATATATTAGTATTTATTAATTTTTTTATGTTTACATTTTATATTTTAGAATACATTTGGTCACGATATAGAAGATCAAATATGTTTGGGGTTAATTGAAGCAGTTTTATATTCATTTTGCTTTATATTTATCCACCAAAAATGCTACTAAAAATTAAATTAATTATACACTACACTAAATCCAATATCTCTAATTTAATCATTGACAACGACTCTTCCCCGCCAACCAATGTGATGGAGAATACCAACATTGTATATCAATTTAAATGTCCCCTGAGAGATTGTATTTCCAACGAAAAAAAGAATGTATTTTATGTTGGCCATACTACATCCACATTATCTCGGCAGTTGAGTTTACTTTTTAATGGAATGTCTAACATCTCTCAACATTTACAATAACCTGCTTGTCCACATTCGTAATTAAGAAAATTTATTGTTGAAAATATATCCATACTTTTTCATGAAAATAATAAACATAAATTAAAAATCCTTAAAGCTATCTATATTAAAATTTCAACACAAACAATAACATATTAATTTTGAATACTGCACAAATATACTAAAATATTTACAATAGTTAGACTAAAATATCAAAGTCTATATTAATATTTCCTCATACTATTTTCTTTTTTTTTTAAATAAAAAGAACTCCTCACATATCATAATTATTCACCTCTCCTGGAGCGTAAACATAAACCGCATGGCACAAAAATAAGCGTTCATAACTCCACACGTAAACTGAAATCTTTTAGATGAACATAGAATTTTGTTTTTGAAAATAATGAACACTATATTGTTGTCCTAACAACTCACCCTGGGGATGACATAATGTTAATATCGAAAGTACTTGGAATTATAAATATGTATCAACACGGTAATTTTCTCTCTTCTTTTATTACCGCCACCAAAAAGCTCAGCCGATAATATGAACGAATCCTATTGGAAATAAGGAGACAACACTTGTCTAAATTATTCAATGAATCTTGCCTAAATTGAAACATGTTGCCAGAACACACACACACAAACACAATATATATATATATATATATATATATATATATATATATATATATATATATATATATATATATATATATATATATAAAGAAAGAGAGAAAGATAGAGTGATTCTTTTACTTTTATAAAAAATTGTATTTGTGAGAAAGGCGGTAGAACACCGCGGCCGAATGATTTGCCATAAGAACAATAGTAATAAAGGAAGAATGACTCCAGTATTAAATAATCTTGTTATCTAATGATGTATTAGGCTTCCATTTAATGAGGCACAAGTGAAACTTTTAAAAATGTTAAATGTTTTCATAAAATATTATTGTTATGAGTGAATTTAATTTGGTATCATTTTGTCTCGGCAAAAGTTATTCGATTGAATTACTGAATCTCCAATGTTGGAATTCAGTTTAACGCTTATTCGTAAAGCATATCTTTAAATCGGTGGAGGAGTATTTGATTTTTTAAATTCCTCAGATTCAGTCTAGTGTTGCAATAGTAATAATATCTGATACCTGAAGTGGATATATATGTTTTATCAAATCGTCGAAAATATTTCATCGTTAATTCTAGCAAATGACGTGTTTATCTGCCAAGAAGCCCAGAAATCCTTGTAAAATAAGCAGTTTTGGAAATCATGTTTACTTCTCGCCGATATTTGTTATTTCATATAGAATGTTTAATTTTCACAGCTTGTCGTAATAATTTTCAATCATGTGCTAAACTTAAATTATAAATGAAATTTGTAAAGAATGTTAATCATATTGGAAATACAATTGAAGCGTTTATTTTAACGAATTTCAGAATTTGGAATACATTTTCATCATATCCGTTTACATCATTTATATTTCGATCAATATTAAGTACAAATGTTTATATTAAATAATATAAAAAGAAATAATTATTCAAACCTGTATTTCAATAGGTACAATAATTTAAATATATGGGAAGATTTTTAACAGATGTAGAAAAATGTGACACTGAAACCCGAAGGCACATTAGGATATAGAAAGGTGCCATCCAAAAGCTAAGCAAAGTATTAAGAAACATAATTTTGTGCTAGAAAGAAAGAAAGGAATGTGAACAGTTATGTAATTTCAGTCCTCCTATATGAAAGTAAAAGCTGAATAATCATAGATGAAGAAAATACTTGAAGCAAAATAAATATGGTTCTACAGGCGGAGGAGGAGAATACCAAAGGCAGAATTATTGAGAAACGACGACCTTTTAGAGAAGATGTGAAAAAGGACACTTATACTTAACATCAACAAGAGGCAGTTGAAATTTCTAGCGTCGCATAACGAGGAAAGAGTACTTGGAAAATCGAATACTCACAGTTTCAAAGCAAAAGGACAGAAGAAAAGAAAACATGACTTCCCTAATGAGCTTGAATAAATGAATGGCTGAACAACGTTTAAGGAAGATAACAAAAAGACAAAATTTATTAAGAGGACAGGAAATTGTGGAGAACTATTATCGCCAACGCCATGAACAGTTACGGCATATACAAGAATGAGATTGATAGAATCATTCAAATAATAAATATGTGAACCTATTTTGTTGACTATTTTTGTTGACAATTTTTTTTTTTCGTCTGGCTCTCATTATGGCTTTTTTAAGTGAAACGAACAGAAATTATCATCTGGCATATATTTGGAAGAGAGTTGTAAAGATGCTAGCGGAAGTAGAATTGTGGGTTAATATTGTAATCTTCACTAATGAAGTCGTTTCTAACATTTTGACGTGATGAGACTTAAAAGGAACCCTCTCAGCATTTGCTTTTATTATATTTGTCAGTAGATTTCCTTTCATTAATAAATGTAATTATTAAGCTACTTAATATGACGGAAGTCACTATGACGAAATGAGAAAAAGCTTTCTATCCAATTTTCCCAGACAAAATTTTATTTTTCTGTTAACGATTTTATCAAACAAATATCTTTATGGGGGCTGGTATAAAAGAAAAGCGATAATAAGTCAGAGATTTACAGAGAATTCAAATCGGTACCGTCACAACATATTGCTTGAATGTCGAAAACCTGACCATTAACCATCTTAAAATTGTTCATCGAAATAATAGATTTCTGCAGATAACAATATTTGTCTCTCATTGAGAGACGTTTAAAGATCAAAATAATGCCGAATAGCAAAAAGCAAATTTACATTGAAAACTAGCGATAGATTGAATATTTGATATAACGGTTGCAAGAAACATTCACTTAACGGAGATATTTGTTGCTCAGCTTATGATATTGTGTCTGAAACAAATTCAAATGCAAATTGCATCGGAAAAGGTCATTCTATCCGAAATTTGAAAGAATCAAAGCAGCAGCGGGTAAGAATAACAGAAAAAGTGCAAACGTGAATAAAGGAACAACACAAATTCATTTCTACATTAAAAAGATTATTCATACCAATATGTGTTAAGGCACTGACACAATTGTGAGCTGACTTTTTGAGCTGAGATTGTCATTGTACAATGCTGGAAAAAGAAGAGTAATGGTGAAAAGATGGATTTTCTATTGTCAATGAATCAATTTAAGAATACAGACAGATATATCGAAACCGAGAGAGCTTGATAGATATGAATAGAGTGAAACAAAATAGACAGATAAAGACAGGGTTGCACACACTAACAGACATAAAGAAAACTGAGATAGATAGGAAGAGATTGACACAATAATAATAATAATTATAATAATAATAATAATAATAAATGGACGAATGACTTTAAAAGATTAGACGCCAAGATCAGAAAAATGCTTACCCAAATGAGGATGCGCCACCCGAAATCAGATATTAATTGTAAAACACAAGATCAGCTCCATCTACAAATAAGCTGCACTCTTCAAGAAACAGATTAATATACCTGCAATCCTACCCACAAAAGAAAAACGAAGCGACTACCATCTACGCGAAACGAATGAAGCAAAGCCAAAACAACTTCAGCAAATGAAATTACAAAAAACTTGCATGGCAAATACCTAAAAAGAACGAAAGAACCAGATGTGGATGACCAGAAACACATCAGTGGCTGAGGGTTGAAAACTGAGACAGAAGGACTAATTATTGCAGCTGAGGACGAAAGCCTCGCAACTAGATCCTATCACTGTCACATAATCGATAGAACTAACCTGAAATGCAAAAGCTTCTAAAGATATGATGGAACTGTCGACCATATTATCTAAGGATGTCCGGAACTAGCAAAAATGAATATACCCAAAGACATAACAAGGTAGCGACATATGTGGGCTGGAAGACATGCAAGAAATTGAAACTACTGAGAGATGATATATGCATAAACCAGAAACAGTTAGCCAGAATAATGATGTAACTATCCTTGGGGATTTGCCAATTTAAACTGACATGGAAATAAAACTAAATAAAACCTGATATTGTCATAAAATACACGCAATTGAGAAAATGTATGCTTGTTGACTTATAACTTAGCAGGACCATCTGAGAGAAATACCTGCATGAAAATTATCGAGAAATTGTCCAAATACAAGTACCTGGCGATTAGATTAACATGATGTGGGGAATGAAGACTGAGGTTGTACCAATAGTAATCGGAGCTCTGGGCCTCGCCAGAATAGGACAATTTTAATAACAGTGTCCGAGGTAACAACAACATACAAGTTGCTTAGAGCATCGACCTAATAGGAACATTCCATATACTAAGAAAAGTGCTATCAAGTATGTGACACTTCTTCTATACGGCCCAAGACCATAGTTTGAACCTCGGCACTACAACACACAAAGCAGAAAACATAGCAAATAATAATAATAATAATAATAATAATAATAATAATAATAATGATTATAATAATAATAATAATAATAATAATAATAATAATAATAATAATAATAATAATTATAATAATAATAATAATAATGATAATAATAATAATCTTACGTTTCACTTGAATGACTATCATCAAAGAGATACAAAATTTGTTCTGACAAGTTCGGCCCACACTTAACGAAGGGCTTTATCTATGTACATATATATATATATATATATATATATATATATATATATATATATATATATATATAATTTTTTTTTTTGTCAGGGGAAAGTGTCATGATGCCATTTCTAACCTTACGTCCCTGGGCGGGACCCGAAAAGAAATGTGTAAACGCCAGAAATCAAAGGAAATAAAAAAAATAATAATAATCATAATAATAATAATTTATTTTAGTTTTAGTTTTATTTTATTTAACTTTATTTGAGTTTATTTTATATTAATGGTTAAAAATGATATTTTTTCGTGATATCACCGAATGAATATGCACCTGACATTACATCTAGTAGTGGACATTGCAACTTGTAATAACTTAAAATTTGTTATGGTCAATACTATTTCCATATCCATATGTTATCACCCTAAATGCAGGTACGAAATGAACACTTGAACCCTGGCCATCTGTATATAACCCCCAATTCCATGAGGTATGAAGAGCTCTTTAGTTTTGGTCGACAATCGTCGTAAAGTTGATATCTTGAACAAAATTAATCCTTTGCGGTCAAGGATAAAATGCATAAAAGGGAAAAATCAAATAAATACTCATGCCTGATCTGGTCAACAATGGCTACGTCACTCAGAGTGGAATCAGTCTGAGGCCGACAAATCTGTCACTGGAACAAACTATTCCATCAAAGATGAGATACCTGGTTACCAAATCCAGACTAATTCAATTCTTTGACCCAATGACTCAATGCTAAATCAATTGATAAAAAGGAAGCGAACGAAATGGACTAGCAAAATGACATCCTTTTTTTACCGCGCTCGAATGTCCACAAAAGAACATCACGGATCCGTAATACCAAATATGGAGAACTATGTGATTTAAGACGTTAAGAAATTTTTTAGGGAAACTGTAAAAACAATTATAGATGTCAAAAAGCCATTATCTATTGACAATGTGCAAACATTTGGGGAGAATATTTCAAGCATAAAGGAATATAACCCAAATGCAGAATGGATCCAACGAGAAGAAAGAATGATCGATAATCCTCTACGTTACTCGAAGAAAACAACATTTTCCTCTGGAACAGAAGGGATAGCGGAGAGATTCATGGGGTTGCAAAGATCAACTATTGATAAACAAAATTATCCTGGAAGATTGCAGGAAAAGTGGTAGAAATCACAGCACAGCATGCAGTGATTACCGTAAAGCCTTTGATAGGGAGTCACACTCTTGGATCCTTAAGGGTTTGGTAATGTACACTGTCTCCTCGGTGATAGTAAATTCCCTTAAACACCACATTATACCTAAATTCCATTATAAGCTCTGCCACTTCCAATCGCTTAGTTATCCGACGCGGGATCTTTCAAGGAGACTCCCTGTCACCTTACGTGGACGATCTCAAACTCTTTGTCAAATACGACAATGAGTTGAAGGGTCGCAGCAATGCTGTAAGATGATTCAGCGACGGGAGATGTATTGATTTTGGATTAGATAAATGTGCAAAAGTAACATTCAAGAAAGAAAGAATTACAGAAACAATTTCAATAGTTCTAGATTTTGTCACGAAGATTAGGGAACTGGAATAAGAAGTATATAGATACCTAGGAATTAGCGAAGATGATTGAATACAACATGCGAAAAGAAAGGAGAATGTAAGAAAAGAATACGACAGAGTGTGTGAAAGTAACTCCCTATTTTATGAATGAGCGAGCATCCAGGAATTCTGACTTAACACACTATGACATTTTCCTTTTGGGTTGGATAAAGGATCAAGTCAACGATACCAAACCAAGACTTTAGAAGAATTTAATAGGGGAATAAATGAGGTTGATCTTCCATTGTATAAGAGTTCCCGGTGAAATGAGTTGAGGCAAATAGCTGTGAGGCTCGAGAATCTGGTGCCCATATCGAATTTGAAATAAAACCTCATGCTAAAAGTTTTTTTCTCATATAAATTTCATGTAACGTTTATATTTAACAAATAAATTATAAATATTTTAATATTACTTTTCAATCAGACAGTACATACATGTGCATCTACAATTGAATACCGAATTGAATAGAAAAATATAGTCCGCCATAAACACATTGGCTGTCCCTGTGGTGCAATACAGTTCCAACATCCTTAATAGCTGACATTAAGCGAATGAACATCAATACGATGAAATTTCTCACCTGCCACCACATGCCTCATCCCAAAGCTGATGTTGATTGTCTGTATGTGTTCAGATCCGAAAGAGGCAGAGTATTGTTTCAACTAGAACTGTCTTACAAAACTGCAACAATTGACCTTCAAAGATGCCTGAAAACTACAGAAGACTGGATGATGATATGAGTCAAAGAACATAAATGTAGTAAGTGACTTTATACAGTTACCAAAGCAAGCCAGCAAGTTCAAAATGAAGATTCAAATGGGTGAATAAATACAAGTAAAGCACAATACACCGACTGAAGCTAAAAAATACTTAAAAAAAGGAACCAAAGGCAAATGCAACGAATCAGATACAGCAAAGATGATAATATGAATCGCTTCACGTCACTACTCTTCCCGTACCAAACAAGCTGACGTAGACAAATCCCTTACCCATCACAGGCTACGTAGTGCAGGGTTAAAAGCTGAAATCAAAGGTTTTACTCTTTCTGCACAGGACCAAACCTTGCTAACTAGAAATTATGAAGCACACATGCTGAAAAATTGTATTAGCCCAAAACGCAGATTCTGTGAATCCAGAAACAATTGACCATCTTGTATCAGGTTGCCCGGTATTGGTACTCACTGAATATCAAAATCAGCATGACAGAGCGAGTCAATATCTGCACTGAAAAACTTCTCCGGAAAGGAAACTGCAAGAAATTGGTATGAACACCACCCAGATTCGGTTACGAAGATAGGACCTGTAACATTTTTAGGGGACTTTACAATAAATACAGACCGAAATATCAAAGCTAATCGTCCAGACATCGTGATCAGAGACCGCATGTTGTTCCTTCTTATAAATATGACATTCCCTACAGACTTTGAAGATATTTAAAAATACTATCAAAATACGAGGATCGATATCTTAAAATGTGGCACGTGAGGACATCAACAATTCCAGTTGTAGTTGGATCAATCAGATTGTTTGAAAGCATTCCAGTAGACTCATTGAATGGATTCCTGGTAATCCAAGCCTTAAAGAAATACCAAGAAATTATACTCACAAGTACAATCTACACTTTACGAAGGGTTTTATCTTTGTAAAATATGTCCGAAATTAGATTTGTCCGTCAAAAAATACTCAGTGAAAGATGTCATGATGCGATTTCTAAGCTTAGGTCTCTGGTTGGGACCCGGAAAGAAATGAGTATACACCAAATCAAAGGAAAATAATAATAATAATAATAATAATAATAATAATAATAATAATAATAATAATAATAATAATAATAGGCCGTCTTATATACCACCCATATGGTAGCAAAAAGTATATTCTATGTCCCTACATAAGTTGGAATATTTTAATATCAAAGTTGGATATCTTAAAAAATAAACTTAAACGTTCATTTATGTTTTTTGGCAATTTCTCATTCCGTGTATTTTTTCCCGTTTCCTTGAATAGAGTTGTGTGCCATTTTTATCCACAAGAATGGCGGTATCATTTGTGAAGTGCTAATCAAACGATTGTAATTTACTGGGACTGACATAGTGGAGGCACATCTTCTTCTAAAACACTAAGTTAATAGTAGAATTCAATTTAAATAAAAACAAAACAGAAAAGAAATCGGCGTGAAATAATCAAAGGAGAAGAAAAGAAAAAGAGCAAAAGCAGAAATTAAAATAATGAAAACTGGTCGTCAGGGAATGTGATGCTTTCCACTGAAAGATGAAAAAAGATCTTGCGCTCGATTCATCTGCCACATTAGCCGAGAAATTTGGCCAGGCGCAGGCGCGAACCTTCGAATCCCTTCTTTCCCCAAACTCCTCCATAGTCAAAATGTTTGTGTTATCAGTGAAGAATGGAAAAACGTAAATGGGGGGGATTAGTTGAGAGAAAAATCTAAGCATCTCTTAGTCACATTTTACCTACGATTCAATGTCACAAGGAGTCCGGGAGAGGAAACAATGTAGTTTTATAGAGAAAAGATAATCGACGTCATCACTAATAGTATATTAAACGCATCCAAAAGTTGTTCATCCAGAACAAAGACGGCATGAATCCCCGGAAAATTCAACACGAAGAAATGAGATTGCAGTGTCGACTGAGAGTCGAAAGCATAAAACTATAGCTGCTGTAAATCTTCAGGGTTCTCCCCGATTCTCCGCCTCCACAGGAGAGAGAAACGTAAAGCTTTTCCCGAAAGTACCAAACATCACGAACTGGTTGCCAATTGACCAGGGCGTATAACAATTTCATGTTATGTTTGAAGGAGTCAAAGAAGCTTTTCAGATGCCGCCTCCACTGGCACACGAAACCAATAAAATCTTGGAAAGTTTAAAGTAGCTTTGTTCGAAGAAGATATATTCAACATATCTTATACAGGGTAATTTCATAAACTTGCCAGAGATAACGGTGGGTGTTTCTAAAAAGTCGCATCCATACTGAGGAGTCTGTGAAACAAGCCAGTGGTGAGTTCTGCCCCATTTCTGGGCATGTTTTTTCTCACCTGAGCAACATGTAATACGTTTTCTTCTCTGTATATTACGTTTCTGTGAAAAGGTTAATATCGAAGCTTTCATGTTTTCCAGATCTATTTCGCAAGGTTGTCTGTCCATTCTATCCATTTCTTGAACTGAACTACTTACTGCGAATGTTGAGGGTGAACGCATTCCTGCGCAGAATTATGTACCCGGGCGCTGGTACCTAGGCGAGGTATTTTGCGCATAGCATTATATGAGACGGTAAATAAAACTAATTCCATTGGATTGCAGATTGGTTCATAGAAACAGTCTCTTCAGTTGAACAGATTAACAGAAAAGAGACTACTCACTACCTGGAACATTCCTGACAGTCAGCTGTAGAATAATTGGTCAGAGGTGATCGTGAAATTCTTGACTCTAAATAATATACGGTCTGCAAGGAGTCATTTCTTGAATATATGTTTTGCATGCCATCACTCTCTTCCTTTTCTAATCATGCTTTCTTCGAATCTCTTTGAAGAAAATACCTGTGGAGATAGGTGGGAAGTGGGGAAAAACTTTCAGTAGAATATTAAGGTTACCATTTAGATACAAGGTCGTTGCGCTGAAGAAACGATTTGAGATTGCCTAGTATTGGTTTTCATTTGTTAATGTCATTGAATTTACGTGCTGCATATTCATTGGTCTCTTTAATACGTCTTCCTATTCTTCTTCCCATCACACGACACTACGTAACATTCTGCGATGACATGATTTCATTTTATATTATTATTATTATTATTATTATTATAATTATTATTATTAACTGTGTTCTTTATCCTTGGGTGGCAACTGGTCTAAGAGAAGGAAAACACTGAATTCAAAACCGGCCTGGAGGCAAAACATGATGAGCAGATAGGGGCTCTGGAGCCTTGCAAGATAACCTATCTCGGGGAAGGTCACTCTGAAATATAACTTGCATCCTTGCACGTTGCTTATCTCGTGGCAGTCCTTGCACCAGAAAGCAGATGGGGGACACTGGACGAAAGAGTGGGACTGGGAATGCACAAACATTTCTCAGTTAAATAAATTTCATGTGCAGGTCATTCGACGACATTAGATGAATTTTCTAATCACATGAAATGACTCAACGGTAATGTGCCGATGGAATACTCATGCTTTGGCTCACAACGTGAGAATGCATGTAATTATTATTATTATTATTATTATTATTATTATTATTATTATTATTATTATTATGATTATTATTATTATTATTATTATTATGATTATTATTATTATTATTATTATTATTATGATTATTATTATTATTATTTTTATTATTATTATTATTATTATTTAACTGCCTACTTACCAAGACCCTTCACAGGACTATTAGTAAAAATTCAACTGTAGGAGTGTTGTCTATGCACATTTGGAAAGTTTCGTTTTGGCGGAGAGTGTTTTGTTTTGCAGTTCCGCACAAGTACCTCTGGGATGTTGATGTGTTCAGAAATTTTATTCACATGTTTTTTGGACGCTCCTTTACTCTGCCACATGCTACTATCACAACACGGATAATTGTACTTCTAATTTACTACATTTCTGTCAGTTATTATTGCAAGTCCTTATAATTTGACAGTTATCATTATTATTATTATTATTATTATTATTATTATTATTATTAAGACATAGAGAAGAAAAGAGAATGATCAACAATATTTCCACAGTATATGTCTTCTTCATCAGATATTTAAAAATTTTATATAGTTATAAAATACATTTAAAAATCTATAAAAGATTATTAGTCCTTGCACAAAATATCGTTTGTATTGAGAAAAAATCTGTACTGATAATCAATGCGTCAAAATAATTGAAATGCTGCTAGCGTGAAGGCATGAAGCTGAAACGTTCGTAATATGATAGTGATCGTGCCCATATTTGAATTTCCTGTAAGTTGATTAGTTCCTAAGATGAATTAAGTAAACAGCTTAGGACAAGTCTCAGGGAACTCTCCTGTAATTCTGTTCATTCCTCCGGGGTGGGAAGTTAGTTGTTTGCATAGGTAGCCATCCGCATGCGTTTTAAGGGTGGAAGAGTCGGAAGAATCTGATTATTTTTCAAAATGTGCACTTTAAGACGTTTGCCGAAATTACAGTCGCTTGTAACAACATTTTCTGCAAGCTCCGTTGATGTCACAATGTTGTGTCAGACATCATACCTGTGGCCATTTAATCTTTTAATTAGTTTTTATGTTGTGTAACCTACATGAATCATTAAGAAGAACCCACGCATTTCGCAAATGGACGAAATAATAGAATCGAAAGGGTAAGAGCCGTTTCATCATAAGGAAACATTTGGCATTCATTCACCAAACAGCCAGTATTCCTGTTGGTTAAAATTTGATAAAACATTTATCACTACTGTAATTACTTAGATAATGTAATTTTTGACAAACAAAATAGTTACCCATGTTCTATTTTAAAATTTTAGAAAAAATTAATTAATCGGTAAGTATAAAAAAAATACTCACTTTTGAATGACTATGAATAAACGGAAGAATGTTTTACCGCACTAATCGAATATTAAGTATGCACTTACCGAATCTTGATATATAAAAATTTTAGCGCATTAATCAAGGGATTCCTGTAAATGCTTTTCGATTTTATTAGTACACTACATATTTATTGTAATATCTCCATGACGTATGTAGATTGGTTTGAAGGAATTATCGGAACTTTTCAACTAAGTATCAAGCATACTCACTTCTTAGATATAGTCGCCAGTATCATGGACTATTTAATAAAATTATTTCAACTCCAATCATTTAGGAGAAAATGACCTCAGAATTAGAGTACAGTGGTACTCCCAAATTGAAGATTTCGAAAGTGAAAACTTTCAAATTTTAAGATAAACAAAAGAGTCCGGAAAAAATAAATGAAGAATTTAAACAAAATTCGTTGGTAAATTATGTTGGTGAAACTTTCTATTGACTAGCCTTCATAGAAAACATGTTTACGTTTCGATAGTTTAGAGTGGGTCATGTTTGAAATAAATAAATACCGACGTTAATCATTAATAACGTTACCTGTTTAGTATTTGTCCCGTGTGAAGAGGAAATATGTGGGACAACAGTTCGGATAAGTTGCCATCATCTGTGATCGTAGTATTACACTGAATTTCAATGGGTAAGTCTAGATACTTGACAACACTTGTTTCTCTGCTCTGCTCTGCATAAGAATTTTGATGGTGACATGGAAATGAAGCGAGCTCTTAGGAAGATATGACTTGAGATAGAAAGAACACTCAGAAGAATTGCATTCTTCTGGAATAATACATCAATGTGTAACTGAGATTAACCAACTGAAATAATACACCAATGTGAAACTGAGATTAACCAACTGAAATACTACATCAATGTGAAACTGAGATTAACCAACTGAAATAATACATCAATGTGGAACTGAGATTAACCAACTGAAATAATACATCAATGTGGAACTGAGATTAACCAACTGAAATAATACATCAATGTGAAACTGAGATTAACCAACTGAAATAATACATCAATGTGGAACTGAGATTAACCAACTGAAATAATACATCAATGTGGAACTGAGATTAACCAACTGAAATAATACATCAATGTGAAACTGAGATTAACCAACTGAAATAATACATCAATGTGAAACTGAGATTAACCAACTGAAATAATACATCAATGTGGAACTGAGATTAACCAACTGAAATAATACATCAATGTGAAACTGAGATTAACCAACTGAAATAATACATCAATGTGAAACTGAGATTAACCAACTGAAATAATACATCAATGTGAAACTGAGATTAACCAACTGAAATAATACATCAATGTGAAACTGAGATTAACCAACTGAAATAATACATCAATGTGAAACTGAGATTAACCAAATGAAATGAAAAACAGTTTGCTTTTTTAATTCACATCTAAAAAAGGAAAAGCAAATCCTCACTAATTTTTTTCTCTGCTGTTTTTCCCACTGAAAAACTCTTTTTAATGTCCATTGTTTACTTTTGAACGTCCATCAATAGTAACTTGCAGGCATTTTCTAAACTTAGGCCGAATCAGTACAGGTATGTCAGGGAAAGTTACCCGTCCCCTAAAAGATTGTCCCTATGTAGTGATCAAGGCTTAACTGTTTAAAACCGGTTCCGAATTTATAGGTTTTCTTTCTGCTAGACTCGTGTCCTAACCAAGAATAAAAAGCCATGTTTTCCCTGCTATTCTCTCATATTATTATTTGATAATTGTATGACATTAATATTATTCGTAGAATTAATATCATATATTATTTTATGCACCTCTTTTTATGGGATTAATTTAGTTTCTTCATGGACAGAAATTCTTTCGTTTCTTCTATTTAGCCTCAACAGTTTCTCGAACATAAATTGCTTCTAGCACCAATGACATCGAAATTGATGTTCCAATTAAGGTAAATACTGAAAGGTTAAAGTTATGTCTTGGGGTTCCGTTTTTGCAGAGGAAAAATTATTTGGTGAACCTGTTATCGCGAAATAATTGATTAAAATATTCCCAAAGGATAAGCATAAATAGCTTTTGTCGGTATTTATAATACTTTGTAGGGGAGATATTGTTAGCAGAACACCGCAGCATACACTGACTCCGTCGTTGAAGAATCTGAGTTGACGATAATGGATCTCTTATCAAAATGACTTTTGCGCAAGCTATTATTTTAATGCCTCATAGGAATTGACGAAAAGTTTGGCAAAATCGGTTTGTAAATAAATGGAATATGAATTATTAAATTATACCATAATTAGGAATAGCTTTTTCTGCTATCATTACAATGATATCATTACAATTGTAGATTATTTGTGGCGTTATTGTCCAGTTTTACTTCATTATTTTACTACATAATTTTACTTCATAATTATATAATTTACACTTTACTCCCTGAAAATATAAACATATCTTTAATAGGAAATATATGTTTTACGTAAATAATAAACACTTATAAAGAATAAACGTAATAATAAAATTTACAATTGAAAATGAAGCTTTATTGACTTTGTTGGGAATATAAAATCTTTAAAAATGTCTAAACTGGTAAAGAAGGTTTTTTCAGTTTGCATATGTTTTTCAGTCCATCCGAAGAGAATTACAAACGGTAGACTAACTGATACTTAATATAAACTTTCTTTCCTTGTATGTTTAATTATGATGTTTATTGTAAATTTTATCTTATAGTATTTTTAATTAAGTTGTGTATCTTTCGGAGGTCTTAACGGGGAGTTTGCAATCGTTCTTGTAATTGATAAATATCTATCACATGTATTTTATTGTGATATAAACCACTATGAATTTTGTTTTTCGACAAATGATCTTTTTTTTTTTACAAATAATCATACAGTTATTAACAAAGATCACATATTGCAAATAAAGGCTTAGTCTCTAGCGGGAGTTAAACTAATATGATTTTTCCTCTAGAAATTTGTCTTGGCGAATCATCTGACTTGGGTCATGATTACTTGCTAACTGCAGAGGCTCAAATATAATAATAGCAAATTCGTTATTTATTTTTTCGAATACAAGTTTGGCTGACATGTCTAACGTCTCTAGATATCCACTGTTAGTATTAACTATTGAATTTATGAATAGATGTACTAATGTAAACACTAACCTTTTTTATTTTATTTAATCTGTGTTTTTTTTTAACAAGGTTTAGAAAAAGCTCGCATATCCATTCTACTGCAGTTAAACAGCAAAGATAGGGAATAAAAAAAATAAGCCATTGCCGAATCTCGAACTCTCATACAATTCTTTTCGGTAAGTCGGTTTTAGCGTGAAGCGTCTCTTAACAAACATAATACTAAGCCATATCGTTTGCTGAAGCTTAATTTTAAAATTAAAGAGAGAGATAGGTTGGTTGATTTTACGAAATGTCAACGCTTATTTAGTTATACAGCATTTTGCTGTTATCATTTTTTTATTTTACTATTTTTAAATCCTATATTTATTATTTTTTTAAAATACGGAATAAAATCTTCGAAAATAATAACAATGAAATAATAGTCGTAGTGTTGACATATTTGCATTAATGACCAGAATAAACAATTGCATAATTAAAAATGCTGCACACACACACACACGCACACACGCACACACACACACACACACACACACACACACACACACACACACATATATATATATATATATATATATATATATATATATATATATATAACAGAAATATAGTCTTAGGGTGTGCTATATTTATGGGATAAAGTGATCAATATCAGAGATAGAGCGTGTGTAAATATGAAAGTCAATATAGAAGTCAACACTTAGAGGCGACAGTCTGTTTCATGCTAGATGTAATCGTCAGGCCACGAGTGCAAATTAAAAACTGTTCTCGCCAAAATAATAGTTAGAACAAACTTCAACAATCAACCCCAAAATTGAACAAATAGCTTTAATTATCTTCCCAAACAAAAACAAATCTAATTAAATAAGTTATATAAACAGATTTCTACGATATAAAAAAAAAACACCGATTAAAATAAAAAATAAATAAATAAATATATAAGATTAAAAAATAAATAAAAACAAGCAAAATAATTTAACCCAAATAAATAAATAAACAAATAAACGACTTTCGGTAAAATAAAATAGACTACACACAATTCACCACTGACCCGTATATATAAATAGCCGACAAAAATAACAGCACTCGTTGCCTGACGATTGCATCTAGCATGAAACAGACTGTCGACTCTAAGTGTTGACTTCTATGTTCACTTTTATATTTACACACGCTCTATTATATATATATATATATATATATATATATATATATATATATATATAGAGAGAGAGAGAGAGAGAGAGAGAGAGAGAGTACTAATAACGTTCACGTCATATTGACTTATATTTGTCAAAAATATTAGGTCATGCATATCGAGGTTTTCGAATAAGTTCACCATGCACCTTGCTCTATTTTATAGTCGCGCGAGGGTGGGGTGAGGGTAACGCTGCACTCGGTGAGGAGGTATTTCACTTTAAATAGCGTCGAGACGAATTCCTATTCAGACAGATTTTCTTGCCTGAGTGTTAAAGATTTGAGATTACTTTATGATCGATGCTTCGGGAGAACATAATGATTTGTACTTTTCGAATCTTTCCGAGACCCTGTCTCCAATTTCCTAGACAAAGTGCTTCAAAAAACAAACAACTGAAATTAATATGAAACATACGCTTTGTAAATCAATAACATGTAATATCTTCGAAATATCTTCTAATTATAATTTATTTTAAGAATAAATTCAACTCATTTTAATTTCAGAAAAATATTACTATAAGGAATAGGATTATATGTATAATGTTTAATTAGCTTACAATAATTGTAATGACTTAAAGATTTCCTGACGTAAAACTTATTCATGAAACGCAACATTTCATCCCCAAATACACGGAAAACCATTCTACGATTATGTCATATTTTCGCATTTGAACATCAGCAAGGCAATAAATCCATTAAGACAGAATGTTTGACAAAGAGTCAAATAAATTGAGATAATGTTACTCGGGAGAGACAATACAGTAAACTAACAGGATTCAAGGGAACAAAAGAAAGATGACATGTGTGCTAGGGAAGAAGCTATAAACATAGAACTTACGGTTACAGGTAGCAATTTCGCCAGTAAATTTATTAAACCAATCAGCCAATCTAGTACTACGCTTATGTTCATAAAATCGTGGCAGTTTCAACCGTTTTACATTTAAAAGGATAATGAAAAAATTACGGTAATGGATAACAACGCACAGCTTTGCGTAAACACTTGTATTACTGAACAGCATATAGTTTGTACGACTTGCACACATGAGATGAACTTGGAAGAATATCGAAAGTACTTGGCAGATTAAAATAAAAAATGTAAACAGCTACAGCACATATCTCACATACTTTAACATCAGGGAAGATTATTCGTGATTATAAACGGATTTTATTAAAAATTAGCAGTCATAATGATTGTAATGTATTCAATGCCTAAAAGAGAATTTGCAGCCTAAATACACACACATATATATGCGTGTGTGTATGCCTCTGTGTGTGTGTGTGTGTGTGTTATTAAAATGTTCCATGGACTCGCTCATAAGAAAGAGATAGTCGCAAGAAATATATTGAAATATTATTTTACAGAACATAGTATTGAAAACTGCGAAAAACATTGAAAAGAAATCAAGAAAAATTCATGAAGGAAAGGTTAAATTTAGCAAAATGCGAACAAGGAAAAAATATTTGCCTTAAGGATATAAAAGTAATTTATCGCAGAAATGTTTGATGAGTGATAAACAGGAACAGTTAATTGTTGTATAAAATATTATTTGGAGCTGTTCTTCAGATTATAAACAAAACTATGATGAATATTAATATGACAAAACCACTAAACTAACAGAGGTAAGTAAACCTCAGTGAAATGATGTCTAAATTAGGAAAAGCGGGTAAAACAATAAATGTTAGCTTCATTGTATTGACATGACATATTAACAATATTTTGGATCCTTCATACAAATACACTTGCCTTGATCTATCCTCTATCCTTCTCCACATCCTTTCCTCTAACACTCCTATTTGCTCTCGCTCCAAATCCTCTGTAACCCTTTGCATGCTAGTGGCTTCCAGCCTTGCCTGGGGTGAAAAGCTTTAAAAAAAGAATATAAATTAGAATATTATGGCTCAGGTGATTCTAAAGTAATCTAAGACAATTTACCTTCATATTCTGCAAACCTAACTTTTTTCCAGATTGCCAAAACGGTTTCCATACAAAAATATACTTGAAGGAATCAGAACATCTCCAGATATTAAACTAATAAAAAGAAATTTGTATATAAGTATAGAAAACATAATTCAAGCGAAGATGGCAGCAATAAAAGCAGCTGTAATTAAACATTTGAAACATTAGAAAACTAACAAAATAAATGGTTAAAGAACTAATAAAGGTTATATAATAACATGTTAGAATGTAAATTAATAAACTTGAAATGTCTAACTATATTAGTTTTCTAATTCAGCTATTTGACGCATTATCTTAAACAATTATATTTCGCTGTGACAAATTTATTTATTTATTTATAAATAAAAATGTATATTAAACTGAGGTAGTTACGCAATAAACCCTGCTATTCCACAAGCAAATTCTTATCATCTGTTTTTCAAAGAAAGATATTACAATTTGACACGATATATTACTCAAATGAATAATATATCCAGAAAATTAAATAAAATCATTTAGCTAATTATAAAATCTGAAGCACAGTATAGTAAATAAATGCTTCCAGAAAGGCATATTGTCAGATCTGGTTCATCTAAGTGAATATGTATTTCATAGATTTACCACATTTATAGTGTCAGCCTTAGAAATTTTGAACGTCTTGTTTTTATTCACCTATCACGGATAGGTATTGAGATAGATAGATAGATAGATAGATAGATAGATAGATAGATAGATAGATAGATAATGATAATTTCGGGATAGTTAGCTATGATTATATTGAGACAGACAACAGTTCGTGTGTCAACATCTGTATTATGAGAATTATGGACCCCCAAATAGGTCCTTAATTTCCATCAATATTGCATCACGTGACAAGATATCTCAAATGATTTGCAAAATCATGGTTAAATAAAGAGCAATAAACCGGGATAATCACCGTCATTTTCACCATTGCTTCTCGTTATCCGTTAGTTGCTTCCGGCGTCGAATGGCGGCAAGGTGGGTCGACGCCTCTCCGCATTTCATTAGTGATTTATTAAAAAAACATTTAGGTAAGATCCGTTCAATGAAACTGATATGTGTCCTGAAAACACTGACCATCTTATTGATTTCTTTTTATTTATTTCTTAAAAAAAATTGAGGTATTTCTAAAGTTCCTCATACACGCAAAATAATTTTGTCGGTATAACTCAGACTTTTAGAGGCTCATACTTTCGATTTTTTTCACTACATTTCAACCGATATATTCTTTGGCTTTCCTCGCTTTTCTCAGCAGAATCATTTCACATATTATTCACGTTAGCAACCTCATCTATACTTTTTCTTTGTCTAAGCATCAGAAGTGTTCTTAAAAAAATTCTCCGTAGTATACAACATTTCGTAGAAATGTTTTCTTGGAAAATTTTCTTAATGTTGGTGCAAATAAATTTGTAGTACTCAGACCTCACAAATTTTTTCTGCTGCAGCGGAACACGAATATACACCAAAATATTAGAGTTTATGTGAAAATTTGTTTTATAAGCACAGTATGCTCAAATAATATAGCCCTATGCCAAACCTTATACCGGATTCATATACATGCATCTTCAGGTCAGAAGATTACATGCAAGAATGAAACAGACTGTCGCTGGTCCTCTTTGACCTCAGTGTTATATATATATATATATATATATATATATATATATATATATATATATATATATATATATATATATATATATATATAGATATATATATAGATATAGATATAGATATTTTGAAGGATAAAAATTATTAAAAAAATTAATTAAAATCTTCAGACATACTGGGTTGTAGATTAATATTCTTATGTTTTTTTATTATTATTTAGATTCCTCAGTGATATATATATATGTATGTATATATATATATATATATATATATATATATATATATATATATATATATATATATATATATATATATATATATATATATGTATAACTTCGTACATCGTGATATTTAGATAATACTTTTATTACAGCTTATTAGAAAAATTGAATATTGTTTTAATTCGTTACTGAATATACTGGGTGTAACTTCAAAATTGTCCAATTGTTCGATCAAGATTTGAACCGTTGTATCTTCGAAGTTATAAAAGATATCTTACTGGAATTCCCCGAGGTTTTAGAACACTATTGGACTCTACATTGAAAAATAAGAATGTATTTTGTCCTAAGTTGAAATGGTGATCCGTCTTGATTCTGATGTGGACTGAAGATCGCGTTTAGCATGAAACAGTCCGTCGCCTCTGAGTGTTGACTTTAATGTTCACTTTTACATATATATATATAACTATATATATACATATATATATATATATATACACAGGCGAAAATAATTTTAAGACCGATTGTTAAAGATGTATTCATTTCAAATTATGTTTCTAATAAAACAATATAAATTAGTTTTATTGTTTACCCTTGATGCAGAATTTATTTCTCTTTCGAATGATGTAAAAATTTTATATTTTTCTAAAACTTGAAAAATTTTAATTCTGGATTAATTTAATTTATTCCAATTTGACAGCCAAATAAGTTTAAGGTTTCATGTGTATTATTATATGTAAAGCTAAATGTTATAGTAAAAATAATCAAAGATGCAAAATATTTATCAATATTTAGTGCCGTAACCTTTGTTATTGATTACAGCTTCACATCGCCTATGCTTGATAAGTTATTACAAAAATCATTTCGAATTATCTGCCATATTTGCTTAATATAATCGTATAATTGGGATAAATTTGCCGGGTTTTTAGCGTGAGCACTTTTAGAAATATAATTCCACGAATTTTCAGTCGGATTGAAATAATTGGCTTTTTTCTAGCAATGCGCCCGAATAATCCGTATTCTCTTAGACTGTTTCGGGCAGTTTGTGGCGTAAAACTAACGCCAGTTTTACCAGACAATTGGCTGCAAATGTCCACGGCCGTCAGCATTCGGTTAGCTTGGGAAAGCCTATGAATTCGTCTACCGGTTGTACTGATGTTTTTCTTAGGGCTTCCGATTGCCTATCCTTATATTATCCAGTATCCTGATAAAGATTCAAAGCCTGAACACAAGCCGTTTTCCTGCACTTTACTTGCTTGCTTATGGTCATAAAGAAAACGTTTTGTTGATGATATAACACTCTTTTTGATCTAGTCACTGGGAGACGACATCAAGTTCAACTCCTGTATTCGTATCTTTTACAACGTGTGAAGTGTCTTTCGCGGTATGAGATAACTTTTGCCGATGGTTTAGTGCTCAAAATGCCGATCCATTGTTCGTCTCTTAAGTTATTTTTATGAATGAGGCAACATTTGGAAGAGACGGAATAACACATTTACACAACCAAAATGTAATGGGGGATCGGAATCCCCATACAAAAAATACAGGCTAGACACCAGCATCAGTTTACGATTAATGCGTGGGCGGGTATTTTAGGTGACTGCCGGGTAGGTTTATGTGTTCACCAAGCACGTGTTACAAGAGTTGTCAACACACTTACAGACCAGCTATAAGACGTACTATTTCTAGTACAAAGACGCATGAGATTCATGCATGATGGGGCGCCGACACATTTTAGACACATTGTTCGTCAGGCACTGGCTGACATCTAACTTAAAGATAGATAGGTAGGAGAAGGGCAGGATTCATGACCTGCACATTCCCCTAACCTCAATCTTTTGGAGTTTTATCTGTGAGTTGACGTAAAACAATTGGTTTATGCAGCAGACATTAATAATGCGCAGTCGCTTCATCAACGTGTCATGGGGGTCTGTAAAACCATTCGACAACGCGTGGGAATGTTTCAAAGGGTCATCCAATCAATGATTCGAAGCAAGCGGAGGACATTTTGAACATTTCTCATAAGTTGCTATGTTTATGTACAACGGTGGCCTTTTGGACAAATATTTACACACAATCCTGTATCGTCTGTGTCTTTCTCAAGATTGTTGCTTGTTTAGTTGAACATGTTCTGTTGTGAGGAACCCGCCCCTAAATTTTGCAAGAGTATTTTTGAACATACCCTTTATCTGAAAAATTAATTTCGGTTGAGCTCTTTGGTTTGAGGTGTGGGTTTGTAAACAGTGAATATTTAAGCTAATATTGCACGACTCTTCGGCAGAATTGAGTCATTGTCAGTCACTGTGTGATTATCTAAATCTAAAAATAAACACGCTAAAATTCACTTTCGTCACTGCCGTGCGCCGACGGCTTACTGGTAGAAGTTCGGACTGACGCAAATTCAATCGGGTTTCGATCCTAGCTAGAGGCAACCGGATGTCTAGCCACACTGATGATCTGCGAAACAGTCTGTGTGTGGATGACAAAAATATATATTTTTGAATCGGACAATGTCCGACAATTTATTTTAAAGACATTTATGATATGTTTAACGTTTCTATATATATTGTATTTATATATATATTGTATCTATAAAAAGGACGTTAAACATATCATAAATGTTTTTAATATGTATATATATATATATATATAAGAAATATATATATATATATATATATAAGAAATATAGTCTTAGGGTGTGCTATATTTATGGGATAAAGTGCTCAATATCAGAGATAGAGCGTGTGTAAATCTAAAAGTGAACATAGAAGTCAACACTTAGAGGCGACAGTCTGTTTCCTGCTAGATGCAATCATCAGGCCTGATAATTACATCTAGCATGAAACAGACTGTCGCCTCTAAGTGTTGACTTCTATGTTCACTTTTAGATTTATATATATATATATATATATATATATATATATATATATATATATATATATATATATATATATAATTGTTTATTCGTGCAGCAGTTTTCAGTACTGCATATTATTAATAATAACGTATTTAATAAGAATTTCAATTCAGTTATTTTTTACTTAATTGTGTATTTATTATAAGACCCCAATAAAAAATAACTTCACAAAATGTTATTATTATTTTTTTAATTTCATAATTTTCAAAATAACTTTTTCTTACCCACTTATCATAACTCGCTGAATGAAATTTGACTGCCATTGCCGTAAAGGATTTATTTTTCATCACAGATAATTCTTTGGAAAATGTTCTGAAATAATTCGTTTCTGTAATCAACGAGAAATGACCGAAAAAGGACACAGTTTCTAAATGTGTTTCTCTTCTTCTATAAGGCATGTCTTTTCTTTCTGTTTATTTATTTATCTTTAACAAACCTGTACGTGAAAGAAAATGATTATTGATATTTCTTAAATTAATATTTTAAGAATTATATTTGTTATTATAACAACTGTATAATTAAAATCAATTATTATTTTACAATGATTTTCATCCACATTGTTATACATTTTTTTCTTCGAGTCTCGCTCAAATATATTCTCATCTGTTCAAATGTTTCGAAATATAATTGTTTTATTCATTTGATAGATGTTATTCATTCTTAAATTTACTATTTCTCCTTAGTGTTTTGTAACAAAACTTCAATTCATTCAGAAAGAAGTTTCCTTCTACTTCACCGACGAGAGACAAAAAATTGAAAATATAAATTATTTTGGGGAATAAATGTGTAAAATATCTGCAAACAGTAAAAATGGCATGAATCACAACGCCAAATTGCACATACATGCTTACTCCAATCAATTTTGATAGCAATAAATGATGAATGGGCGCGAATGCGACACTTCAGGTAATACCCTATAATAGAATCAGTAAATTGTATCGTCATAAAATCTTCGCTTCGTCCATTGATGTAAGTATATAAATGCAGGGTTCGACTTGTTCAGATGAGAATGTCGCATTTCATAATAACTTTTATGGTTATACGTGTCACTAATGGCAAAGCTAACTGTTTCTTTATGAACCTTTATCCAGATAATCCGACCAAACCACAAAGCAACGCGTGCCCAATGGATGAATCAGGGATGGTCGAATTAGAGAATGTTACTTAAGAAACTGTGCTAAGCGAATTTATTTTCTATGGTGGCATGAGCGATTACCTAAAAGACATTTATGCCTATTTTTTTTCTTTCTTTACACTATATCTGACATTTTTATTAACATTGTGTTTTATAGCTATATAATATAAATACTTATTGGAAACTTAAGGTAAATGTGCTGCATGATGTCCACATAGGCGCAGTTAAGATAAAACCGATTAATTTTGCGCAGATTTAAAAATAAGAATATTATTTCACGAATAAATTGCTATCTTATGTGATTTAGATAGTAAATTAGGCGGAAAAGTTGATTTAAATGATAAATAAAACTATTTAATTCATTCTGAGCTTTCAGAATTTCCATCATTATAACAGCTTACAATGATTGAAATTGCATAATTATTTGCTAAGAACAAAGCAAAATAAAGAAGTTCACTGAAAACCGCGTAATTCTCCGATGCTGGACACAGAAAGTTAAGTTGATAGATAGTGTTGTAACCTAGAAAAAAAGTTATTGAGAGAGGAATAGCCAAAATGGAGGTTGGAAATGAAATGGGAATCTTTATGTCATGAACAAAATACAATACTCACCAGCGGCGTAAAGTAGGTAAACCAATTCTATTGGTGGAATACTTAGACAACATATTACGATATTTACCTCCCCCCCCCCACGAGGGAAAATCCGAGCCCGTGTGCTCGGGCAAAAATTGCCCGTAGACCACGCATACGCGGGATCAGGTATCTGTCTACCTCCCGGACGAGACTCCGCCCTTCGCCATAGCCTCGTCCGGGTTCCTCTCTACCCGAAGGCAGTAAGTTCGACACGGCAAGAGCTTCCCACACTGACAGGTCATGCTGCAAGCGTAGACAGCATATTGCTCCCACTTACAATAGTGTCCAACGTATTTATGAGGATTGGGATATAACCATTAGTGTTCATACGTACGGTACATAACAGATAAATAGATATAGAATGACAGGAGGAGCAAGGTCCTTTCTAGAGTGATACAAGGAGCTGATCAATTTCTTTAGCGATGAATCAGATGTGAGTGTTTCACTTGAAGTCTGGTGAGAATTTAGCACAAATAGCTGTTCTTTTCCCCCTTCGTCTTTATTAAGTGAATATTGGAATCTCCACAGGTATGAATGGTGGCTGACGGGTTATCAGCGAGGATATCTTCTATGCTAATCTATCAAGCATGACAATCTTGTCGTCCCGCCAACAACAGGCAATGACAACAAAGTATCTACTGTAAATAACAACAACGAGGACGCACGGGTTTTGTGAATCTCTGCTACAGGGAAACCCGTTTTTGTTACAGGTTCTCCCGCTTTCCATCTTAAGGTTGTTGACCAAATCCAAAGAAGGATCTCTAATTTAATCGATTTTGAAATGATATCTGGTCTTCAGTCACTTTCTCACCTATCTGGCATGTTTTCTCTCTGTCTTTTCTACAAATATTTCATGGAAACTACTCTGACAAGCTATTTTCGCTAGTGCTAAGACTAGATGTATTTAAGCGTGCTACTAGACTGGCATCTAGTTCCCACCCGCTTACTGTTGAAATAGCAAAATATAACCGCTACTTCTACTCCAAAAGTTACTTTTCTCGCACTGCTCGCCTGTGGATATCCCTTCCGTTTACTTGCTTCCCTGATAACTACAATCTTCAAAATTTAAATGCAAACTCAATCCTCGTCATCTACAAATGAATGAAAAGTACAATAGAATAGATGATAACATGTTTCAACAGTGCTTTCCTCAGCGAATGCCGATGGACGAAAGGAATGAAAAAATTGGTTAGGCCAATGTCTCTTCACAAGTTCCTAATTCTATGTTTCCTTGAACTAAGTCCTATGAAAGACTTGTTAAGAGGTTACATTTTTTTAGACCCGAAATCCAAAAGAAATGGCCTAGTATTCATTCTAAAAGTTAGTTATTTTTTAAACTATTGATTCCCTTCGATAATCTTAATTGCATAAGTGGCATTTTCGGTTTCCCAGTTTTTATGTAAAGCTTATTTTGCTTCATGTGTTTTAAGTGGGCCATATCAATCGGCAAATGCGATAGTTTTCTTCAATTAACCCTTAACCAATCAAACGTTAGAATATATATTTAAAATGAAACGGCGTAATTCTAATAAATATATGTAATTTTAATAAACATATGTTGTGAAGGCATATTTTTCATCACCAGAAATTGTACAACGCATTAAAAAACTTCGATAATATTTTGATAAGTATTATAATAATGATATAATAATAATAATAATAATAATATTTTATTAATTATTATTATAATATTATTAAAATAATTTTTTTACAAATATTTTAAATATTTGATTATAATTATATGACATTATTATTACAATACTATATTTTACAACAACAACATTATTATTATTATTATTATTATTATTATTATTATTATTATTATTATTATTATTGCTGCTGCTGCTGCACATGACCAATCTATGCTAAATAGAAATTACAAAGAACACCTACTGAAAAATTATGCTAGTTAAAAATGCAGATTCTGTGATAAATATGCAGAAATAATTGACTAATTTGTATCAGGTTGCGCGGTATTGGCACCAACTGAATATAACGTACACGGCATGACAGAGTGGGCTAATATTTTCACTGGAAAATCTGCAACACTTACGGGAAGGAAACCGCAAGAATTTGGTATGAACACGACCGGGGCCCGATTCCGGAGATAGAATTTGCAACAATAGCCGAAAACAGAACAATTAAAGCTAATCGACCTGACATCGTGATTAGAGACCGCAAAAACAAAATGTGCCTCCTTATTGACATAGCAGTACCTACAGACTGCAATGTATCTTTGAAGATCTTTAACAATAAACTATCAATATACAAGGGCCTTGGAATTGAAATTTCAAAAATCTGTCGCATGGGGACATTAACAATTCCATTTGTAGTTGGAGCGCTCGGAATAGGAAAAATCATTGAAAGAATCCCTGGTAGCCATGCCTTAAAAAAGTACAAACAAAAGATTGCACTCAAATGTACAGCCCACGATTTACGAAGGACTTTACCTATGTAAAATATGTGTTATGTTTTTCAAAAATGCTCAATGGAAAATATCATGATGCCATTTCTGACGTTAGATCTCTGGTTGGGACACGGAAAAAACTGAATATAGACTAAAAACCAAAGGAAATAAAACACCACCAGCACCTTCACCAATCACCACCACCACCACCACCACCACCACCACCACCACCAACAACAACAACAACAACAACAACAACAACAATAATAATAATAATAATAATAATATATTGACGCTGTCTAAGGGCGACCGCAATTGAAATTACAGAATCAATCCATGAATCTTTCTGTGGTTATATATTATGCGCTCAATATGGTTTAGAAATCGCGATCGTTATTAATCTAGTTACCTTTACCCCCTACCATCAAGTAGTCTACACTGTTATTTTACCTATAGATAGGGGAGAAGAGAAGGGCTTGATTCATATATTTCCCTAGGCTGTTTGCGTAGCAGTGAAAGTAACGAACTAGACTGAAATTTGAACGAAGCTCACCGCCCATTCTTCCCCACTTTTACACGACCTGCACATATCAGGAATGCTTCATTGTTACAAATAAATATCTCCCTCAAAATGGAAATATGATGAGCTGCCAATTTTTGAAAAATAAATTTAACTATTTTCTATTTATTCTCTTCCAATCAGATGACAAGAAAAATGCGTCGGATATTTTTTTAGCATTGCTGCATAAGCTGTAACTGTTATCTTACAGTTCTCCAATACAAGGCTTCCAAATTGGTCATAGATGATGATATCCAAGTTTTATAATAGCATCGACTTTTGTGATGTCACCAATCTAACCAAAAGTAGGAAATTTGTAACTACCGTATTAAACCATACAAAATAAAAACATCTAGTGGAAGCCATCTTGATAGCATTAAATTGAGAATCAGTGTTATTCGTTGTGTTTATGCTATACGTTGATTTTCTTTGTATTTTTGTTTTCTTAATTAGAGAATACACTAAAATGTCCTTTTATGTTTTCGCCACAATTTCTTTTAAACTTTTTACTCTAAGGAAGGAAGGAATGCCACTAGCACTCAAAGGGTTACAGAGAGTGGAAGCAAGAGTAAAGAGGCGAGAAAGAGGGAAGGATGAAGAGAAGGACGGGGAAGAGGTATCGACTGACATTGCATTTAAATAGAAATTATAGCTATCACGGAAGCAACTAAGAGGAAGGGAGTTCCACAGACGGGATGAAGCTATTGAAGTAGAAGAGACGGTTACATTTAACCGTTTCGACAGTGAAAGGTTGGGACTGAGATGCCAACCTAGTGGCACGTTTAAATTCATGCAGTTTTGGAACTAGCGAAAGTAGCTCGTTGGAGAAGTTACCGTTAAAGTATTTGTAGAAAAGACAGAGGGAGGCGACAGCACGTCAGTGAGAGAACTACTGTAAATGAGATGCCATATCAGGACAAACCACCTTGCATATCCGTCTCTGGATTTCGTCGAGGGCCCTCAGACGAACAGCGGGGGTACCAGACCATATATGGCAGAAATATTCCATGAAAGGGCGAATGGTTGATTTATACACTTGAAGGGTGGACTCGAGCGAGAAAAACTTTCTGGTGCGACATAGCGGACCAACTTTCCTTGCAGTAGATGAAGCTATTGATTCAATGTATTTAATTCCTTCTCAGGTCAGCGGACAGTGTGAGACTAAGCAGTCAGAAAGAGGTGCTCTCGTGGGGTTGCGCATCAGACATTCTAATCGGAGGCAGGGAGAGATCTCCGTGGTGTGTAATGGAGAGAAGTTGTGTTTATGACGCAGTAAAGTTAACCAGCCATTTCCTGCCCCAGTCGATACCCGATTAAAGTTCCTTTTCGAGACCAACGCCCAGGTTAGTTTTGTCGGCATTAACAGATTTGCAATTTAGGCAGGAGTAAATAGTGGTGTCGTTTGCATAGATGCTTACTTGGGTACTGATGACATCAAGAAGATCGTTAATGAAGGTAAGGAACAGTGTAGGACCCGGATAGAGCCTTGGGGAATATCTGCGTTCGTGAGAAAGGAATTGTAGGATAATATGTTAAGGACGACCTATATTACACGATTTGAAAGGAATGATTGTATTATGTCAAATAATCGTCCTGAAATACAGTAACAATGATGCTTGCAAAGAGAACTTGCATGCCAAAATCTAGCAAACGCTTGAGAGATATCCAGAGCCACGGCAACAGCTTCTCCGTTATTGCGATGTACTTGTGAAAAAATTCAGTTATGGCTGTAGATCGGACAAAGCGGAAGCCATATTGCTTGTCAGAGAGCAGATCATGGGATATAAGGTGCTTAACAATTTTGGCGTTGATTAAAGCTTCAAAGACTTTGCCGTAGAATGGTAGGAGACTGATATGACAGTAGTTAGATGATTCAGAAGGGTCGCCAGAGTTCTTGGAGACAGATACAACAGATGAAGACTTCTAAGCAGGAGCCGTTGGGGCAGTAGTAGTATAATTTGGAGAGGACCGGAGTCAGTTCATGAGCACATATCTTCAGGACAATGGCTGGTATCGCGTCCCCCACCGCTAGCCTTATGGGAGCCGAATTTAGAATTGATGCCCCATACAAACGATGGGGCTATGTGAAACTCACTCAACAGAGCCTCAGTTGTAGGTCGAGAATAAATATTAAAAATCAAACAAACGAAGCAAAAAAATAAGAGATTTTCCCAATTTTCTTTCGATTCTTATCCAAGATTGCCAGTTGCTCTTTTGATCGTCTGCGCCAAAATTATGTCGGAATGAGATGGTAAGAAGACAATAACAATAAGAATATAATATTAATATATATCTGCTTGTAGTCGCCGAACGTTTGCTGATGCAATTTTTAAGCCCGCTTTTAGTGAAAGAAAATATTGAATTAACTCGCCTGACATTTTGAACGAGCGAAGAACAAAGAAATCAAAAGCTATCTTATTTTCCTTCTTGGTCTCACTAGTTTCGAATCAATTTTATTTCTAATATTTGTACTAATTAAATTTTCACAGCGGCAGTAACTGATCGTAACTGTTGCCTTCTTTTATGATCAAGTGACACCGGATCACTTCAAGACTGAACTCTTTCAAGTATTTCTCTGATTTTCTTTCAGATGCTTCTGAAGTAGCTTCCAGAATCGTGCCAGTAATTCTAATCTGTTACCTGCAATGTTCACCTTCATATTCGTTTTTTTATATTATCCTCGTAATTTTCTATTATACACTTTTGTCTGAAAGGATAAAGTTTCTCAATTACTCGACAGTTTGTTATGATTTTGATGGAATTCAGTCTGGGTTTTCTAGCCAAGTAAGTAGTCATATATATATATATATATATATATATATATATATATATATATATATATATATATATATATATATATATATATATATATATATGTATATGGAGCTCTAATGGGATATATGCATATTTATTAATTTTCTTTTAAGCCTTAAACGTGATATTTCATGGAAGGGTCAGGCGATCTAATAATATTACTAGAAAAAAGCCTTCTAAAAAAGAAAATATCATGGTTTCTTTCAAAATGCATCTCTTACGACTCCATATAATTTTCAGGCATCTATTTAGGTTTTATCCAGCTCTTTGAAACATCCTCATTGGGAATAGTGTCAAGCTTCTTTGCCTCGGCTCCCTTCATCTTACGCAAAATCATAAGCCTTCTTCCTTTGAACATTGATGTAACATTTGGGAAAAGACAATTTCAAATCCAGAAAAATCCGGATTCTACTGACAATAACGCAACTACCTGATGAGATATTATGTGAAAAAAATGCTTTACGTATGAACAATGATTAAGTCGCGGTATGATTTCTTATAAAAATTACTGATAAGAGCTTTGCAGGGTCACATGCTTCATTATACAAAATAATAAACACAACATCAGTTTTTATTTATAATTAAATAAAAATGTTATAGTCCACATGATTTCCTTAATTTGTATACTGTTCCAAAAGTATTAATGGCATTTGTGTTTGTTTCACGTACATCTTCAAATATTGCTCAAATATTACTTTGCATTCTCATATGTTCTCAATTTTAAATTTTTCTACAGGTCTAATATTTCGATGTGCCATTTCTCAAGGGAGGTGTTGTGTAGAAATATTTTCTTGTATGAATAAACAAATTATCTTAAATCTTTTACCATTCAAAAAATCTCATGTTCAATAAAATATAATATATAAAATACTCGATATATTAATTTTGGACGGAGAAAAAAGTCGTTTAAGTCGCGTTGCTATTTCTATGAAGGATCCTTATTTAACCTTGACATATGCAATGACTTAGCGGTGATAGTCTAGTTGATTTCATGAGTCTAGCCAATATTATTCATATTCTGATTATTTTCTTTCAGTTTAAATTCTTCAAATGATTTTTAAGCATCAACGCTTTGCTTAATTTTTCAGATATATATGATAAACTACAAACCAAATTTTGTTGGTTTTCACTTTCCAAATTGAGATTATATTATTTTTCTTTGACCTCTTTTCAACTTTTCAGAATTGACGAAAGTATATTCCTGTACATTAGTTCGTCTAGTGACGCTGTGGCCATAGAAGCCTGTTCCATATTGGTCACCTCAGCCATTTGCACGTTTGTAAGAGAAGTGAAACGTCTTCTTAATTCAGTAGTACTTACTATAAAAACAATCATTATAACAAATATCAAAATGTGGTAAAAAAATTTTTTCTATTCGTTAATTGATCAAATGTTCAATTGCGACGTCATTAGATATTTATAATGAAATATCCCTTCGTTTTCGACGTATGAGGATCTGACAACTTAATTGATTCACTTATAACATTTTGCGCGATAATCTAGTGATTTACAAAGGAGGCCGCATATGGAGCAAAAGTAAGGATTGCTGGATGTGATCACTGTTAGATTAGCTGCAATTCTAGATCTTGCTCTCGCTTCTTGAAGACGATTCAGACAAGCTGATTGAAAACTGCTAAGTCCTCTAGAACACGTTTATCTCCATTCCACCCCATCGAAGGCTAATCGCTCGAGGGTGTTATAAGGTATATGGAGAGCTGTCAAGTTGATCTCCAGCTTGTCTTTGTATTTTAGCCATGAATATATATATATATATATATATATATATATATATATATATATATATATTCATAATATATAAATATGTGAAAATTGCACGTATACATATATATATATATATATATATATATATGTATATATATATATATATATATATATATATATATATATATGTATATATATATATATATATATATATATATATATATAGTTATATATATATATATACATATATATATATATATATATATATATATATATATATATATATATATATATATATATATATATATATATGTATGTATATATCGTTCGCATTCTGACCATGAGACACGGGTTCGAATCTCACCACGGTCGGTTGGTCAGGAAAGGAGACTTCCTGATATTATCGTACTGGAGAGATCGATCCCAGCTTGCGGCACCATTGGGAAGTGCCTGAAAACAATACCACCGTTTGACCCATGCCTTGTGAGTGAAAATGGGTAAACAAAATTCTTATTGGCCGTCCATAGCTGTGCTAACACGGAGCCACAAGTCATCGTGGCCGAGTGCTTGAGCGCGCTGGCCTTGTTCAAACTGCTGAGCATGCTAGATAACAGGCTCTTTCCCAGAAACTGTAACTAAGGTCTGCTAAGCTTAGATGCAGGTGGGACCTGTGGGTGTTGAATAAGCACAAATGCGCCTGGGGAAGCGTCTACAATAGGGATTGGCTAGCCGCGCTAGTAGACGGGTAACCTTGAATACAATTGGCCAGCTCTATATAATGTGTGTGTGTGTGTGTGTGTGTGTGTGTGTGTGTGTGTGTGTGTGTGTGTGTGTGTGTGTGTGTGATATATGTGTATGCAGAGAAATGCCCATTTCTATGCATATGTCTACTTGTAGTGTAGATGCATTTCAGACATCGACGAATGGGAATTTAAAAGCGAACAAAAGAACAGCGAAATGTTCAACCATGAGCAACATCGCACCTATTCAACGCGCTTATTTCTACATAACCTGAGGCCATCCGTAGCCACAGTTCGGCATTGAATTGGGCATATATACACGGAACAGGCATTATATTCTCACTACCTTGCCTGTGTCCGGCTTATAATACAGAATGATTTATGGGCTGTCGGTCTCTATTTATGTTTGTCAATTTATCTTCTAATCTATTTGTGCCTTGTATTCTTTGATAACAATTATCAGCGCGGAGAGATGGAAGCAAAAAGAAAAGAAGTACAAGAGAATAAAGGCGGTAAGAGTTAAGAAGGAAAAAAAACAAACAGAAAGAAATAATGTCAGAATATTGAAAGGAAATCGACAAGAAAGAAAATAATTGCGAAGGGAAGGAAGAGAAAAAGAAGAGAAACGAAATAGAATTGAAAAACGGAAAAGATAGAAGAATGAATGAGATCAGAGGATTTAGCAAAGGAAAGACGAAAAACAAGACTTTTGCAAAATATGAAAAAGAAAGAGAATGAAGCAGAATAAACAGCTAGTGCAGTCAAATGATGAAGCATAGAAAATTTAATCTTCATATAATAATTTTGAAAGTAAATTTACTTTAATAATTTTACCTCAAGACACAATTTTACCTCTGAAAAACAATATGGCTTCCGTTTTTCGCGGTCTACCGCTTACGTACAAGCTATTCATAATAACATCGAATCTCGAGCTGTGCCTCTAGATATCTCAAAAGCGTTTGACATGGTTTGAGATGCCGGTCTACTAAGTAAGCTTCAGGGTTACGATATTACAGGATGTTTGTTTGATTTAATCCAATCACTCCTATCAAATAGTGAAATGAATGTCGTCCTGAACGGGTTCGCTTCCAGATCCTTCCATATAATTCCTGTAGAGCGTCTCACTGCGCATTCTCGGCCTCGCGTTTTCAACTGCCATGAGGGAAGTTGGTTTATTGTCATACCATAAAGTTTTTCTCATTAGCGTGCATCTTGGACATAAGTCTACCATTCGATCGTGCATTGAATACTGCTGCCATATCTGTTCTGATGCTCCTATTCATTTCGAGGTTCTTGACAAAATGCAAAGAAGGATCTGCAATATAATCAATCCTGACCTGGCATCTCGACTTCAGTCACTTTCTTACCAACGTGATATGGCTTCCCTCTGTCTTTTCTACAAATATTTTCATGGCAACTGCTCTGACGAGCTTTTTGTTTTCGTGGAGCCCGACTACATGAATTTAAGTGTCCTACTAGATTAGCATTTGGTCCTACCCTTTTAATGTTGAAATTGTTAAATGTAACCACTTCATCTACTCCAACACCGTCTTTTCTCGCACTTCCTGAGAGGGAGATTACTTTCCGTTTACTTGTTTTCCTGGAAACTACAATCTTTAGATTTAGATGCAACGCTAATCGCCATCTTCCTTTTTCGCCCCCTATACCAAGTCATTTCTCTCACTTTCATACTGCATAAACCCCAAGTTCTAGTGACATTCCTGCCTTGCTTGGAGGGAAATGATTAAAAAAGAAATTGTAATGGGTTACTGTGTGTGACAAAAGAGAGATGAGAAGAAAAAAGAGTATTCAGAATGACAGAAGGTGACAATTCTTTGAAGATATTCGTAGTTAGGAAAACAAAGTGTAGACGAATCAACCTGTTAGCATAGAAATTGCGGTGACAACTAAAAATTTAAACAGCTAAATAATGAGACCTAATTGCCAATCTAGTACTGCACTTAAATTTCTGAAGTGGATGTACGAAAGAGAAAATATCCTTAGAAAAATTGCCATGATAATAATTATAGAGCCTACACATGGGTGCTACGCTAATGAGTGGTGAAAATGGCAGAAGAAAACTTTAAATATTCTACTCTACATTGATAACAGAAGCACCAGACCAGATGTGTAACAATATTCGCTGAACAGATGAATAGTGGACTTATAAATGCGCAAGATATTTTTGTGCCGAGAGAAATTGTCCAACACGACATAATGAAGCAACATTCCTCGCCAGGGTCTTAGCAATTTGTTCAGTCAATATTTCCACTTCATGTCCATAAAATTAGAGATCAAAAATGCACAGTCATTTGCTCCCCTGGAGGTTACTTGATGAAAGACAATCATTTTTACTTTAAGATGATTAACATAGATAAGTTTCGTTATAAGGGCATTAAAATTAACAATTTCATACCCTACTGAACAACAGAAATAATGTCATTTTTTTTAGTTTTGCTGTCAATTTCATATTATTGAACTTATCAGGAGTATTATGATGACAGGAATAAATAGTTATGTGATCAGCATAGAAACCATGTCGAGAACTGATGACATCAGGACAGTCGGTGATAAGATTTAGGAAAAATAGAATTGAGTCCCGAGTGACATATGCATTATCACAAAATGATCCAGAGGAGTTCCCTTAAAGAGAACTTTCATTTGTGATTTGATAAGAAAATGTAAATCAAATAGGTAGAAGCACAATTACCCTACAATTAATTAATAAAACCAGTTGGTCAAACCCTGTCAAATGCGTTCATGATATCTAAAGCAACAACCCGAGTTTCTCCATTTTTATCTGAAGTTTAATAAACTATTTCAGTAAAAACCGTCATCACATTGGCGATTGAACTAGATGGGTGTTATGGCCCAAGTTCCTTGTACCACGGTGATGGTCCAAGGTAGAACCAATGAAGAATAACTCGAACACAGGTATGGAATAACACAGATATATTAAAAACAGAAATATGTACAAAAGAAGTAGAAGTATTAGTAATGAATATCAGATTTGGTTAGAGTGAACGATGTTGTCTCGACAAGTATCACTATTCCAATGTCTTACAGTAATCGTCTAACCTCGACTCTGTCTCTGACTGACTCTGACTCTGTCTCTCGCTGACTCTAAACCTGAACTCAGAACTGAACTGCTGCTCCCTCTTTAGGCGCAGTATTTATGATGTACGGAATAGTCCATTATTATTATGGGTAAGTTCCCATAACAATTTGCAAAATCTATATTGCTTGACTGTAAAAATCGAAGTGAAACTGAACTGTAAAAATTTGATAGAATATATTTGATAAGCTTCGTCTGATGTTGATTTTATGTTTGGAGTACACCTTCGGTATCTGATTCACAAGACTAGCATTTGTAGGAGAGCTTTGTTAATCATCATTCTTACCGCCAAATTCTTAATGCAGATATTTAGTATACTTTGCTTCATGTGGTGTCATCTATACTCGTGTTGAGGACTTTGTGATCTGAACTTCATATTTCCCTCCCGCTCAACACCATATTAAGTCAAACCTGAACTTCAGAAACGAATTCCTTTTCTACTCAACAACACATTAAGAAAAACTCGTAAATTAGGCTTTAAAAAACATAATAAACGGACCAAAATCCAAGTATCACAAGAAAGAAAGTAACGATGAGACAGAAGAAAAGGGGGTGATACGGGAAATAATTTGCATATGAGGAAGACATAGAGCATCAAAGAGGAGTGGTAGGAAAAGTAAGATGCTGATTGTTGGAGAGAAGAGAACAACAGTAAATGAAAGGAATTAATGGAAGTTTAAAAGAAGATACCTTACAACCAGTATATTTACACGCAACTTAATGATAGCGTATGTAAAAAGCCAATAACAGTGAGGCTCACCTGGAATTTTTCCTTTAATTCCGACCTGCACTGATGGCTTGAAAATAATCTACGGAACAGATAAATCAGTGAAGCAACCAATGAGTATCGTATGACCAAGTGGATTTAATCGATTTCTACATAGATCAATAGACTGAGAAATAAATGAATAACGAAAGAAAAATGTGTAAAAGAAAAATAGATTTCTGCCCTAAAATAGATAATAATAGAACGTAAAGGATACAAAAAAAAAATGGAAATAAAATAAGAAACGTATGTAATGGCGACTTTACCGATAAGTGGAAGTGACAAAATGAATGCTAACAAAACGTTAGTAACAAAACAGTTTCTTTTCCCATTCGTCGAGACAATGGTTGATCGTTTGCCCGTGTCCGGAATATCGTATATACGAGTTTGTTTGGGGCATAAACCAAGGTAGTATCTACATAGATACGTGAAGAAAATCAACGCGTATACAAGATAGACTCGCTGGAGAAATATTCGACAAATTTTCTCATTGACAGTCTCTGCTGCTGTCGCTGGACGAATGCATCAATGTCGCTGGTGTTTCTGATAATGACATATCGTGGGCTTCGTCGCTTATTTTAGCCGGGTCTAATCTACCTTGTGGGCGAAAACGACGTTGGTTTTGAAGTCAGTGGGAGGCTCAGAAACTATTGCTTCAAAAACCATGTTGACCTTTTCCCGATTGGTCAGAAATGTTGTCTTATGAAACTCGTATATTTTTAGGGGTATACCGGAAGTTGGTATTCGAAGCCGGACGTAAATAACGTCGGTTTTCATCCTATCAGCTGTGGATGTGAAATAAACACTTCCGTTTGAGTTAAAAAGAAACTGAACTTCCGACATGGTTCGACGCGTAAAAAGAAAAGACATAATACAGAAAACATGAATTTTTATATTTTTCTGACGGAATTAATTTCATATTATGATAATTGCAGAGACTTTCCTTTGAATTTGTCATGACGAGTTTGAAGCATATTCATATCCGGTCTATCTCATAATTAACATCTCCGTGTGAGTAATTTTTAACACTAAAGCATATAACAAATGACATGATTTTAAAACATCCTATTGTCTATTTGTATTTATGGCTACACTCTGCATACGTAGCAAACAATTACGTCCATCATTTAGAACATAGATTAGATTCCAGGGGCAGATTCGCAAAAGGACGCAAACTAGTTGCGTCTTTTGCGTCTGACAAATCTCTTTTTAAAGAGTGTTGTCAATTCAAAAATATTTTATATGAAGGTCATGCATCGCACCAAACTTGTTCAGAAATTTCTAATCTGTCGAATGTAAACAACTACTTTCACAGTTCAATTGTTCAACATGGCACTGAGCGTGTGACGCGTGTAGGTCCCAACGGAGAATTCATGTTCAAGCGGCACATAATCACAAATAACTGTAGCATGTAACGGAGGCCACATCACTTGCTGATTTTCAATGTATAGCACATGTAACTAGAAGAGTAATGACATAATTACCATACGAACATTCCACACCAGCTCAAATAAAAGGCTAGTAAGCCATCATCAGTATTGGAAAAAGTGATAGCATTTAGAGGACTTGAGAAATATATTTTACTGAAAAAACATACATAATAAAAGATTTTATAAATATCAACCAAAACAGCACTGGTTGCTCAGACAACCGAATGTCCATTATTCCGTTAAAAGAAAATTCCTAAATATACCATTACCATTAATATTTAGTGCATTATTATATAAAGGGTATATCAAAAATAGATTTAAAAGATCTTGGTGGAGATTCCTGACACCGAAACAAGGTAAAATGTCCATATAAATATATGTCCAAAACGAGATCGTTGTGCCTCAACACAGCACCTCATAACAAAGGTTCAAAATGTCCTCCTCTTGATTCTACACACGAATGCACCCGCCAGATCATTGACTGGTGGACGTTTTCAAATACTCGTGTCGAATGGTTTCGCAGGCTCCCATGAAACGATGATTGAACGTCTCGGCATTTTTAAATCCCTGCTGCATAAACCAATTGATTTAGGTGGTCACACAGATAAAAATCCAAAGTATTGATGTCAGCGGAACGTGCAGGCCATGAAACTGGCCTTTCTCTACTTATCCATCTTTCATGGTAGATGTCAGCCAGTGCATCTCGAAGAATGTGACTAAAATCTGCTGAAGCCCCATTATGTAGAAATCACATGCGTCTTAGTATTAGCAGGGATACATCCCCTAGCATATATGGAAATGTGTTCGAAAAAAGGTCCCTGCAGACAGTACCTATAAAACGTACTGGGAGAACATACGGACCTACCAAATAGTCATTACCATTCTATCCAACAAATTAATCTTAAACTGATGTTACTGTCTAGCCTGTATTGCATCATGATGATTCTGATCCACCCACAAAAAGTCACTCTGTCTCCGTCTTTTCCCTTTGTTTCTCGCTCTTTCCCTATATATAGAGAGAGACACAAAGACACGGAGGAAAATAAATGTTCAAATAACAAATCTTTCTATTTGTTGCTTCGTTGAGACACAGTTCCGCTTGTCAGCATAAGATAAAACTATTAATTTTATTTATAGAAGATGTATAAAAAAAATTGACAAATTTTTGAGGCGGGCTCCTGACACCGGAACAAGGCAAAATGTCCATATAAACTCATGTCCAAAACGACATCGGTGTACATCAACACAGCACCTCAACAAATGTTCAAAATGTCCTCCGCTTGATTCTACACACGAATGCACCCGCCAGATCATTGACTGGTGGACACTTTCAAATACACCCACACGGTGTCGAATGGTTTCGCAGGCCACCATAACACGTTGATGAAGCGTGTCTGCATTATTAATGTCTGCTGCATAAAGTAATTGTTTTATGTGGCTCCACAGATATAAATCTAAAGGACTGAGGTAGAAGGAACGTGCAGCCCACGGAGCCATGCCTCTCCTCACTATCCATCTTCCATGGCATAGCAATCGATGCGGCTAAAATGTAATGTAGCCTTATCATACATGAACCACACGCGTCTTCGTATTAGCAGCTTGACATCCTAGCAGGTCTTGAAGTGGGTTCGAAATTCAGCTTCTGTAGACAGCTCTTGTGAGATATGAGAGAACATAGGGACCTACCAAACAGTCACTTACAATTCCAACCCACACAGTAATCGTAACCTGATGCCTGTATTGTAACATTCTGATCCGCCCGGAAATGTTGGTTGTATAAATTTGTTATTCCATCTCTTCCAAATGTTGCCTCATCCGTAAGCAAAACTTAAGATACAAACAACGGATCGGGAGTTTGTGCAATAAATCATCGGCAAAAGTTATCGCGTGGTGAGACGACGAAAAACCCTGCATACGTTGCAAATGATACGAATACAAGAGCTACTCTTCAAAGTACCCTCGTGCGGTCCTATGAGATGTCCGACATGCGAGGGTCATTTTATGACGCCTGGGTCGTCCCCAACAGCCTGTAGAATGTGTTCTTTGGGGTCATGCGTACATCGGATCTCGGCCTTCCCAATTTCATAATTTGTGATGCCACAGATACTGGCTCAGCCACGCATCGATAAAAAGCCGCAAACTTCGGATGACTCGGCTGCCTTCGGTCTGGAAACGCAATCTGATACAGCTGTTCACAATCGCACCCAATACAAGTCGCGCGGTCGTATGTAAAAATGATTTCTGCTTGCTCACGATATGAATATCTTATCACATTTAAAAGAACACTTCTCCGTTAACTCACTACTACATAGGTTAAACATTGAAAACAGAATAGCCAGAAATTTACACGAATGACAAATACACCCTAGTGTAAATGGCAGCACAGTGCCATCTACCTTAAACCTCCTTTAAACTTAATAACTCAAAACGGAGTATTTGCACACATATGTTTATACGGACATTTGTCCTCGTTTTAGTGTGAGGACTACGTCTCCGAAGTTTGTAAAAGTAATTTTGATATACCCTCTCTATGTATTTTTAAATAACATATGTATTTTTTCTGTCTTTCTCTCCCTCTATCTCTCTCTCTCCATATATATATATATATATATATATATATTTATATATATATATATATATATATATATATATATATATAAATTAAATAGCATATGTATTTTTTATTTTCTCCTCACTAATCTATAATTTTAAACTTTTTATTTTAGAATTAAATTTCTAAATCGGTAATTTTTTATTGTTAATTTTAATTTCAAATTTTATCATATAATTTAATACTTATTAGTTAGGACGTATTCTATTTTACTAGACCCCCAACTTTAAAGCTTTTAATATCTATAACCTTTCTTCGTTGTCAAATTTTTTGAATTCTTATATACTTGTATTTTGATTGATCATTCTAGCTTATGTAGAAGTGTTTACCCCTAGCGAAGGATCGTTAATTAATTTGAAACTTTTCAAACCATTTATTCTACATTCAACATCATCACTTGATAAGACACCGGAGGTGTTGTAACAAAATGGCTATTTTGTAGTGATTTTATAACATATTTATATTATAATGTTTAAATAAATAATTATATATATATTGTTCATGTCATATGGACTTGTAAATCATGTCGATATGGATGCGTTAAAGCTTCCTACGTCGATGCCGACTGAAAGACATACCCAAATGTTTACACTAGTACAAACATTACAACTCATTTGTTAAAAACCTGCGGGAGTTTTATATGAGATCTAAAGTAAAGAATAACGAAGCGTATTCGAAATTTACAATAACAAGTAAAGGTGAGAAACCCCGAAGTATGTATTAATAAAAAAAACATTGTGACAATATCTATTTATAAGATTATAGTGCAAAACTTACACAAATTATATTGCTAAAATGTTTCATATAACAAATGTAATCTTCAACGTAACAGAAATTAATGTTAGTAAGCCAATCAGTTTCTGCTAGCAGAAAATTACAAATTTAAACATTAAGATGAAACACTCAGATATTTAACAACTAAATTCGTATTACACTGGTACGTATTGAATGTGAAGTTCAAAACCTTGAAGCAACATTTGTTTCAGTTAAAGGACGATTTCTATTGCGAGAAAATATAAGATTAGGTATTATTCCTAAAACATGTTGAGTAGAACGACTAGTATCTCACATTCTCTCTCCCTCCCAATCTATATATATATATATATATATATATATATATATATATATATATATATATATATATATATATATATATATATATACAATTGCGGCCAAAATGTTCATAACGGCATTGTTTTCGTCAGAAAAGTAGGTATAAGTTTTTATCAAAGTTGTCATTTTTTATTATTTTGTTATTTTTTCAACCGTTCTGATCATTTTGGCCGCTATGGGTTTTGCAGTTAATCACTAAATCATCCATAACTTTTGTATTATCCTCTCAAATCACACCAAAGTCTCAGACAATAACAAATAATATCGTATTCATTGTCTGTGAAAATTATAGAGTATAAAACAACTTTGATAAAAAATTGTACCTACTTTTCTGACAAAAACAATGCCGTCCTGAACATTTTGGCCGCAACTGTATGTGTGTATATATATATATATATATATATATATATATATATATATATATATATATATATATATATATATATATATATATATATATATATATATAATGAAGTGGTATTTTTCTATAAATACTTTCATGGTAACTGTTTGGAAGAGCTTATCGATATACTACCTACACAGTTAACAGTTAATATATTTCATTTGAGGTTTAGGGAACTTTTCATGTAGAGAGAGAGATAGAGAGAGAGATAGAAAGAGAGAAAGAGAGAGAGTGAGAGAGAGGCAATAGACATGGATATAGACGTAGATATTGAAATCATCATGACACGGTCATTTGTAGGCTTTAATCAACCATCAGGCCATAAATAATTACAAATCTATCGCCTATACATATAGCAAATATAAATGTTACGTATATACAGTGGTGGCATCCTACCGGTTCACAACGGTACGCAAGGACCGATCTTTAAAATTATAAAAGCTTACATAACCGGTTGTTTGATTATCCGGATATAATCTTATATATTAATAGCCGGTCGTCTAAATAAAATATTAGTTAGTCTACGCTCGTACGCGCCTGATGAAGATAAAGGTAGTAAATATTCTAGTCATAAATTTTCTAGATTTTCCATTGGATCTTTGGGACTGCAGCGATTCATTTCTAATGTGGCTAAGAAGCCATAACACAGATGATGATACTTGAATCAAAAAGCATCATTCCTTTGAATAGAAATATGATGAGAAACCTAATTTCAATCTGCAAATACCTTAATAAATAAATGTTTTCTATTAAATTATCAAAACGGTTTAATTCTTTTTGATACAATAAAGTGATTTCTTTCAATTCTTTCATTGAAAAGAAAATAAGCAGAATAGCTTCCTAATGATTATACCCTGTATAGAACCGGTTCCTGGAAGTCTTGGATGTCACAGAGATATGCACCTATGTTTCTTTGTGTGCGTGATAACGAGTAAGAGGTTTGAATTTAGAAAACAGTTTCTGCTTTGATAAGTATTTGATTGAAGATCAGACACATTGTCCATGTCTTAATAATTCTTGTTTAGTTCAAGTGAAGCTAAATAAGAAGTCCGCCTATACAAAATATTAACAAAAATGCAGCCGTTTTTGATGGCGGACATAAATCTATTCGCTTAACCATTACTGTTATACGTGTGCACCTGTACCGTCAAAAATAACGGTTTATTTTTTATCCGCCGCAGTTATCTTGTTGATAATTGGCTTTGGTGAACGGAAGATTATTTACTCTCTGAACTTTGTTTTGTGCATTTCATGCATTTCTCCTGGCGCCAGTATTCCCATTCATCCTCCTCTTGCTTTGCTCTTCACTTTCTTGTCAATGTCGTTCTTCTATTCACATTCTTCTATTTAGATTCTTCCTCTGTTTCAGCTACACGTTCTCTCATTGCAGATCTTTTTGAATTAGATGCTTCCTCTCTTACATTGTGTCTTCTTTACTCTCCACTCTCTCTCTCTCTCCTCTCTCTATTTTGTCTGATTAGTTCGACTCGAAGACTCGAGTCGCTTGACTTGCGTTCTTATTGCTTCACGGCATTTATACAATGCCTGTAAATATATTCGCCTATCAGCCTCCTGCCGTGCCTGTAACTGATTATGAGATAGACTTAATTTCTGCTTTTGTTTTCGCTCTCGTTCTTATTTCCTCTTCAAGGCAATTTTTCGTTTTATGATGTTCAATGGATAGAACTTTCTCAATTTCACAAAACGATATAAAATCATGTATATTAATACGATATAGAATCTGGAAAATGTTGGATAAATTAGACAAAGTGGCAAACACTTTCATTGAGTTAATCACGCTTTATATCGTTGTTAGCTATGCTTCCTCAGAACACAAGATAAATATGTTTGCGTGTATGCTTAAAGTTAAAATCATCATTAGATGAGGTCCCTCGGTTGAGATGAAATAAGAAGATTGTGTGATATTTTTCAAACGCGGTTATTTGAATTGTCGATCTGTTTAGGTAGAACGCCAGTTATATTCCAAGGCAGATGATCAGTGACATTGGCTTTCATAAGTTGTTAATTTGTTCACAACATATCTTTCTTGATTTATCGAAATTAGTTTTATTTTTCCCAGCTGCGAGAAAATAAAAAAAACAAATTTCTACTAATAAATTTGGACAAAGGAAGGAATCTATCATAAATTTACTAATGTTATTTATCTCCAATACCACTACATGTGTGGTAGGAAATATATAAATAAGTCCTCGTTTATGGAGGGACTTATTGCCGAAGGTGTGCTCATTGTCACTTACTTCTGTGTAAAATGAGTCTTATGTTAGATCTGAAGAGACGTCCGGAGCCATCATTTTGGTAGGTTTGGAGGGATGGTTAGTTCTGACTTAGGCTTTTTTCCTCTCTTTGTTTTCTGGTGTTTTTGAAGGATGTTGTTTTATCGTGGACTGGTCTTCTCCATATGATTCTTTCTGCAGCTTTCGTCTTCCAACTAACCGGATCAATTTCTCTCCTCAGCAAGGTGTTTTTCAGCTGGTCCTTAAATTGACGATGTGGGGATCCACGTGGTCTTGTGTCATATGCGAACTCTGAGAAAAGGATTTGTTTGGGTAGGCG
>OZ038490.1:119526001-119606001 GCA_964036315.1 Acanthosepion esculentum | reverse complement strand
TCACTGGGATTTGTTTTATATTTATCGTCTGCTTATAGTTACACACAAAGCATCGTTTGCCCTGATAATGTTCCCAAAATGAACGATAGTATTTTCTCTTTGATAATCTATGTCATTTTTATTAATCATAGTATCTTTCTCTCCCTTACCATCCAGAGACCTCCTTGCTATTTGTACACGGACCAATATTTGAACACTGCCCCAGACCAAAACAATAAATGAAAGAAAAATATAACAAAATTTAAATATCGACTTTTTTATCAGTTGGGAATAAGAGCATCACTGTTTTTGCAGCTGTCTTTGGACAGGTGTTGGATTATTTTTTTTCTTTTTTGTTACTAATGCTGATCGATTAAAAATAAAATATCCTTTGTTTGCTCGCATGAAATCAAATCAGAAGAGGTGACTGTAGTCTGTATGAATTTTGTGATGCGATAATACTATGAGACGGAATAATTTTTCATTGAAAATTTTCTTTTAAATTTTGGCTTTGCATTTGCTTAAATACACACAATAGAAATCTTTTGAATTACCCGAAATATCAGACCTACTGCTCATAACATTACCAGTGCGGCCTATGGACAAGAATATATAAGAGTAATGCAATATTTCTGTTGGAAAAGGAATGAGACAAGGAGATCGAATAATGTTGAAATAATTCGCAACGTGCCTTGAAAACACGTTCTGAAAAATTAACTGAGCCAGACTGTAAGTCTATAAGCCATTTACAATAAGTTAACGATATTTTACAGATATCAGAATTTGTAAAATAACTACAAGATGAAGAATGAATAAACCACAAGCGTTCGAAAATTCCTACAGTGAAACCATATTTAACGAAACTAAGAAAGATTATGAAAGAGCTCTAAAAGATAGTGGATTCCCGGCAACACTCACATACACACCACGCAACACCGAAAAAGGTATCAAGTAGAGAAACATCATATGGTTCAACCCACCGTACGAAAAAAGTAAATACAAACGTAGGGTAAATATTCATTGAACACATACACAAACGCTCCCCATCATCAGGCTCTCTTCACAAGATCTTCAACAAAAACATAGTAAGAATCAGCTACAGTTACACCGATAATATAACACAAATATTAAAAAGCACAACAGGAAGACAATCAACAAAACACTTGAAAAAATTAAGCACACTTGTAACTGCCGAATAAAGGACGAATTGCCCTGAAACGGCAATTGCTTGCAGATCAATATAACATACCAAGCCACTGTAAAATCAGCAGATAATGAAGAAAAACTAAAGAACTGGAATAACTGAAGGACTCTGAAAACAAGAAACTACGCACAAAATTTTCCTTTGAAAATAGTAAATATGCGAACAACACAAAGCTTTCTAAATATATCTGGGAGATTAAAAACAAAAACAAAAAAGAAATCAACACTAAAATAACATGGAATATAAGGAAAAGAACATTAGCCTACAACAATGAATCCAAAAACAGTAAACTATGTCTGTAGGAAAAATAGTTATAATTACCTTTCCTGACCAAATCACACTACTACAAACGATAAGAATTCATCTCAAAATGCAGACAGAAAAAGACATTTTAGTTTTTTACTTAACAATCGAAAACTGAAATAACAAATGAAAATAAATAAATAAGATAAAATAGATAAATAAAAAGAAGTAAATAAATGTCCACTTTTACATTTACAGAATTTTATGTTTTACACCAGGAATCTCTCTGAAAATTAATTCGATTAATATATTTATTTTTCTCAAGAATATTGCAATAAAAGCTGTAGACATTTAGTGACAGTTCTTCTACCAAATCTAAGTGACTTCCACTATTCAGCTTTTTATGGCATCTTCTACCTCACCAAGCGATGAATAAACGCCTAGTTTTTCTTTAGCAGCATTTTCGAAAATCCTCATCCTCTCTTGAAATATTCTACCTTTTTAACTTCGCATCGGCGTCGCAAAAAAAAGCTTATTCCCATATTTTGCTCGAAGAGTAGAGAAAATCGGGCGCACGCACAATGCAAAATTTTGTGCAAAAGGTTTGAATCGTCGATATCAACTTGAGCCTTTTCTTCTTCCTTTTTTCCATCCCACAATTTACCCTTCATTTGACAAATTATATATGACTAAGATCATATAACATCATTTCATGAGAAACTTTCGCATAGTCATCAATCCATTTATACTAGTTAGCAACATATACTATACACGCTACACAATTCTTTTCACTTTACAAGGGATCTATTGAGTGCAAAATTGAATTTCGCCTTTTCAGCCTTTCCTCTTTGCCCTTTCAATAAAACGTCTCTGATCAGACCACATGAAGATTGTATCTTTGTAGTACCAGTGCAGTCCTCAATTCTGGTCTAGCAGAGGACCCTCTATTAATTACAGTTCTCACATTTCAGCAAGCAACACTCACTAGTATTATTGCACGAGCATGATGACGATAACACAATGGCTGCGATGACATCTGACACCTCCCGAGTCAGAATAATCATTCACCTCCTGAATTTCCAGAGCCATTATTGCCAATTATTTTAAGCCTTCATTCATTATGATTGCTTTTTCGGCTACGGTTAATCATCCATTAAAAAAAATAACAAGTATTGCCTGTGACTTTGTGAGTGGACAAAAACGTTGCACTGCGTAAAGTAGATGTTATAAAACTGTGTTGCATCAGAGATAGCATACTCCTATTTGGAGAGCTTAACGAAAGCTAAATGGCCTAAAACTCCGCATGTCTGGACACTAATCCAGGTATTTTTATATCACTGCGACAGTGCCAGATGGTCGTTGATACCAGATTTGTTTTTTTAATCCTGCTGGTGATAACCATTCTTCTCACCAGAATAAGTTGGTGGGGGAACCGGTTTATTCACAAATAACTCGACTATGAAGTAGGTTGCAATAATAAAGTGAGTTTCAATAATACTCACATATATTCTGAAATCCACAAACATTCACACACGCACACATATATGTACATACACATACACACACGCACACATACCTACATACACATGCATATATATTTATATACAGGGCACGATGAGTGAATTGTCGCCATATTATATTTTTAATTTCGCGCATGCGCGTTCTTTGTTTTTGATTTTGTAGACTACTCAATATAGTAGGATCAGTTGGGTACTGTCTGTGAGAAACAGATCAACATGATGTAATTCACTCCGTCAGAAATTTGGAAATGTCATAACGTACTGCTTGGAATTCGCGACGGAATCTCCAATACGAACCTTCCAAAGTGTTTAACTGTCAATCTGAGAACACTCTAGAGGATTGAGAAAGAATTCGATAAGTTTTATGATGATTACGAAGGTTCGGCAGCTCGGAAAACTCAATCTGATCTTTCTGATAGGAAAAGAACTCCATGTATCTTCCCACAGAGACTCAGATTCAACACGGTGGTTTACAACAAGTGCTTTGAGGAGGTAGTGCTGCTGGAAGACCCTATGTCTGACAATAGTACTCGGCATCATACCACACAGTTTCTACGACTACATCATCCCTTACATCTGGCCATCTAACTCCCCAGAATTCGATCCCATTTATTATTATGTGTCAGGCGCAGTTAAGCGAAAGATGAACAAAACTCCTTGTAACACCAAAGTTGAACTGAAGGCAAGGAATATGGCAACATTCACAAACTTGGACAAGGAGATCTTCCAGAAGAGATGCAAGAAATTCCAAAGTCGTCTGAAAGTTGTGGTTGAAGTCAATGTCAATTTTATTGAAGAAGTTTACTCATTAGTATTTCAAGATGATTTTGTGTAATTTTATTAATTAAATCTGTCAAAATGTGATGCCAGTGTTATTTTCCTTCTTGCGTAATTTAGACAACTTATACATCGCAACCTATATATATATATATATATATATATATATATATATATATATATATATATATATATATGTATATATATATATATATATATATATATATATGTATATATATATATAGAATTACAAGTTCAAAATGAGAATTTCAAAAGTCCAAATGAGAAAACCCAAAGTAAAAATGATAAAACAAAGATACAAATTCAAATCAAACTATAAAATAATAATCAGAATTCACTATTCATTTTTCCGTACGTTCTAGCAATTGATATTTTGCAACTTGTAAATAAATTCGACCTGACATTCAAACTTATATCAAACATTATAATATTTATGAACTCTCAAAGTAAAGCAAAACAACAGCGTCTATTTCGGGCCTTTCATTCCAAAGAAAGTTAGTGACACTTTCTCTCATAACCTCTTTCTCTCTTTTATTCTTTATGCCTTTTTCTCCTCTCCCCGTTGCATATCAATATATAACTTCCGTTAAGTTAACCGATTTAATGTGTCAATGTCTGGATTTCCTCAATTTAAATTTGAAAGAATAGAAATGTTACATCTAACTCAATCATCTCTCTCCCCCCTCACTTCCTCACTTCGTTAATTTACATATACTAGAAGTAAAATCTGATGATCCACGGTCCTTTAAAAGGGCTGTGGTGAAATAATTTATTATATGGAAATGATTTATTATATGGTCTGTTTTTATTTAAATTATTAGCTCTGATTTACATTGAGCTCTCTGGATTTTATATATATATATATATATATATATATATATATATATATATATATATATATATATATATATAAGATAATCCTAAGGATCCCAGCAAACCCATCTAGATTTCATCTAGGTTGGTTTGCCAGACTCCTTAGATGATCTTAGGTTTTGATCTATTTCGGCTATTGAGCACTTTTCGTAGTTGCCTTTTACTCGTTTTGGAGGTTTTTTCTTTGGATTTTGAGCTTGAAATCTGTACAGACTGAATTTTCGTCTTAGATTAATGTTCTTGGTTCTTTCTTTTTTATTCCTTACTTTTCCTTGTGTACCGATTTGTTTTACTACAAGTCGAACTATTCAATGTTTTTCCAAGCGAGTACCACCATTTATATATATATATATATAGGAAATTTTTGGCAGTCTAGGAAAATGATAGAGACTGGAAATCGTAAGCAAGATATTTGGAAATCAAAATACCCACAGCATATAAATGGATAAAGGAAGGTTATAAACTAGATGCAAAAGGATGTTATAAGCTTTAAGAAGATTCTCGAGACCCAGCAACAATTTTTCTTTGATCAGATTGACCAGAACCCAAGAACCAGCTTTTAGACGAAATTTAGAAGTAGTATAATAATTCTGTATCAAGTTAATGGCTTACCCTATCAAATATATCAGATTTGAACCTGAAATGGGGAATAGTAGTATCAATAACGAAAATAGAAAAGAATTTGAGGAAAGGTTGTTGGGTTATCAAGCTGACAATTCCCCATCCTATCTATGGACAAACTTTTTAACCTGCATATTACGAGAACTCAGGGTTGCTGTTTGAAATATGAAAGATACACTACATCTTCAGCGTCTTCCAAGGGTGCAAATATTCATCTAAATTGATGCATTGGTACCAAGGGGCTAATGTATCATGAAATTCATCTAGTTTCCTACAATAAAAAACGGTTGGAAATTGGATAAAGGAAGGCCTATAAGATCTATCAAGAACCAAAAGTTATTGTCGTTGATAATGCTCTATGCCACTACAACACTGAGAGAGTTTTACTAGTTGCAGTGTTTGAGCGCAATCATTTTCATTTTCTCCAAATGGCACATTACAGCCTTACGCTTAATCCGATAGAAAATGTTTGGTCGGTTATAAACGCATTTATCAAAAGAAAATTGGCTGAAAATATGGGTGAGATACTCAATGCGGAATTACCATAAGGGACAACGAAAAAGGATTTTCAACTGTACACATTGAAAAACATCATTGAATATTCCTTAAAGGAAATAATGCCAATTCTATGCAATCGAATCATTGCAAAAATCAAAATAATCCTTCCATCGATATTAAATATGAACGATGCCGTGTCTTAAACTTGTATGGTTATATCAAGAGACACTCTTCTTGTGTTAAATTTGGGTTTTCCCTTTTAAATTTGGCAATTCTCATTTTAAACTTGCAATGTTATAGACATTTAAATTTATATATATATATATATATATATATATATATATATATATATATATATATATATATATATATATATATATATTCATATACACATATATAATCATATATGATTTTTAAATACGTACATATAAATGTATGTATGTGTATGTGTCTGTGCGTGTCAGTACACAAAAAGCAATTGTCTCCATTTAGTCGAGATGAAGTTACGTATGTCACGTGAGGGACGCTGAGTGATGTCACTTTATAGAGTAACGAAAGTGTCAAATCAGTCAGTCAACCGGCCAGTTGCTTTTTTCTTAGCCCGGGGCCCGTCCACCTGGTCTGAGATTAAATTTCATATGGAAAATATAACATAACCAGATACAGAAACTAGCATCGGCGCGCTATGCTCATGTTGAAGCGAAAAAAACCTGGCTCGTCGTTTCTCGCTTCTTGATAATATCTGCAATATTATTGGTTCTGAGCTAGCACCACCGCTTCATTTAATTTTTCACCACCGTATCTTAGATTCCATGTATCTTTTCTATATATATATTTTATGGTATTTGCTCTAATTAACTTTTCTCTATTGTACCTGGACTACAGCGTTTGGAGAAAATAATTGAATTTTTTTTTAATTCAAAGAAAATTTATTTAATATGTATTTGGTCCTCCTTTAGCCTCACATACAGCTTTAATACGTCTAGGAATGGAATCATATAGCTTCCCGACTTCATCCAGAGGAATCTTCAGCCATTCTTCCATTAACACCTGCTCCAGCTCTTTAGACACGACGGTGAAGGATAGCGGCTCCTAACTTGTCGCTACAATATGCACCACAAATGTTCAATAATATTGATATCTGGAGATTGGGGAGGCCACTCCATATGTTCTAGCTCACTTTCATGCTCTTCATACCGATTCTTGACCACTCAAGCGGTATGTATTGGAGCATTATCGTCTTGAAAGATGCAGTCACCATCAGGGAATAAAGGCTGGGCAATTGAATGAAAATTCTCACCCAAAATGTACAGATAATCTTTGCTGTTGAGTATACCACACAGTGCAACTATTGGACCGAGACATTTTCCATGATATGGTCGCCCAAACTATCACTGATCCACCACCATGCTTCCCTGTTGGAAGAAGGCAATCAGGGTTGCAAACTTCTTTGGGCTGCCTCCACTCATAAACTCGCCCTGAAGTTGGGAAAAGAGAAAAACTGGACTCGTCTGAGAATATGACTTGCTTCCATTGCTCTGCAGACCAGGCATTGTGATCTCTTCACCACTTCTGAATGTTGCGAGTGGAGAGAAGAGGTTTCCTTACGGCGGCTCTTCCATGATATCCAGGCTTATGGAGCTCACGACGAACAATTTTAGTAGAAACTGGACTATTCAGATGTTTATTCACCTTAGTAGTCACTTTGACCGCAGTAGTCTGATGATTTTTTGCCACATTGCATTCCAATGCACGTACGTCCCTGTCAGTACGTTTGCAAGTCCGGCCCGAATTCCTACGGTTTCGACAGGTTTTGCCCTGTTTCTCGAATTGCGTCATAATTCTTGATATGGTAGCTCTTGAAAAAACAAACAGTTCAGCAATCTTAGTAATCGAGGCTCCTGCCACGCGAGCTCCAACAATTTGCCCATTTTCGAACGCGGAGAGGTCACGCATTTTGCTTAAATTTTACTAAATTCTTAAAATAAATAAGACAAAGAGAGTAAATTAGATAAATAAACGTATTTACAATAGATATAACCTGCAATTACGAAGTTTTAAAGTTCTTAATATAATAGGTCTTTGAAATATAGGAGTGGAATTTGCAACTGTTCCAATTATTTTGTCCAACCCCTGTATATGAACGTTAAGTACAATATTGGAGTGAGAGCAAGTCTCATTCTTTTTACAGTTGAACTGACCAGTAAGTTCTATACTAACAACTGATTCTCTCTCACTTCTCGAAGATGGTACTTACTTGCGATTTCTTACTTTCCCGTCAACTTTGATCTTCAAAATATAAATGCAATATCAATCGCGATCTTCGCTCTTCCTAACTCCTGTTCATTTATTGCTCTCTCATTCTCCTCAATAACGTTTCATTTTCCCCATATTCTCCCCCACACTGTGCCGCTGTGTCTTAGTGGTGTTATTGCCTTCCTTGGGGTAAAATGATTTAAAAAGTCATTATATAGCCATGTTCGCGTGTGATGCTGTTTCAAAAGTGTTTGACCGTTGAAATGCTTCTTTTTTTAAAGTGAAATGTGAATTTAATAAATAAATGAAAAATAAATAGCAAAAGATAAAATGCTAATAAATAATAAAGAGAAGATAAGTTTACAAATATTTCTAGGACATCTCATGTCTCTGTGCGCGCGAACGTAAGCGTTGGCATTATTATGTAGACAAAATTAATTCTGTTTGACCATACACTGATTATGTAAACATATTCATCAAATACAGTCGATATTGGACCTCAGATTCAGATCTTAAATCTGAGGCTTTAATTTTTAATTCTGTAGACGATAAACTCCTCTGGTTAACCCAAATATGGTGATCAGACATCTTGAAACACGATGGATTAGTTTAATAGAAATTTGCATTGCAGATTGTCAGTCAGACGCGGTGATTCTGTTTGTGCAAACGTTGGAATTGATTGTAATTCATATGTCCACAATATTTTCAATTTTTATCACTTTCATTTCAGTCAGTGACATTAACAAATCTGAAGTTAATCACGCGCCTTTCGAAGTCATTGAATATTCGTCTGCAATTCTAAGATTGCCAAAATGACGCAAATTACGCATACAGACACGCAAATCAGGTGTGTGGGGATGGTAGCTTTTGACCAGGAAATCGCAAAGATTTCATGATTAATTTGGTTTAGATAAGTTACAATAAACAAGGTTGCTAAATATATTATTAGTTTAAACATTTCTTCATCAAACAAATTTAATTCGCAAAAAATATAATTGAATTTGGAATTTTTTTTAAGGGATCCCGAACAAATGTATCATGCAATAAACTTTATAATTCGGCTCACTACCAAGTTAATCTTATTAAATAGCGAGAACGTGGATAGGTTTATCAAAAGTGATATTTTGAGAATGTAAAATCTGAAACGCAACCCAGTATTTATTACGTATTGATAAACTCTAATTGATTTAATTACACTGTGCTTTTTGTTTTGTTTTTTAAATCAGACTATTTTAATAAGCCTTAACATTATCTTCAATTTAGCGAAATTACAGAATATTTTAAAATAATACAGCTCTCTACTGTTTTCTTTCACTACCGCCATTCTGGACAATTTTCTTTTTCTAGTTATATGGGGCTCAGTAGTCAAGTCAAAACAGCTTCTCACACGTTTACGACGCTAATAATGTAATCTTACTATCGAAAGATCCTTTCAAAGTATCTTGTCTGACACAAGCAAAATTTCCATTTTTAATACTTCACACATTTTCGAACAAATACAGTCTTACCTAAAGCTTCAGGCCACATGCCAAAAATTAACATTTTTATATTATTGAAGCCTATTCCACTATTCAAGTTTAACCAAGTTTTTAAACCAACTGCAATTATAAACAATATCCCATGATCGTCAAATTCGAAAAATTGTAACATAGAACGCTGTGAAATCTTTTCTAAAGAATACATATCAAGGTGAAAGATAATCACACAGAATAACATTTTGTGTTGAAATGAAAAGAATTTAAACTCTTTTAACGTATTTGATCCGTTGAAAACTATATTGTCTTTAATTTATAAAATTTTGAAATTTTTGTCCGTTTGTTAAAAGAATGATTGGCCTTAATATATTGGCAAAGAACGTATGTCACTTTTTGCCAGTAATATTCAAAACATTTTTGCAAAGTATCATTCTGTCTGTCTGTCTGTCTGTCTCGAAGATGAGTTTAATTCGTTTGTCTTTGCTTTTTGCTGGAATCTTTCTACCTCCTCTCCTCAACGAAAACTTCGAAATACGTGAACTTGTTGAAATCTGAGTTTTCTTGTTGAATAATTGAAAAAAAAACGTAAGAAATAACATCTAAGTACCACAGCATACAGCATACCCCTGAGGCTGGCAGGATAGTATTCACTCTACGCCCATCAGCGCACGCACGCACGCGCACACACATCCGCACGCACGCGCACACACATCCGCACGCACGCTCACACACACATGCACTCCCTATATATATACATGTGTGTGTTCGTGTTTCTGTGTGTGTGTGTGTGTCTCTCTCTCTCTCTCTACCTCCTCCCTCCCTCCCTCACTCTCTAACTCTCTCCCTCTCTCCCCTCTCTCCCTCTCCCTCTCCCTCTCTCTCCTTCTCTCTATCTCTCTCCCTCTCTCTATATCTCCCCCTTCTCCCCCTCTCTCCCTCTCTCTCTACCCCATCTCTCTCCCTCTCTCCCCCCTCTCTCTGTATAAAGGATAGCGGGTCAGAATTGGAACTAGGAGAGCTGAGTTTAAATTCCAGCCGAGTTCATTATATTCACGTACGTGCAAAAAACATTGAGAAAAGTATGAATCAATCACATCGCACCTTAGCTATGGATTAAATATCAAGAAAGACTGGGCCCTACAGCTTTGTTCGGGAGCCATTTCAGGAGAAGGAAAACACCAGTTTCTTGTCATGTTATCTTTCCTCAGACCCACCACAACGGCTATGTATACACGTGATGCCGCTGTTGTCCTAGGGTAATACGTGTCTAATGATCGTGAGATGTAGATTGTGTGAGGTTGTCATTTTCATAGACAGTTGGTTGCATTGAATTATGTACCTTTGATAGACTATATTATATGGGTAACGGGGGGGGTGAAATATATGTAGGATGATCATAATTAATTCCTTTTAATTTTTTCATTTTAGGATTTTATAAATATATCAATATTTCATTTTTAATTGTTAGTTTATTTTATTTCTGTGTTTTGACATTTGCTAGTAATATCGAATTTAAGAACATTGCTAGACGTGTTATAAATATTCTAACCTCAATTTTGTTGCTATCAGTTCTTCATATCTAAATAATCCCGATGACATACTAAACAAAATCAAAGATAGAACTATAAAGAAACAAGTTACTAAATGTCTCATTATTCAAAATACTAATTGTGGTGACCAATAAATGGTTAAGAAACAATAAACCAAGAGGTTGCAGATAAATAGTTTATTGAACAGTAAATACACCAGGAATATGTTACAAGACTTGGGAGTGTGTATCGGTGACCAGCGTTCAGTCTATATCACCGTTATATTTAACGCCCCCACCCACGTGGGTCGCATGTGGCACAAGGCCGAGTTTATTGTGGGTGATCCGAGCCCGTAGGCTGGGCAAATATATATTCCCTTCGAACTGTATAAACCTCCCCGGACGAACCTCTGCCCCTCGGTAAAGCCTCGTCCGGGTTCCTCTCTGCCAAAGACAAAGTGTTTGACAGTAATGAACGGTCTATGTCACCGTTATATTTAACGGCCTTCACCACGTGCGTCGTATGTGGTACAAGCCCGATTTTATCTCGTGGGTTCTCTTTGAACCCGTATAAACGAGTTCAGGGCCTTCCCGAACGAAATTTTGCCTCGTCCAGGTTCCTCTCCGTCGAGGCGAAGAGTTTGACAGTCGTGAACAGTTTATATCTCCGTTCCCGCGAGGCTTACTTTTCCTACTACTTTCTAGCAATTGAAAGAGTCCACAACAGACCCATTAGAGGAAGGACACTACAACATCCCTCCTTTTCAGCCTGACTCCGCATGGAGTCTCAGTTTTTTATAATTACCACACAATACTTTATTCAACAAAAGAAAAAAAAGGAAAAAAAATATCAGCAACAACCACTTTGAAAAAAGTTCTATACAGGAATTACGTTCACATTTTTCTGTTTATATTTACGACACGCGTTTTACGTGTTAATAATTGATTCTATTTATTATTGCTAAATAATGATAAAGAATTGAATAAGTTTTACTGGTAAATTTTAATGTTAATAATTTCGAAAAATCCATGAGTATTGTGCTTTTCTGGTAATTCAAAGTTCATAAGTGAGGAGAGGTTTTTTCTCATTCTTTTCCTTTTACTGTAGACATGGTATGAAATGAAAGATCTTCAATATATTTTTCTTTTCAGGTTAACTTCTAAAGGCTTCGTAAACTTCCTTTTTTCTTTTGGGCCTTCTGAGCTCTGGTACCGATTACGGTATTGGAACCTCAAACGTGTCAAAGACGACGTCCATAGTGTCATCTTATATGGAATCCCTGTCAACTACTTTTTCATACCGTCTTCTGATTTTGTTTACATGAAGTTTGTGTATGAATTTCGGTCCTTGAACCATGTAAATCATGTTACCAATTTGTTTTTCTATTGTTCCTATCTCCCAGTGAGCTTCTTTTTTTCCAAAATACACGAAAATAAACCTTTTCATTGATCTTAAAGCGCTTTATAAGCACTTTATTCTTGTTCCCCGCTCTTGTTTCATTCGGAAGTAATTTATCAAATACCGATTTTGTTTTCCTGACAAACATGGCCTCCGCTGGCATCTTGGCAGATGGAGCACTACTATTAGGATTTACCCGATAGACCAGCAAAAACTGTTTTATACCCGTATCGGAGGGAGTACCTTTCGCCTTCATCAATGCTCTCTTAAAAATATCCGCAAAACGCTCTGCCTGTCCATTACTTCTTGGGAAATATGGCGCCTTGGCAACATGTTCGATCAGGAATGACTGACAAAATTCCTTAAATTCACACAATGTAAACTGTGTGCCATTGTTTGTTACAATACAGTCAACGACTCCAAAACAGGCAAATTGCTCGTGTAAGCATTTAATGTCACTTCTGCGGTTGGCGTTTTGCATTTCAATACATTTGCCCAATTTGAATGAGTGTCTACTACTACGAGGTACTAAAAACCATCAAGCGGTCCAGCAAAATCCATATGTATCCGCGACCACGGACGGTCGGTTTTAGGCCAGGGAATTTTATCGAAGGTGCTTCAGCAGCCAAAGCACAACCTTTGCACAATTTTACCGTGTTTACAATATCCATATCAATGTTGGTCCAGTAGACATAATTCCTCATCAGACCCTTCATCCGTGAAGTTCCCGGATGGCCAACATGGAATTACTTCAGTGTTCTATTCTGAAGTGTAGATGGGATTACTGTCTCCGTACATTTATATGTCGTTACTGAGTGAGTAAACTTCTGATATACTCTGGTTTTTGCTTTTTAGTTTGTCCTTTACTAACTTTATGAAGTCATCCTCGGATGCTTTGTCTGATATTTCTTTGATTGTTAGTGGAAGCTCCTTGAGAGTATTACACAAAGTACTTTTTACATGCACCTCCGTTCTTATGGCGGCAATGACAGTGTCTTACAGGGGTTCAGCATATTTAGGTATCAATCTCGATAACCCGTCTGCATGACAGATTTTAGTGGATGGAAGAAACTCCATTTTATAATTATAATTGTGGAGAATGGTTCCCCATCTTTACAGTCAATTAGCAGCATGTGTTGGCAGACCCTTTTGTGATCCAAATATAGTAAGAAGTGGACGAATGTCTGTCTGCAACACAAAGTGCCTTCCATGAAGAAATCTCTGGATTTTAGTTACCGCAAAAATGATACCTAAGGATTCCTTTTCTATTTGCGTGTAACCTCTTTCAGCTGGTAATAGCATCCTACATACATGGGCGATTGGCTTTACCGATCCATCATTTAGTTTGTGTAAAATGCACGCCTCGATCCCGTAAGACCTAGCATCGCTGGTTACAGTGATGTCAAGTTTTAAATCGTAATGAGTCAGAAACAGATCTGATGTAAGGACCTCCTTTATTTTCTCAAATGCTTCCTGGCATTCGGTTTTCCATTCTCACTCTTTGTCTTTTCTCAATAAGTCATTTAGTGGAGCTCTAAAAATGTGCATTCTTGGAATAAAAACTTTATAATAATTGGCAGGACTTAAACAACTTTGAAGAGCCGGCACATTTTCTGGCATATTGCCGTAGCCCTATCCGGATCCGGACGTCTTCCGTTTTTGTCAATTATTTGCGCCAAGTATTTGATTCTCTCTAAGAAAAACACACACTTCGCGTCCTTTAGTTTGAAACCGTAATCCGGGATTCTCAATAACACCTGCCAGACGTGCGATTTGTGTCCCTCGATGCTCTCACTTTTCATTAAGATGTCATCGAGATAGGCCACCGCAAAATCCAGATAATTTAACATCGCGTCCATAACCTGTTGAAAAATGGAAGAGGAAACCTTAACCCCGAACGGAAGTCTTAAAAATTTGAATAAGCCCTTGTTGTTGTTTATACAAAGGACCTTTGAGCATTCCTCATCCACGGGTATTGTAGATAAGCGTGGCTTAGTTTAGCAAATATCTCCTCTGGACTTGGAAGGGGATAATGGTGATCCGTTAGGGTGCTCTTCTTTGCTCTTCTTTTTAATATAAACTCAGGGAAATGCCCATTCGCTATATTCAACCTTTGCCAGAACTCCTCGAGCTAAGAAATAAGAAAACAAGTGGTTGCAAACAATTTGTGTATTGAACAGTAAATACAACAGAAGAGTGTTTCACGTCTTGCGACTGTGTGTCGATTGACCAGAGTTCAGTCTATATAACTGTTCCCCCGAGGCTTACTTTCCTACTAACTTTATAGTAGGTGAAAGAGTCCACAATAGACTCATTAGAGGGAGGACACTACAACTCTAATTTATTTGAAATTAAGTCTAAAAATAAATATAAATCTACCTCTATTTATTCATGACATTATTAGTGTATATATTTTGTACAACAATCTATGTTACTTCAAATTCAACAACAATTATTACAAAGGAATTGGACTCCTAATGGCTATCCATCTTTGTGGCTGTTTAAAATGTGTATTTCTAGAATATTTAGAATTGAGTAATTTATAACACATCCTTCAAAAATATCATTTTTCTTCGGCCATTTTAACTTATTGATGTAGTTCTTGTGATTTACACAATAATAAATGAAATAAAACTATTGTTAAGCAAGTGGAATGAATTCATAAATATAAGTTTGCAATATAAATAATAATTCATTACTGTTTTTCTTAAGAAGATCCAATAATAAATTGAAATTCGAAGTATTGTTATTATTGTTTGAGAGTGCTATTTCTGTTTACTGGGACTATAAAAGGACACTATAAGTGAACTCTGAATTCTCAGTTGAATAAAGCTTTTTTAAAGCTTCCACTAATGTACTTTTGTTATTACAAGTATATCGACAATCAACAAATTAAAATGAATGCAGATATTTACCACACGATAATAAATAGTTACTTACGACACGACAATAAATAGATACTTACCACACGACAATAAATAGATACTTACCACACGACAATAATTAGATATTTACCACACGACAATAATTAGATACTTACCACACGACAATAATTAGATACTTACCACACGACAATAAATAGATATTTACCACACGAGAATAATTAGATACTTCACACGACAATAATTAGATACCACACGACAAAAATTAGATATTTACCACACGACAATTATTAGATATTTACCACACGACAATAATTATAAAACTTTACAATGTTTTTAATCGTAATGTGACTTTGTATCCGTGTAAAGTATAAAAAGTAAAAATAGATATTTAAAAATAGGCTTCGAATTACGATCTTTCCTTTAAAGGGAGACAATTCAAGAAATAAAATATCATGCGTTTTACTTAGTAACGGTCCTTTTTTGGTGTGCTGAACTGAAATAACAGTTTCGTGTAAAAATGAAAACGCTTAACTTAAATGGAGAAAAAATAGTATCCTTACCTTCATCATATAAATACTAAAGACGAATATCCGTCACATGAATTTTATTATGGAATTCATTTTATAATATCATTCTTTTTTATGTTATTAATTATCAGTGTTTACACACATGAAACCCGGGTTCAAATGAAAAAAATTGTCGATTTGCAATCCTTTGTATTATCGAACTAGAGAAAGAAAAGTATATTTTTGCTTACTATCAGAATAGCTATTTACATTTCTGATATACATTATAAAAAAAGAGGCGTGGAGAATTAGACACTTACCTGAAATATAAAAAAGATGATATAACAGATTGGCAGTGAATAATCTAGTAAACAAATTGTGTAAATTTATGACCAAAAAATAAACTGGGAGGGATAATAAGGAGACATATATTGATTATTATAAAACATAATATATAGTCAAAATTTTGATAGAAATATTTTAAGCGCATTAATTGTAAATTTGTGAATAATTAATATTCGATTATTTTAATATTTCGGTATCTAGTCTCATCAATTCCAGAAGAGAAACTGCTGGTATTGCATTCATGATGTGTAAGACTTCGCTCTCTGCCTCTCGCTATCGATCTATATATATATATATATATATATATATATATATATATATATATATATATATATATATAATATTATAAATATAAATAATTATACTCGTCTGGAAAAAACTTAGTTGTTTTGGCTTGTAAATGAACAAATCAATACCCAAGGAAAAATAAGGGATAAAAAAGAAAGAACTAATATAAATAGAAAGAACTATATATATATATATATATATATATATATATATATATATATATATATATATATATGGTATTAAATTGCAAGGGTTTTAGGATTTAAGTCCCAAAATTGCTGGTTCTTTTTTCCGTAGTTTACTGGTGGAAAGGCATTTGAGGCAGTCATGTTTGGCGATTAATTTGCAGTATAAACGCCAAAAGCCCCCAGTAATGAGAACGTACCATTCTGGTGTGAAATTGCCTGATCATTTCGAAAGTGACATTAAAACATTGCGCTCGATTACCGTTTACAATTTATCTTCAATCTAAGTTCGATTTCTTTCGCGTGGTCCGGTCGCCATTACCGTTTACATACGTTTCCCTCCAGTAATAATGCGCATAAGCTTACTTAGTTAACGGCTTTTTTACGGCTTTTCGTATCTTACTCGTCTTGATTACTCCGCGGAGGTTATTTTAAAATACGCTTTTTTATTTTAAAATGCTCGTTTTCTTTTTAAATGAAGCTTTAAATGTATAGTTTTTTTTTCTTTTGTTAATTAAATTAGTTAAATTGTATATAGCAACAATTGAAATCTTTTCTAAATAAATATGTCATGGGTGAATCATTATTCCAAATATATTCTTATGAAGCTTTAAAGGAATATTTTTTGTGGTCCAAATAGTTTTTTTCCAATTAGAAATACTGTTTCTTTGTGGAATTGAAGATTTATTAACATATGAATTCTATTTTTTATTAAATTGAAAGATTTTCTAAATAAATATAATATCATAGTTGAGCTCCTTTTCCAAAAATATTCTTAAGACAATATTGTCCTTAATGAATCTGCTTATAGCTAATGAAACAGAATCTCGCCCTAAAATGTAATTTATAAAGCTTTAAATGAATAATTTTTCGTGGTATAAATTCTTTTTTTTCCAATTAAAAGTAATGTTTCTTTGTTGAACTATAGCTTTATTATCTAAATAATTCATTTTTTTATTAAATTGGTTTAAATTTGTTACAGAAACAATTGAAAGCTTTACTTACTTTTAAAATTAAAGAAAATATCCTTGAAGAAAAAAAAAGAACTTCATTTTTTTTATCCTTTCAGAAACATATTTTATTTTATTTTTCGTTTTTTTTTTTTCATTTTTACTAATATATTTGGAATCGTGACGTTTTTCTCTTGGGTAATTTTAAAATTTCGCGCATTCATTTTAAACTTCGCGCATTGCGCAGTAATCAACATAAGTGAATCTTTTGAGCATGATTACTCGAGGCAAAAGTATGTAAACAAATCCAATAAGCGCGGTAGTTCTGTCAACGCTACAAGAAAGAATTCGAACTTACGCTCTCCATGACATCTAAACGGTAGTTGAGCGCAATGTTTTAATGTCATTTTCGAAATAATCAGGCAATTTTACACCAGAATTGTACATTCTTTTTACCGGGGGCTTTTGGTGCTTATACTGCAAATTAACCGTTTTTTTTTTGTCATATTCTGCTCGATATCAAAAGGTAAGGATAGGGAGTAAACAGAATTAATGTGGAGAAATTTATCACTTAAGTGAGTGGTGTTATTTCAGTCATGTCGACTTCGAAGTTTCATCAGTGCATTGTATTAAGTCCTTCAAACATCAGGGCTCTTAGCTTCTCTGCTTCTTCTTCTGACTTTTTTTTGGTAGGATTTATGTACAGTTTAGTACAAATAGATGTATTTGTTTGGGTTTGTGATTTTTTTTTCACTTAATGGGTGTTGTGTTATCTTATTTTTATGTTTAAGCTTTTGCTGTTTCTTAAGTGGTGAAGAGTTTCCAGGTGATTATTTAATTCGTATGACCCATTTTCACCGTACTCGCTTAATAGCTTTTATACTGTATTGAGCTGACCACTTTTTACCGTATCAATATATATGATTTTTTTTTAAATAAGAAAAACGAAATAATGGGGAAATGCAGACATTCAAATCAATACTTCCTTTGTTACTTAAATAACAAAGCAATGTGAAACAAATAAACATTACATAAAACACAACAAAAACATACAACATTATTCCTGAACGCAACGTGATGACAAAGGCAGATGGAAAATAAGAACACAAAATCCAAAAAAGATACACACATACAGCAAAAACATAAAGGAAAATTCATAAAAAATATCAGTAAATATCAACAAAATCCAGCCGTACACACACAAAAATTCAAACATATAATCATACACGCACAAACATAAACACGTACACAAGCATATATGCATACAAGTACAGACATGTAACCAGGACGTAAAAAAATCAAGCGGTCATATACATTGACACGGTAAAAGATGTCAGCTCAGTACTGTAAAAAGAGGGCAAACCTCCATAAAGCAATTAAGTGAGTCCCTTCAAGAAAGGGTCATCATAATACAAAGCAAAGAATCACCTAAAAAATCTACACCACCAAAAAACTTTAAAATGAAAATAGATAACACAACAGCCATTAAGTGAAAAGATCGCACACATATATATGAAATTATCCCAAAGTATACATAAAAAAATAAAAAGATTAGTAGCAAAGAAGCCAATAGACCAGAAAAATGAAGGCATTACTATAATGAGCTCACTAAACTTCGAAGTTGGCATGATGGCTGAAATAACATTACACAGTTAAGTTACAAATTATATATATATATATATATATATATATATATATATATATATATATATATATATATATATATATATATATATTAAAACTATTAGTATGTAGAAGATATTGGCTAAATTCTTGCGTTCAAGAATATTGTCGAAGTTAAAAAAAGTATATGAACCGATAATTTCAATCCTTTTTTCCATTACTATACCCTTCTTTATTTTGACGTCATACAGTAAAGTTTGATGTATTTCCCTTTTTTCCCTTATCCATTGTAAACCGCAACATATTTGGAAATATATCCAAACATTAATATTTTATGTTGCTCCTCATGTTTAAGTTTTAGGAATCGCCCGGTTTCGACTTTGTAGTTGCTCTCAGCGGTAACGAATATCCTGCAATATTTCTAGCAATTATTTTCTCCTCATTGAGGTTTTATATTGCAAGGAACCATTTTGATATTGTCCCTATGTTGTACTGACTATATAGTCTTTAGTTTCTTTTTACAACGCTTCTAGTGTATGGTTGCATTTTTGTAATAAATGTTTCTAAATTGAGAGTGCCTCGACTATAGGATACTGCTTCATTTCTAGCTAGTTGCTTTTTTGGAGAGATTGCTTTATGTTGGACATTTCTTTTTAGGGCGTATCTTTTTCACATTCTATATATTTATCTCAATTTCTAAAAAAACAAATGATAGCCACGTTTATGTGTCGTGTTGGCGGGAATCATAGTTTAGATAACGCACAGGTAACGTAGCTTCAGGATCTTTATTGAACAATATTTTGCGTAGATTATGACTACATTCAGCAAGGGTAATTTGTTTCGTTTCAATATCAATTCGCTTGATTATTTTTTGTTTTTTATAGTGTCTATATATTCCAAAAACTTTCCCGGTGAGGGCATTACTTCTTTTAGTGAGGGCAATTCTAACCATATATCCCCAGCAGAACCCTATTGATATATTTTTCAATAATGGTTGTACGTAAAATGTTAGTATTTGTATTAAATTACGTATCAGCTTTGTTCTCCAAGTCTTAGGACGGGTTTCTGTATTCTCCAGACCGGTGACATGAAGAAATTCAAAATTTGAATCTCACAATCTATCATTTTTTGAATGGGTTGAAATTTTCAATACAATGAGAACTCTTCGGTCGTGGTAGCAGCATTCTGTACCTCGAATCTACTCAACTGATGCTATGTATTCCTTAATCAAAGAGAAACTCGGGAGAGTCTCTATGTTACATGGCTTAATGTTTGTTGAAAAAACCAAAATTCGAGGAAAATAACCCGAAACATACGCATATAATGGTGTTCAGAATTTCATCTAACAAAATTTCAGGCGAAAACAAAAGTTATTTCTTCTTTGTATTTTTCTAATTTTTTTTTAGTACTGGTAAAGATAACACACACACAGACACACAGACACACACACAATCACACACACACACACACACACACACACACACACACACACACACATATATATATATATATATATATATATATATATTGTGATTTTCTTTCATTGTTTAATGATAATGTTATTAAGCTTATCAGACGATATGAAAAGAACTTATAAAAATATATAGACAACACTTATCTATATTCTTTAATGAAACATTTTGAATATTTTTTATTGTTCAAAATGTGTATATATATATGCATATATATATATATATATATATATATATATATATATATATATATATATATATATATATACATTTTGAACAATAAGAAATATTGAAAAATTAAAAAAATGAAATTTTCAGTCACACTACGTTGCATATTAATATTTTTTGATTTATTATTTCAATTTGGTTCCTCGTCTAGTGTCGGTCAGTAGGGCCATCATCAGGACAAACTGAAATCCTGCTTGTTATCAGCAGTGAACTACAGGAATGAATGACTTTCTGCAGAAAATGAACTTTATCTGTATTTTTTATTTGTTTTTTATCGTTAATTTTGGTCAGTCCTTGTGTTGGTCAAACGGCCTCTTTTTAGTTGTTTTTTAAGTTAGTGGCTGAGGAGATTCAATGAACATTTTGACAGTTTTATTGCTTAGTTGGAAGGAGGGTGTTTGTTAAGTGTACCTTGAGAGTGTTATGATGTGTGTAAGTGTATATATTAATATAGCTGTGTGTATAAGTGTGAAAAATCAGCACCTCCTCAAGTATTTCTGTCTTGTGTAAGTGAGAAATATGGGCAAGGCTTGATGTATTAGGTTATATATTAATTCTGTCTATGTTGTTAAATGTGTGATTAAGCCCGTCTGGACGAAGTGTTTTGAGGCGCAAAATCCATTTGTCTTCATGATCCTCTAGAATTTTTCTAATGTTATCTTTTATAGATATTTCTATTTTTTCATTTATAGGGAATTTGGCATGGCCTTAAATCATTTTTTCTAGGTGGAAATGTTTTTCTACAGATAATAATCTTTTGGGAGGAACGGATTTGATCCTATTACGATAATTATTAATTCTATAGTGAAAGGACCATTCAGATTTTCCCCACATATATTTCTGGCATATTGTGCATTCCAATATGTAAATTATGTTATGACTTCTACAGTTAAAGTTGTGGTAGATTTTGATAATAGATTTAGTGACTGAACTAGTGAACTAATTTCTGTGTTTATTGTAATTACAGCTCCTTTTCTTGTTACATGGTTGGGAAATCTCGTTGTTTTTATTTTTGGTCTATTACGGATTACGTTATCATTTGAAATTTGGTTACTACCTATAATTTTCTTAAGGTTCTTAGGTCTACGAAATGCTAGAAGGCCGGGTTCTTCAAACAATTTTTTAGAGCCTGGTTTGAGATGTACTATTTCCCAGCGATTTTTGATTATCTGAGATAGGGGAAGAAAACTGTTCAAACAAGTTAATAGAGGGATGCGTCTGAATTAATTTCTAAACTTGTACATTAGGATGTCTTCTCTAAGTGTGGAAATTGCTTTATTTATTTGTTCCTTGATTAGGTCATGTTTATAGCTACGTGTTGCGAATTGATGCTCGAGATTTTAAGGGTGTTTATTTAGTTCTTCATTGTTGTTCTGAGTCTAAGTGTTTGTCAATAGGGAATGTACTCCTTGAGGTATTTAGGGTGGGAAGGATTAAAGTGTAGACAGTTGTGGGTGTCGGTGATTTTAGTGTGCAGTGTGGTTTGTAATTTTCTGTTTTTATCCATGTAAATTCGCTTGTCTAAAAATGCTACCGCTCTTGTTGATTTTTCGTGGTGAAATTTAATCTAATCGTGTACTGTGTTTAGGGTCATAAGGCATTCAGTGAGCCATTTTGGTTCTCACAATCGAGATTCAACTAAATGCACCGAAACGAAGTTGCACCTTTGTAGTGAGTAAATTGTTTTGTCTATATGAAAAAATTATAATATATATATATATATATATATATATATATATATATATATATATATATATATATATATATATATATACCAAGAGTATTCGCGCGGCTGGAATTCGATAGCTGCTCTCTGATTCCTCATATATATATATATATATATATATATATATATATATATATATATATATATATATATATATATATATATTGAGGAGGAACGGTAGAGTAATGGATAGCGGCACTGTTTGAGGAATCAGAGAGCCGATATCGAATTCCAGCCGCGCGAATACTCTTGGGAAAGGTATGAATCCTCTTTTGTCCCCCGGCTATGGGTAAAATAGCAAGACAGACTCGTTTTCTATAAGCCTTGGTTGGCAACCGGTCTAGGAGAAAGTAAATCTGAATTCAAAACTGTATGCAGCCCTGGCGTAGATATTACTATGCTACTAAAGTAAGGATTTTCTTCATTGGTTCGATGATCCCGATTCCGATTGACCTTGATGGATGGATGATATTAGGAAAATGATGATTATTAAACATTGTGCAATGATGGGAAAATATTAAATAGAAAAGAGCCTTGAAAATTAATCATCTGAAGAAATATGCGTATCTGGTAGACGTTGGCCACAACAGGAGTAGGACTAGAATAGAAATAAATAACATATGTGTGTAATTAATAAATAAAGGAAAAACTACGTGGGTTTAACAGCGCCAGTTAGAAAAGAGTAGCTGTGATGAAGGAGGTGAAGTTTGACATCAGCAAATAAAGAGACAAGAAGAACCTTAAGATTAATGCTATAAGTTATCGATTAAGGATTATCCCACGAGGAATTGCCGGGAATATAGAATATAAAATATTTGCTTCTTGAGTTTTGGATTCACAGTAATCGTGAGTGCAATATCTGGCCACCACAAACTTATGTATTGCCCAGAGATTGTGGAAAACGTGAGAGTAAAATTGATCCATACTGTAAAGAACAACAGGAGATATCCTAAGACATGGACAGCAGAACAACGACATTCTACCCAGGTTGATATATAAAAGATTCACTTAGAAACTCCATGAATATTACACGGACGACAAATACACGAAGAAAGTCGGGGGCCATAACTTGCCGAAATGTTATGATAATAAAACCTAAATGAGAGTATCGATCCGATTATAAATATTTTTCTCAATTATTTGTCAAATATGTATTGATAAGACGTTTATATTCGCGAATGCTTATAAGAATTTTCATATTTAACTACTTCTGAGGGATCAATTTATAAGGATATACTAATTTCTTATTTATTTTAAGTTATATGAACTTGTCATATCATACTCTTTAATATCGGAATTAGTCATTAATACTCTAAAAGTTATTCAAATTATGCATCTCATTATTATTTTTTTGGTAAAATATCTCCCTTGCTTCATTCTTCGGCCTTTCTTTAGTGTACAATCAATATGCAAAGAGAGAGACTCACTCTTTTTAAAATAAACTTTACGAGTTCTTTTACCGAAAAATGTTAGAATAATGAAAACAAGAATTCGGTCAATGTTTTTGGCGTCAAAAAGAAATTAAAGAGTTTTTTTTTTGTTTTTTTTTTTTGCCTTGGGTAAAAACAAAAGATGACGCAAGTTTTTGATGCAAATGAGTCCGGAAATTTTAATTAAGAAATTTTAATTTCATTTATCATATACAGACATCTGGTGTTCACGAAGGATTTGGAATCTGTAGAGTGGATGCCACAAAGCTTAAAATGGAATTTTTATAACTAAAATCGCAAAAAAAAACGTCCACGAAGTAGGCAATAATAAATATGTACAGAATGGCGACTTTTGCTATACATTCTCTTTATAAATGAATGCTTATTCAGAAGAATAGGTTTTAACATACGCAACGGTAGTTGAAAAGTGTGCATAATAATAAATACTAAACATCTTTCCTATAGTATATACGATATAAACTCCTGTATTTTACGATCAATAAGTGAAGCACAAACAAGTAAGAGATACCTAGAAATAAATCTTACTAAATTCAGTAGATACGAAGTACATTTTTTAAAATTAGCTACTAACACGGCTTCAAATTAAATAAATGGTGTAATTAAATAAGTTGTTTCAGTAACCTGATTTGGTAGGACATCTCACATGATGTACTTTCTACGATATTCTTGCGGTTGAACTCCAAATGATCTAGAAATGGGTCAGGTCTCGGGTTGCTACATACATTCCCGCGCAAAACTCAGATCGCGATTCGGAGCCGAGCACAATACGATAAAAATTGCTCACATACCATGACCAACGCGTATGTCAGCGACAATTTTTTTTTTACATACAACGCCACGACGTTAGTAAATATTGTCTTCCTTCACTTTTTAACTGTATTTTAAAATGACTGCTATCGCACGCTATGAGTCAGCAGCCACAAGTATGTTACATTAGCATGTGCTTCATACACACACATATTAACGTTCCATACCACTTGATTTCTTCACTTGCAGCAAAAACACTTTGAAACTTTGCAGACTCACCTGCGATGAAGCATTTTGAACAATCGAACTATTGGTCTCTCCATGGCCACACACAAAGAACATTGATTTTTAATATGTAAATACATGTAACTTCCAATTTAGCTTGGTCTTCTTCCATTTCCTCGAAAATCATTTCTTTGCGTTGTTTATAACTGTGTGTTGTATTTGTGGACACATCACTCGGATTTTACTTTCCACCTAAAGTCCAGGCAGACTGACCCCCCCCCCAAGTACATACCTGATAAATCATAATTCATAATATATAAAGAATATGAAATGAACAACCTATATTGCAGTTAAGCGTGTTTGTGTATTATTTTAAAACTCATAAATTGTGAGATTTTTTGTTTAAATAATACAGTTGTTTTCACTGGATCAATAAAGCCATTTACAGTACAATTTACACCTTAATAATATAACATTTCTGAGTTATTCATTCGTTTTTACCTTCATAGTAATGAAAAGCGATATAAATATGAGTAAACATTAAAATTTGATTGAAATTAATTAAAATATTATTTCCTATAAAGATGTAATTAAGTTAAAAATCAAGCGTTAAGACGAATACTATAAAAATCACATTTTGTCTGGACGTGAGCCTTAATGCTACAAGTTTATAAATATTTAGACAACGAAACCCATCAGTTGCTTTCAGGCTTGAACACAGTCTTCAGGCATTGTGTGTTGTGTGGAGGCAAGATGATTTATAATGCGGGCCAAGTGGGCATTATAGGTAGCAATGTCTGTCGTTCGCAGTTTTATTATTATGAACATTTTAAGTAGGTGATAACGGTTAGATTTCAAATTATTCCAAAGACTACAGAGTAGAAATAACTTTAGCTGTAAATGTGGTTATATAATGCAGTTCGTTGACTTTTAATTTATTAACTCATTATTCATTGTTGATTAATTAGCGTATTTTGTATCGATTCGTGAATTTTTTGTAGTTGAGTTTTATTATTAAATATTAAATGAATATAGCGTTCAATCATTAAACAGTTTGTCGCTAATCTATGTTGGAATTAGTGTCCAATGTTATATTTACAGATACTCTATCGCTGATATTGAACAATATTACTCATAATATACCATACCTTAAAATGATATTTTAATTTGTTAAACTGCATGTGTGTGTGTGTGTATGTGTGTGTGTGTGTGTGTGCGCGCGTGCGTGCGGTGGCCCGAAAGTCTTGTCACCCGCACATAAAATAGCTTTCTATTTCTGACGGCTGACACGGGCCACTACAGTTCGGAAGACAAGGTTAGGGTAACAAGACTTTCGGACCACCCTGTGTATATGTATGTGTTTGCCTGTGTGAGTGTATATATATATATATATATATATATATATATATATATATATATATATATATATATATATATATATATATATATTGTCTTTTCTCAGAATATGTATCTGGATTGTTTATTCTATCATTGGTGGTAATAAAAGAGAGACTTGAAATAATTCGCACCTAATCTCAGAAGATCTCGCGTAAAACGTGATGTCTGTTTGCACATCCTCACTTTTGGTGCCAGTAACGAAAGATAGGGATTTCAAAAGATCTTTGCATAGGACGGCATATCGAAAAGAAGCACCAGAAAAAATCATCTCTATTTAAATGCTAATCAGATAGCAGACACACTTTCACGTTTTTTGAGCCAAGACTCTACATATTTCGTGATTTGCGTTGCGTTCATGACTAATCAATGCGATTGCTATTTCCAGACGCATTCTATTTTTTTAGTTTCCAGTTCTAATAAAAGCCCAAAATAAACGAAAGCTGATTTTCAAAGCAGACATTCTGTCTTATTATTAAATACTGACACTACACAAACATCATACACTTGCTTCCACCGATCTTAACTTCGGGATCGATTTAACCAAAGGCTGTATGTAGTTGTATATATTCTGCTTAGACCAAAGTTTACGTATCGCGCATCTGTTAAAAAAAATGCAGGATCTCAAGAAACATCAACATGATTCCGCAACTTATTTTTTCTTTTTACATCATAGGTTTTGTCTAAAGATCTTCCTTTTACTTTTTGCCTGAAGTATCTTATTTCCTACTTACATTATTTACATTATTCTGTTATCCTCATCTTTATTGCTATATTCACAACGCTTCGGCCTTCGTCAGGTGAGTGAAATTTCAAACCGAACCATTCATTTCGTCCACCGGGTTTGTTTGTTCTAGTTCCCAGTGCCATGCCCCTTCCGGATGCCTCAGTTATTTCCCATTTTAATTTACCTCTCCAAGATTTTGGTTCACCACTGCTGTGTCCTGGTACTGAAATCACAATACATTTGGTTTAGTCACTGGATCTAACCAACGTCTTTATCCACAGCCGAAACGTTGTGAATATGACAATGAAGACGGGGATAACAGTCCGAATAATGTAAATAATGCAAGTAATCATAATACCTCATCTCAGAGATATAGACAGAGATATAGAGAGACATAGACATAAAGGCCGGAGCGTACAACGGCTGAAATGTTGTGAATATGGCAATGAAGATGAGGATAACAGTCCGAATAATGTAAATAATGCAAGTAACCATAATATCTTATCTCAGATATAGATAGATATCTTTTTTATCTATGAAAATATTATCCATCATTCACTGCCCTATAGGTTCAGTGATACGAAATTTTCCTTTTTCTTAAATCTTTCTTAATTGTTTGTTTCCATTTTGTAAGTCATTATTCCCTATTCAAATACATCTTTTTAACAATTCTCATTCAGACAACTTCCTGCACTTGCTTTTGATGTCTCTATTTCGCATATTGCCTTGTCCCTCTTACTAATGACAATTCATGCGGCGACGTTCATAAGTCAGCTATGCCCGATTTTCTATATTTTCAAAAGTTATGATCCTCTCCTTATTCTTCTTTCCAATTCTCAGGTTTTCCTGTCTATTTCCTTGCTTCAAATATTGTTACGAGTTACAAATTTAGACTATGTATATATTTCAGATTTAAGCATGTGGAATGTATTGATTTGGTTAGTCTTTAAGATCAATACGTGAGATATATGGTTTCAGTTATCCTCAATACAGACCAGATCATTGGCACCAGATGGATCAGTGAACTATTTGGTGAATAGATAATTAGAAGATAGAAGACACAGTCTGAGAATAAATAAGTAAGTAAAGAAAGAAATAAATAAAGAAAGAAAGAAAGAAAGAAAGAAAAGGGTTGGAATAATATAGATATTATAATTTGGAAATGGACTGAATGAATTTGAATGCAATATTGATCTTAAAGGTAGCAAGTATCTTTCTACTTTTGAAATTACCATTTGAATTATTAGCTCCAATCTGTTATCGAACACAAGCTACAATTGCATGAAACAAATATTTCAGCTACTAGTTCCATTCTATATATTATAAAAAATTAGTAAGACCGACAGACAATAAATAGATATGACGATATTGAGAATCAGAGAGATTAATTGATGGGTCGATCAATAAGACAGTAAAAGAATACAATAAAGATTTTTTCCTCGAGTCGCTTGGTTTTTCAGCTAAATATAAGCAAACTAACCCGACTGCCAAGAACAGTTATTTGACGCCTAGTGTAATAAAAAGGAACCGTGATTTACGCGTTCAGCAAACAGATATTTTTAATATCTAGGGATGTTTTTATTTATTACTTTTCTTTCTTCTTTCTATTTTGTTTACGTATTTTTTCATCTGTAAACGAAGTCAACGAAAATGCAACCAGAAAAACGAAAATCATTTCAACAGAGAAATCGTTCAATAAATAAAATGCAGTACTAAACTGTGGAAGAATCAAATATTGACCGCAAACAATTCGTACCGCTAAGGGTGTTAAAATCTAAATAATCCCATTTAAAATTAAACAAAGTCAGATAAAATCTATTGGAAATCTTTAGAAATAAAATCAAACCTTAGGAAAGTAACGAGTCACAACTGTCAATAATAAATTATAAATATTTGAATTGTAGAACATAATTTTTGGGTTTATGTAAATGGATTTCAGTATATTTTTGAATATATCATATGAATCATTAACTATGTTTAAATTAATGAAAACTCTTTAGACCAGCACAAGATTCCATAATGGTAGATTAGAGTGCAACTTGAAAGAACGGTGAAGTACGTTAAGGATAGAGGATTATTTGGTTCCTTTTTCCTGCAAGATATTTTCTCCCTTTAAAATTATTTGGCAAGCATAACTGCTTGTTTATGATGAGAGAGGAATCGGTTTGCACTACAAGCATCTGTAATAGATGACAATATCTTGTATTCACATATTTGTAAACCAACATACTCTGATGAATCACCTGACTGGGATTAAATGATTGGATGGTTAATACGCTAGAAGATTATATAGATAGGTTATCAAAGATGGCAATCTATTCCTGATGATGAGCCTACTTATTAGTAAATACGCGACAGGGCCTATAATTTGAATGAATAGCTTGCAATGTCCGCTTGGGAACAAGTAATAGATAGATAGATAGATAGATAGATAGATAGATAGATAGATAGATAGATAGATAGATAGATAGATAGATAGATATATAGATAGATAGATAGATAGACATTAGAAACGTGCTTCTAATATTTCGTCATGAAAATATAGGAGATTAAAATGTGTTTACTTTTTGGAAAGGAGACAAGCAAAGAATTGTTCAGCACCCTCTTAGAGACAAGAGAGTAGAAAAAAGATACATTTAAAGACATAAATGATGAGATAGATAGATAGATAGATAGATAGATAGATAGATAGATAGATAGATAATGAGAAGATTGTGATAGATAGATAGATAGATTGATAATGAGAAGATTGTGATAGATAGATAGATAGATAGCTAGATAGATAGATAGATAATGATAAGATTGTGATAGGTAGATAGATAGATAGATAGATAATAATAAGATTGTGATAGATAGATAGATAGATAGATAGATAGATAGATAGATAGATAGATAGATAGATAATGAGAAGATTGTTATCGGTATTAATAGGAGCTTCCTTCCTAATCTTTTGTCTTTGGTAGTGTGGAAGATCCACATCTTAATTATGTCATTATTTTCTCATGGAGTTACATGTGATATCCCTTTTTTCTTGATTTTCTTGAATTTATTCAAGTAATATGGTTTCTGTTATTTGGTAGAGATGTCTGTGATTGTGTAGCACCAGTCCCCAACGTTTGAAGAATAGTCCTTGATAAAATTTTCAAGTTTCACTCGATCGGAGCGATTGTAACCATTGATTTGAGAAAGCTGTTTCATGCACCTGGCTCTTTAGATATATTTGAAAAGGCTGGCCCCATGACTGACATCCATATGAAGATCTCGATCTGACGAGGTTATGTTAAGCACATGACACGATGTTTTTGGTTGATGCTTTGGTTTTGTAGCAAGTACAGTTGCTAGGCAAAACTACTATCCCAGCATATTCTGTGATCAGTTTCTTTGTCACTAATAATATATCTGTTGTAAATGATCAATACCCCGAGGTATTGTAAGTGTTTATTTACTAATTTCAGATGCTGAATGTTTAAGATGGATGCTTTGTAGTTGACATTATTGTATTCATTACAATTCCATATCATATATTCTGTTTTGGAAAAGTCCTATTTCGTGGTCCAGGATGTAAACTATCAATACTTATGCCATCATGTTTCTGTTCAAGATAATTATTGTCCCAAATATCACTTACTTACGTCATTAAACTATCCGAAATTCCGAAAAAAAAATCAAATTGTCATGTTTCTGACTTTCAAATACCTTTTTGCATATGTAATTAAGTCATAAATTGAATTCATTGGTCAGGTCAGAAATAATATTATCACACGAACGAAAATTAATCAATAATTTTTTTATTAAATATTTCGATTATGTTGATATTTCTAATTTTTCTGGACCAGTCATATTTCCGTTTATTCTAACTTATTTTAATCTGAAGGGAGAGATTTATTCCGATTTAATGTTTTCGTTTTAATTCATATTACAGATTTAAATACTGTAGTTCGATCATTTTTAATTTTAACAAAGTATAAAAAAATATTCTATTCTCATTATATTTTGTCATTACAATATATATATATATATATTTATTTTTTATATAAAAATGCGTGACAAACATTATAATTTAGTTATTATGCCCTGTTACCTTATTTCAAATCATAGCCCCTGGAAGTTATGGTATCAGATTATCTTGTAGAGCGAACTATAGGTTTCAATTATTTAGTATATATTATTTTATATATGTACTATACACTAAAATATTATGTTGTTGTATTTATGCTTGTTCAATTTTCTATTGGTCAATATAAATCCTTGATCTTTTCAGTTTACTTTTAATATTTTTGCCACAGTTTTCTTTCTTTCTATCTATCTATCTATCTATCTATCACCATATATATATATGTGTGTGTGTGTGTGTGTGAGAGAGAGAGTGTGTGTGTGTGTGTGTGTGTGTGTACTCGTATGTGAGAGAAATTGTATATTTGCGAGAAAATTGTGTATTTTACGTGGGGAACGTGTATGTCCACGTGCGCTCAAGTGAGTGTTTGCATGTATGTTTTCCTTCTTTCTCTCTTCATAAAAGCCTTGTCGACAAATCTGTCACAAGCCACCTGCAATTTATCGGGCCATCCGGATTTTAATGTCCTATTTCACATAAGATATGTTTCCTGGGAAAAAGACCACACGGACGGTGGAATTCGAAATCCCAGTAGAATTTTTCTTTTTATGGAACCCGGGCAAAGAGAACTTAAATATCTGAAAAGTGTAAATCATGAAGATGTTGACAATTTACAAACGAAGACATTAGTATGGGAAACTCGACATATAAGAAACTAATATTTCATAATTACTGTTCGTTTTGATGTTTTTTTTTTCTAAAAATAAGCCTTGAAAGCTTAGTCAGTATATTAAATGTCGAATAGTTCATTACTTATCGATTTCCTTTTAATCATATAGAAATTACTTTCATCTTCATATTTGAATTTCTTTATATGAAATGTCAAATAATTATATAAACTACAATGTTGTAGTATAAAAATAAATCGAATAACAAGAGGCATATTGGTGTTTGAGCAGTGTCGAAATATAACTTTGAATCGGTATGTATAATTTGGGATATTTGCCTGCCAGTGACATTAGCTGCCTCTGGGAACACTGGATTGTACACTTGAAATATTTATTTTTATTTATCTCTTTTTACAGACTATAAGCTAAAATAAAAATGCAAACGATTAAAAAGCAAATTTTGAATTTGTGATCACATACTGATCCTCTTTTTTACACAAGTACAGGGTGACCCCAAAAAAAAACGGGAACTTTTTAACAATCCTATAAAACCAAGAATGGTGGAAGAAAAATATTTAATTCATAGTAAATGAAACCTTAAAACATGCCATTTACTAACAATGATGGAATTTTCATTCTTTTTTAAATTACGTCCTGTAGATGGCGTCCTCCTGTACGAAAGCATTCTTGAAATCTGCTGTTGAGATTCCGCATTGACTGCTGCAACATCTCAGCTTGGATACTGTGAATTTCATCTTGAATTCTCTGTTTTAACTCATCCAGAGTTCTTGGTCGCGTTGTGTAGACTTAATTCTTGAGATAGCCCCCAGAAAAAAAATAAGAAACGGATAAATCTGGCGATCTAGGGGGCCAAGCAACGTTACCGAACTTGAGATCACAGGGTTACCGAACAATTCTCGTTACTAAAATGGCGAAATATTTACTTGCTCAAGGTCACTGTCTCGCAGTGTTGCCACTTGCTCATGTCTGGCAATACGCACTTAAAAATTCCCGATTTTTGGGGTCACCCTGTACATGTTCTCTTATTTTTTTTATTTTGACCGTCCTTTTACTAATATTTATTATTTTATTGAACTCTTCTTAAAATCATTATGTTATTGCTAGAATATTCATTTACTCTGACCCAAAAAACAAATCACTTCTACTCGAATATCTACACTGAAGACGTATGTAGGTTTACGGTTTTCCGCATGCTCATTACTATCTATAAACTTACATTTTTGTGCTTCTCTGATGCATTAACTTTCTCATCCATCTCATAACCCTATCCATAGCTATGAATTAAATAGCAGGCTATGATGGCTCTTCCCTTTTGGGGTGAGATCGGTAAGGAATTTATTTGAGTTCAAAACCTGGAGTTGTTCATTATCTTTCTCAAGAAGTTGTGTCAATTCAAAGATGATAAAAGAATCTTTAGGAAGCATTGCCCGCCTCATTCCCGAAGAAGGCGCCTCATTGAAAGAAATATACACAGCAAATAGTCTACACAGTATCTCCAATATTTCAATTTTTTCCCGAATTTAGAAATAAAATTTACAAGTATTTCTCTGAGTACTTTACGTTTTTATCAGCAAGATTTACGGTAAAAAAAGAATGCTTTTTGAAGAGCTTTAAAAACATTTTCATGTGCTTTTATTTTAAAAATGACTTTTTTTGTTTCTCGCTCGTGATGAAAGTTTCCCACTTCAAGCGCGGTAGAATGGTATTTAGCTGAACAGCAAAATATACACATCATGATAATTTTGTAGTTGATTGTCATGTGCGGTTTTATTGAAAGTTTTGATTTTATGCTGACAGAGCAAATGTCTGGAAAAGAATCATTTTTTTTTATTTGGATGCAAGAAGAATAAAAAATATGAGTCTAACTCCAAATCATCAATTAGTGCTAATGACATTATTTCCGAAACAAAAATATATTTAGTAATTTATAACAAGGACTTATTTACGCTTCCAACATAGATGCAAATTCTGATCGAATTAGCAATTTCATTCAATATTTTTCTTTCTGAATGTCGACAGGCAGACAGAATAACTTTCAACATATTTTTTATTACGTTTAATTTGTTTCGGTTTGGAGATTCTACTAAATTTCTGGGATAAATATTCCATCCACAATCATTTTCTTCTAAATTTTCTACCTAATCTCAGTTTTCAAGTGACAGATATGCCTTTGTTTCTCTGGTTTGGTCATTTGATGAACAAAAGTTTTATCAAAACAAATATATGATAGTCCTGCAATCCCATTTGTTTTTTTTAATAAGTAAAATATATAGACAAAAAAGGACAATCATTCCGGAAACCTTATGTTTCTTTGGACGCGTTTAACAAAAAAATTATTGCGTGTGTTTTTCGAATGTTATACACACACACACACACACACACACACACACACACACACACACACACACACACACACACACACAATATAATAATAATAATAATAATAATAATAATAATAATAATAATAATAATAATAAAAACACAGACAGGACAATCAAAGCTAATCGCCCTGACAACGTGATTGGAGACGACAATGACAAAATGTGCCTCCTTATTGACATGGCAGTCACTGCAGACTGTGATGTATCTTTGAAGATCTTCAAAAAACTATGAAACTAAAAGGAGCTTGAAATCGAAATCTCAAAAATGTGGCACATGAGGACATTAACAATTCTAATTGTGGTTGTAGCCCTCGGATTGGCTGGAAAAGATTCCAATGGACCCATTAAGGGAATCCCTGGTAGACTATGCTTTAAATAAATACAAAAAATTGTTCTCGCGTGTACAGACTACACCTTACGAAGGGCTTTATCTATGTAAAATATATGTGATTTTTTATTTTTTTATTATCAAAACTACTCAGTGGAAAATGCCATGATGCCATTGCTGACCTTAGGTCTCTGGTCGGAACCCGGAAAGAAATGAGAAAACACCAGAAATGAAAGGCAATATCAATAACAATAATAATAACAATAATAATAATAACAATAACAATAATAATAATAATAATAATACGGTCTCATCGAGGCAAATTGGCAAGAAGCCGATCAAGCTGTTCCGTTTCTTGTTGATGCTCTTAGGACAATTTTTCAGGAATTCTTCTGTCTCCCAGGACGCCTTGTTGATACTTAATATCATTGCGAGTGTGCTGGTGGCCGAAGTTCTTAGAACATCTCATACGTTGAGAATATCAATGTGTCTCTAAGCTGCGCCTCGGAACTGATATACTAAACATAATGATAAGCGTAATAAAACAATGAATTTTCCGTAAGGTAATCGTAAATAGATTACGGCGTTGAATCTGGAGATTTAACTTTGATTGTGACGTACGCAGCTTAATTCAAAATTGGTGTATCCGGATTTTATGATGACAACACTTTTAAAGAAACATGCTATTAACCTCAGGTCAAAGATAAAAAACAAAACAAATGGTAAATGTTGGCATAAAACTGCAAATCATATAAAATGGAAATGATTATAAAATTTAGAATATGTATACAACAGTAATGCCACTCGTAATCTGAGAGTTGAGAGATTTCCAAAAGCCTAGTACAGAGTCTGCATGAAGCAACCAGAGGACTGGACAATTAAACATAACTAGAATACTGAGTAAAGTCCTGAAGTGTTAAAGAATCTTGATTTCCAGCGGATGCCGCCAGTTAGTCCAAGTGAACAACAACAACAAAAACAGCAACTAATACTACTAATACTACTAATGATAATAATCAGAAGAATAAGAATGCATTTTCCATATTTAAAGTAAGCTAACCGCCAAAGATGGATACATTTTTTAAACAAAAATTGTTAGTACGAGAGAAATAAATGAGTATTACTACTACTATTACTTCTACTACTACTACTACTACTACTACTACTACTACTACTACTACTAATAATAATAATAATAATAATAATAATAATAATAATAATCATCATCAAAAGAAGAAGAAGAATGCATTTTCCATATTTGAAGTAAGCTAACCGTCAAAGTTGGATATATTTTTAAACAAAATATGTTAGAACTTGTGAGATAAGTGAATGTTACTACTACTACTAATATTACTATTAGTTCTACTACAACTACTACTATGACTAATAATAATAATACAATTCTATATTTAAAGTAAAGTATCTGTCAAAGATGGATGCATTTTTAAAGCCAAAAAATATTATAGGATAAAATTAAACCTTTCTATCTTGACACAATCAAATAATACAAACGGAGATTTGACCGCAGAGCCAGATTCGTGTTTATTAGTCAAACGAAAGAATAAAATAAACAAAATCATTCCTTCGAAGAATCTAAACTTTATTGTTCCAATTAATATTTTTATCCGTTCAACTAGTCGTGCATTTTCATATATATGTTATCATTTGCAAACTTTTCTCCTCACTTATAATGTTCGCTTCCTCCATTGTAATGCGACAAGCATTGGTATTCTGTTCATCAAGTCATTAGCAAAACAGCCACGGAATCTATTAATCGTAAATTTGATCTTTAACTGTTACTGAATGTGGATTAACGGCAATTATGCGATATTCGACGGATATCTGATTCATAGAACGGATTATTTCATTACACGAAATACAGGCATTATCGAACTGATACACAATTAACACAACACTAAATATAACTGATGGCTCTGAAAAGTTCTGTAGAAAATTATCTCTAACTAGAATTTTGTCAATGATTGATACATTCGTATTCAGCAATGTAAATATAATAAATAAGTATATTATTTCTAGTTATGTTTAGCGATTTGGCAACGTTAATTAATAATAACGAAGTCATTACTCCTAAAAAGATTATCTAATTTCTAATATGATGCTAACCAATAGCTTTGTTAGCTTACAGCAAAAACTCTAGGTTTTCGAAAATTTATTATGGTACATTGCACGACTCTAGGGCAGGTTTCGGCAACCTACGCCACGCATACCACAGGTGGCACGCCACGCAATTTCCAATGGCACGCAGACGCAAATGACATCACGCAGTCCGAACTAATAACTACTACAACGCAAAGAAGACATTTAGCTGTTTCAAAACTGCTCACTCGTTAGCCTTCCATTATTAATTAAAAAAAATTTGGAAAAACACTTTTAAAAATAGTTTATTTCTATTAATGTGGTTTATATAATATTGTATATATTACTATATAAATATATATTGCAGAACACGTATATTGACCTTGGCTTGTATAAAAATACATATGCTGTTGGCACACCGAATGATTTAAAAACCCAAAGTCGGCACATATTTAGCAAAAGGGTGCCGACTCCTGTTCTAGGGCACCTCGTGAGGATGATACTCTCATGAGCGGAAAGATTAACTTGTTAACAGTTGCTGTACAGGTAGTTTTACGTATGATTTCTAATCCTTTTTCGAATAACTTTTTATAGTTATCTTAAATATTGCAATAATTGATAATTTTATCAATGAAACACAGATTACTTCAGGACACTTTGAATTCTCCGTGTTTAGATTCAGCACATATATGTCCTGAAAATACATCGATTTTGATAACGCTAAATAGATAAATAGAAATAGTGTAAAGGTGTGCCTGGTTAAAACGTAGGGTTTTCGCGGGGGGTTGCTTTGGTTGGATACAAAACAAAAAACAAACAAAACAACTGGCGAATAATGAACCAGAAATGATTCTACTTTCTTCATCTGATTCAACATCGAGACGGAATGAATAATTTAGAAAATAGGCATAGCGAAGAAACTCGGGTTCTTTTCGCGGAGTGGAATGCCGCCTGTTGACGAAATAATTCCTCTTGTATCGACCTCCAACTCCTCCTTCCTGCTAGCTTTATAAAAAAAAGTAATGGAAAACAGATCCAAGATCACACTCATCAGAGACTGAAATATTGGGGGAGACACGGATTGGAAATAGAAGTGTCGCCTTCAGTTACTTTGAACTTTCATGACTAATTAGAAGATGAATCTTCTTATTCCGCCTCGTTTCATTAGCAAGTTTATATATCGTTATATTAAATAAACTTTAACTTTAAATGTTAAAACAAGCACGCATAAAAAATGTTTATGTTAAAATTGAATTGTTTTTACATATATTTTCGTGCGGATTAATTTAATAAATAATGAAGAAAAAAATTAAGGGATTTATCAATCTTGATTTTAGTTGAGATTGAATTATGTTTGAAATAGATTGTGTTCATTGACACTAATTGACTGATGCATGAGTCTCTCTCTCGCTCTCGCTTTCCATCCCTCTACAATTCTCTCTCGATTAACACATTTACCATTACCTTATATAGACAATTGTCCCTGTTTTATTTTATTACTGTGGCTGAGAGAAAATCTCAGCAGACAAAAGGCAGGCACCGGCAATATAAACGGCCTTTGCCTTGAAGAGAACATAATGAACAAATTTCAAATATTGGCTCATAAAAGTAACGGCCAAATAATTTTTCGCGGGTAGTTTTCAAAAAACAGTCCACCAATCTATATCTATAATTCTCAAAATGTGTGTGTATGTCTGTGTGTGTGTTTGTGTAATCGGATGTTGATTATGCGTTTCCACAGTTTTCTTCCGATTTAGATGATTTTTTTTTGATTTTTTTTTTGATAGATTATTCTTCAGTGCCGGTTTTGAGTCCAAATTGGCTGGAAAAAATTAAACCTTCAAGGTAAAAATCGAAAAAAAATGATTTATTACATTTTGCGTAAAAATCAAAGGCAAAATTTAATGTCTGTAAAAATCAGCATACAATCAATTTAAAGAATTGAAATCCAACGGAAAATATTATCAGAATTATAAAAAAAATATTAGAAATAAAAATTATCGCGTATTATTATTATGACTGTCCATGGAAGAGGTTCCTTCCTTGCAAGATTGTGAACGCAAAAATGGCTATTTTCAGGGCCAGCCCTGATTCAAATTGTTACCCACCCATTTGGGGATATGCCTTAGTTGCATCCAATTGTTGTTACTAATATTGATTTTCAGGTGGGATGACTTTAATCTTGAACTGCTCCAATTGAACCTCAAAAATTCCCAGTAATAAAACACACGGTCCCAGACAGGTTACACTGCTAGTAATTTACATACTGATGTCATATACAATAATTTGAGAAAAGCTACCTTTTGAATGCGGTAGAGAGACCAATATATGCATACTTGCTATACACATTTATCTATCATCCTAAAATATTTTCATATTAGGAATTATTTTTGCCAACGCCTCTGCAAACAAACATCTGAATCATTTAAAATCCCTATAGTCCAGACAGTATGAGAGGACGATGTTGGTAGATTTGATTTTTCAAAAGACGCCCTCTCTGCTTTAGGAGTTGGTATGCTTCGAAGCGCAATAAAGAAGCTTAGACAACAAAGAGGCCATCAGACAAACCTAGAATTAAACAAATGAAAACAAGTATGACCTTTATCGATTACGAAAAGATTTTGACCAGTCTAGTTATTCTTCGCTTAGATAAATGTTTATGTTAGACTTTAGAAACTAGTTCAGTTAATGTGTACCTTCTACCAGATTTTTCACGCACGGGCAAAGACAAGAAATAGACGACTATATTACACGGTCGCAAGCAATTACAAGTGAGATCAATCTTCAATGACAACCACATTATTGTTTTCCGTCTGCTAGACTGAACACTTCTGTTTAAACATCTACTATTAGTGATACGCATCAGTGAAAATAGTCATAAATAGTTATAAAAGTTTTTTACATAGGTTAGCAAAACTTGTACATATATTTCTTTAAAAAAATATTTAGATTCACAGATATTCAATTTAATATAGAAAAAGGGGTAATATTTTCATTAGAAAGATTTTGCTACGCTAAAACTCTATTTAAGGCATGACTCGATTTTCAGAATCTACATTCGAAATACGTGTTTTAATTAGGTTTTAAACTCAGCGGATTGTTACAGGGTTTTTGGATTCACAAAAAATTGATGGGGTTTCCCACATTACTCAGTTGTTTGTAAACTGTTTGATACTTTCATAAGGGCAACATTTGCCGATTGTCTAACCACTTCCAGTCGAGATCCTCTTTGGCGAACCGGCAGATATTTACAAATGATGGTCAAATTTTGCTAACTATCTTCTCCTCCTTCTATGTGCCGTCCCCCCCACCCCTGAACATTGAGGAGTATCATGATCTCAAACGATCATGATACTCCTCAATGTTCCGCCTTTGTAGCTCTTAATAACATTTTCAAAATCTTGTTCAAAAATCAATTTACTTCATCTTTCTGGGTAGTTTAAACGTAGCTACGTATGCCTCCTTTGCCGTCGATCAGTCATGTGCCTATCAAATTTTTCAAGCGTACTTTCCCCATTGTGTGCCCTAGAAATTTCAACTGAATATTTCTGTATCTGTCTATAATTCTAAGACGAGATATTATGTACATTATTTACATTATTCGGATTATTGTCCTCATCTTTGTCGCAATATTTATTACAACGTTTCGCCCGTTGTACGCTCCAGCCTTCTTCAGGTGACATCCATTAAACATGGCACGTGGAACTAAAACAGTCTACCCCAGTGAGCAAAGTAAAGGGTTCAGTTTGACATTCCAACTAACTGAAGTTCCTTATCTATCTATCTATCTATCTATCTATCTATCTATCTATCTATCTATCTATCTATCTATGTTCCTTATCTATCTATCTATCTATATATATATATATATATATATATATATATATATATATATATATATATATATATATATCAATCTATCCAAGTCAGTTCATTATCTATCTATCTATCTATCTATCACATAATAATGATTGACCAATGGCATTGGCTAGCCAATAATAACCGTTGGACTTGTGCCATTCGCCTTGATGACAAAGCTCTCAAGAACCCAATATGAATGTTGGTCCAATCAAAATAATGTCCCTGTGACGTAAGTATCAGACGAAAGATGAGAAGATCCGTACTAGTCCTCCACTCATTGGTGGGTCAATCACAAAATGGTGGTCTTGTATCTCTCATACTCAACTTCAGTGGAACATTTTCCATCATTCGAAATCTCACCTTCATTTGACCTGATTAACACAGGTGAAATCGTCACCTCCATCTGAAAATATATCGAATCTCTGATCAAAACAAAATTAACCTGTAAATATTTGTCTCACTCATTTCAACGAATAATTCATTTATCAAATGAAAACAAAACTCAATTTAAACAAGCCTAAGACCAATGCACGCAAAACTTACAATTTCACCTATCATACCATACGTCTTAAATGACACAAGCCAGAAAACTCAACATAACGCATTGTTTTAACATGAAAAATAGTGTTTTTCTTTCTTTAGAAATAAAAATTAGATCACTAGTCAACCTTTGACACCAGTCGTGGATCCATATATTTATCTTCCACTGTTCATACCTATCTATCTATCTATCTATCTGTCTATCTATCTATCGCTAGCTAACTTGATAGATAGATATGAGCAGAATGAGATAGATAGGTAGACAGGTAGATAGAAAATGAGATTAAGAGCAGAATTATATATATATATATATATATATATATATATATATATATATATATATATATCAATCTGCTCATATTTCACTTTCTATCTATCTAGATAGCTAGCTAGCTATCTCATTCTGCTCATATCTATCTATCTATCTATCTATCTATCTATTTTTCTATGAATCAATGGATTTTTCATTCGACATTATTTGGTACCAGTAGAAAACTTATTTTCTAGATGCACATAGTTAAGTAGATGTCCGCTTTTTTTTAACAGCCCGCGCTTTCGATAGACTTAAAAAAATGAAAATATTCTCTCTTAAAAGTGTTCGAACCTGAGTTCCCTTTGATATGAGAATCCATCGTCTGATCTGGTGTTATTACGTCAACTCGGCTACAGAGAGCATCATAGCCTGGCGATTTTCAGTTAACCTTTTGAAGAATGCACATTCTCCATTTCAGATCACCAGGAACGCTCACGTTATTTCCTACTACTCGAAACGTTGTAAAAAAACAACAGAATGTTTATTCAAAGATGTTTATCCACAAGATAATGTTTGGATAGTATATATATATATATATATATATATATATATATATATATATATATATATATATATATATATATATATATATATATATGTATATAAAGACTTTTTTATGTTTATACATTCTTTTTTTTTATAGATACAAATATTTAAGTAAATGCTCTGTTTATAATAAACAGTATTAATAACATTTACCGGCCTGAATGTTCGAGAAATTTTCATAGAAGATATTCGTCCTCCGATAGCAATCAAACCTGTATGCTATACGGAACCGTCATAAAGCCTGACGTTCCTTAACCGATTGAGCCAGAGAGGATCTTTCGGTTAGCAAGGTCGAGTTTACTACCTTTAAACTACAATCTTCTATGAATCTCTCACGTACATCCATATCTGATCAATGCGTATCCAAATGTAAACAAATTATTTGAAGACATTTTTATGTTTATACATTCTTTTTATAGCTACAAATATTTAAGTAAATGCTCAGTTTATAATAATCGGTTATGGTACGTCAGGCTATATGACGGTTCCGTATAGGATAAAGTTTCGATTATTGTTGTTAATACTGTTTATTATAAACTAGAGAAGACTGGATGATGATATGTGTCAAGGAACATGAAAGTAGTAAGCGTCTTTACTCTGTAATAAAGGAAGCCAACAAATTCAAAATGGAGTTCCAAATGGTCGCAGAAATACAAGTACAGCACGGTAAACCGGCTGAAGCTGCAAAATACTTAAAAAAGAAAGCAAAGACAGATTCAACCGACCAGATACAGAAACAATGACAAGATAAACCACTTCATGGCCAATACTCTACCCGTACCAAACAAGCTGACGTAGGCAAAAACCGGACCCATCAGTGCCTACGTAGTGCAGGGTTGAAAGCTGAAACTGAAGGTTTTATCCTTGCTACACTGGACCAATGCTTGTTAACTAGGAATTATCAAGCACATATACTAAAATACTCCGTTAGCCCAAAATGCAGATTCTGTGATAAATATACATAAACCATTGATCATCTTGTATCAGGTTGCACGTTATTGGCACCCAATGAATATAAAAACCGGCATGGCAGAGTGGGCCAATATCTGCACTGGAAAATTTGCAACTTCTACGGGAAGGAAACTGAAAGAAACTGGGACGAACACCACCCAGACCCGGTTACGGAGATAGGACCTGTTACAATTCTATGGGACTACACAATATACACTGACAGAACAATCAAAGCCAACCGCCCAGATCACAAACAAAAAATGCATCCTTATTGATATGACAGTCCCTGCAGAGTGCAATGTGTCTTTGAAGATATTCGAAAAACTGTCAAAATACAAGGACCTTGAAATAGAAATCTCAAAAATGTGGCTCATGGGAACATCAACAATTCCTGTTGTAGTTGGAGCCCTTGGACTGGTTGGAAAAGATTCCAGTAGGCTGATTGAAGCGATCCCTGGAAGTCCATGCCTCAAAGAGATACAAAAATTATTCCGTCAAGTAAAGCTACACTTTACGAAGGGCTTTATCTATGTAATATTTTTTTTTGCAGTGGAAAGTGTCATGATGCCATTTCTAACCTTAGGTCCCTGGGCGGGACCCGGAAAGAAATGTATAAACGCCAGACATCAAAGAAAATAATAATAATAATAATAATAATAATAATAATAATAATAATAATAATGTTATGTAAATCAAAGCCCGCTTCATCTGGGTTATCGAGTAAGATTATAAGTTCGATTGTCTTTAGTTTTAAAAGAAGAAAAAGAACAAGAACAAGAATAAATCTGATTGTTGTTGCTATTGTTGAAATCTCAAGAAATACACCGGATTCGGACTTCCTGACCCTTATCTCCCAGTCAACATTGGGGAGTTGTTGTCTATATCACCGAAATTAAAATTCTTTATTAAGAGAATCGAAATAAATCTTCGGTCTTCATCTCTTCAAATACTGTTTTGCTTGTCACAGCAGATACTCAGGGTATGTTGTTCTCTGTCTGAGATCGGTGCAGTCATAATGGAGACTCCAGCTTGAAAAGAAAAACCACGCGAAAGAAGAAGAAGAAGAAGAAGTTGAAGAAGAAGAAGAAGTAGTAGTAGTAGTAGAAGAAGAAGAAGAAGAAGAAGAAGAAGAAGAAGAAGAAGAAGAAGAAGAAGAAGAAGAAGAAGTGGCTATGGTATTAATTACTAGAGAGTAATGTTTATTAATATAATCACAATGATCATTAACTGTCCAAAGCAATTCAATCTATATTGAGTGTCCCACATACGTTGCGTTGTGCCTGACAAGCACAGTAATTTGCAATAATTATTAAATCGCTGTTTCAGAAAATGCCGCAATTCAACATATTATTTACCGAAAATTATGAACCATAATAATTTGAAAATTAAATTTGTCTTCAGCTATCGTAGATATGAAGATCTCTCGGCAAACTTCCTCGCCAAAATTACAGAAGGATAGTAATATCAACAAGTAGGAGAGACGAACCTTTTCTTTTGTAAATATCACAAAGGCAATGCTTGGAAGTCAAATAATGTATTACTATGACGATAATTGCCTTAACAAGCAAAGTTAATTTGAAAACAAACTATGAATGGCAAAGTGTGGACGAAAGTAACGAAGGTTAATAAACATGATGATATCGCTCAGTACAACGACGCAGTGAATACTGTTCTACTGTCTTGGACAGCATTGGGAAGATATAAAGAGAACTGATATCGAATATATTGAGGTTGAATACATCACATGGCAGAGAACGACATTGTCAATGAAGCAGTGAGGGATTTCTCGATCCAGACAAACGAGCGAGCTGGACAATAAGTGGAATTCAGACACAGTTCGATTCAACAATAGGCATCGGAACAAATCAGACCATAACTTTCAATACGCTTTGTTCGGTCTGGATGTGTTTCGTTTGCTTTCATTAGGTTACTCTCTTCATCCGCCGCATAACCTCCACTGCACCCTCTTATATCAATCAATGGGAATTAACCCCACAATATATATATATATATATATATATATATATATATATATATATATATATATATATATATGTGTGTGTGTGTGTGTGTGTGTGTATAGTGATTTTCCAAGCGTAGCTCAGATGTGGCACAAGGCCGAAATTATGGGGCACTAGTAAGGATCGAACTCACTACTCAGTCGTAATTGTTCTAGCGAGATAAGCTTGCTAACCATTACACCACGCCAAGGTGCCCAATTTGTAAGTGTGTATATATGTGTGTATACAAATAGATAGATAGATAGATGCGTGTGCGTCTCTGTGTGAAATTGATTTTAGCATTCTAATAGAAGTGAATCATTTTTTCAATGACATGTCGAAGATATATAAAGTGTGTACATAGAAATTATGAACAATAATCTCAACAGCGCATGGTTTACGACATAAGCCGTCTTCAGAAAATTCGGATGATTGTTTAAGGCATGAAACTTTAAGGTAACATGTAATGTCATGTTCTATGTTTATACTATGTGTTTGCACATGTGCGTCCGGACAGTTTGCCGAGGAACACTTTGCTTACGGTCAATTTACCGGACGTTATGTCTATTGAACATTGGACATCCTGCCTAAAGAACTAGAACACTAACAAAGGTGTATTATGGGGAAAACATCTTTTTAATTTCGTATATTTAAATTCATTTTATTTGCATTCATTAGAATTTGAACATAAAGAGGAACAAATTTCATATATATAAAAACAGCCTTAAATTCATGTCTAAAATTGAATTTTTAAAAACATGCATAAAATAAGATTTAAAAAGTTTAAATTTGAAACAAATATATCAATCTACAATGGATAGACAGAGTCAGGAATTCTAGAAAGATTTATTTTTTATCTTAGGAATAATCATTCAATGTTAATTTCAAATAGTTTCACTACATAGTGAACTCCGTGTCAAATCCGCCTTCTTTTTCGCATTGCGAAATGACCGTTAGCCATAATCTCCGGTAGTCTTAAACTCCACTAGGAAAAATGTCCTTATGCATAATGTCTGATAGGCAAACTGTCCTGAGGCACATTGTCAGGTAAGCATATGTTCCGGTGGACAAACTGTCCGGTAGGCAAACTGTCCGGCTACCTTGTATATTTATGCATGTTTGTTTTTGTGTGCATCCGTGTGTGCGTATCGTAGCGGTTATTAGTTCAAAATGTGCTATCCGCATGTCGAGTTCGCATGAGAATCGACCACATTGCATTCACTTTCACTCATATATCCAGAGTAAGAGAATAATTCCATTTTTTCTCACCTCCGCTAGCAGGATTGTCAGGGATTTCTAACCTTGACCCAGAAAGACAACATTGATTCAAAAATAATATAATGCAGATTTTATCGCAATTACAATAAGATTGTCTTTGTAATTTACCACTGAAGATGATCTTAGAAAAGTCCGAATCTACTTAGGTTAAAAGCAAAATACAGCCTTGATGAATTTCATCTTAACATCGATAAACCGATTAGATAACTGACAGGATTATTATAAAAATAAGTACACACGATATGTTTATATCATTCAATGAAAAAGGTTTGAAAGAAGATATTCTGAACAAATATCTATCTATCTATCTATCTATCTATCTATCTATCTATCTATCTATATATCTATCTATCTATCTATCTCAGTCAGTTTATTATCTATCTATCTATCTATCTCAGTTTGTTATCTATCTATCTATCTATCTATCTATCTATCTATCTCAGTCAGTTTATTATCTATCTATCTATCTATCTATCTATCTATCTATCTATCTATCTATCTATCTCAGTTTGTTATCTATCTATCTATCTATATATCTATCTATCTCAGTCAGTTTATTATCTATCTATCTATCTCTTTCTTTCTCTCTCCCCCCTCTCTCTATCTATATATATATATATTAATGCTTTCTTACATTTGACGTTAAAAAATTGTAAGTATTTGCCATTATTTTAGCAACATTTTTTTCCTTTTGCTCATTCACTTTTATTTCCTTCTTATTTATCAACATATCGTTTTCTTCTATTTCTTTCCCTTTCAAGAACCCCTCCAGTATATCCTTAGTATCTCTCCTTTCTCTCAACTTTCTATTTCCACGTAATTTTCTTAAATTCTGCAAATAAAACGAACCAAAAAGAATAAAATACACACAGACTAAATAAAACGTCTTTTAGGCTGTGTATTCTCCCCCTTTGTTTTGATTTTAATTGAAAATAGTAAGCACGTCGTAGAACTCTTGGATCCTGGCAAAGATACGCAAGTTTAGAATTTGTGCCTTCTTCCTTAGACTCTTTTGTTGCCATTATTTCTATACTTACTTCCGTTTTCCACTCCCGTTCTTCCTTCTTACACCACTACGTTCCTTCCTTCATTCTTCTCGACCTACGGCGATTTCTCAACGTTCCTTGGCCTCTTCTACTCAATGTTATTGTAACCACGCACAATTTTCCACTCGGATCGGGAGAGGTGAATGGAACTAAGTCAAAGCGTCTACGCCATTTTTGTTTGTATCTTGTAAGACACAACATCATAAAACTGACTCGGTTCGATAGAATTTCGCCTGGTCACGTCCGCATGCGTTCTTTCCTCTATGTTTTCTTTTTCGCTTTCATTCCATTGTGTTTTTGTGATGGTAAGTTTTAGCCGTCATTAGAAAATGAATAAAGTTTAATTTCTTTTGTTTTGCCTCGGAACTTTCTTTTATAGTTCTATCGTACGATGTTAATTGCATAAAACTTTATTCAAGATGTTTAATATAAAGGCGCCAACTGTAGTACGGTGGTTAGCAAGTTAGTCTCGAATTGAAATGGTAATTCTAATATTAGACGTTTCCTTACAAATAATGATTTAACATTCATTAATCAAGAATGCAGTACTGCTCTCGATTGAAATTTTTAAAATCTTCCTCTTAAAACAATTTATTATGAAAACCCCATTCTCTAGTTCAGTAGCTGTTACCACTATATCCAGTATTGATGTCGGTTTCTTTCCTTACATATTATGTGCAGAGGCGTGCAAAGACGATCGCTAGTGATGCTCGGTCGATCGTCAAAAACCCTCTGCTTTAAAAACAGAAACTAACGATTGATTGTAAAAAATTACAGTGAAAGGACCAAAATATGTCTGCCCATAAACAGCGGAAACAATTCATTATTGTGAAAACCTGGCTGAGGAACATATTTCATTTAACCGAATTCCAAAAGATTTACTTTCTGAAAGATAAACATATTAAAAAAAAACATATTTCAATAAAAAGAAATTATGGCATGGTCGGAATAAATAAGCAACGAGGAATTTTTAAAGAAATTTAAAAAACAGGACACATGCGCTTTGAGTCAGAAAGAGGCATTTGAACTTTGAAGGATGAATAATGAGGAAAGATTGTAAAATGTCACTTTCGCAGGAGAGAGTGAATGAAAAAAAAACGCGCGAAACAACGAGTAAACTCCTTAAGCATTTTCCATGAATTATTGGTTAACTGGGAAGTTGTGGCGATGTATGATCGCCAACGTCCTAAATGTCTAAGGAGGATGAAAGAAGAATGGCGAAGATTCAAGAATAAATTCAGTTTCTCCAGGAAAATATCCTCATACTTTGTTCATCCTCAAATCTATAGAGATTTACTTTCTTTTTTCTTTTTTCTTTTTGTTTCTTTATTTTTTCTCTTTCTTTTTTATTTCCTTCTTTTTAATGCTTTCTTTTCTTCTTTTTCTTTCTTTCTTTTTTATTTTTCCTTCTTTATTTTCTCTTTCTTTTTTATTTTTCCTTTTTCTTTCTTTTGTCCCTCATTATACATACATACATATATATATATATATATATATATATATATATATATATATATATATGTGTGTGTGTGTGTGTGTGTTCGCGCATATGTGTGTAAATTTATATGTCGTCTTTCCCTCTTTGTCATTGTGTTCTTTTCTCTTACTCTATTTTGTTAAATCTGTTTTTCATTTTTTTTAATATATAGGACATTATTATTTTTTGTAGTTTTTTCCTTATTTCTTTATTTCTCTCCATCTGGAATTTTCTTCTTTCTATCTTTCTTTCAATCTTTATTTATCGTACAGGCTTGTTTATTTGCTAACCATTATTCTACGATTGCCTCATATTTTATAATAGATTTTCAGAGAATTCAATACGCTACAACATACTAAATCCGTGAGAATTCCTTCATATCTCTTGTTTTACAGCAAAGAGATATATACGTAATATATCAGAGCATTTTTTCATAGATAGATAGATAAATAGATAGATAGGAATAAATTCGCATAGATCCACATATATATGTTTATACCAGAAACAGATGGAAACAAACAGAATAATTAGAGGCAACTTACCTCAAGATAGTGGTAGAGATTTTATACATATTAATAGTGTTATATGTAAGTGTTGAGTCTTGACTCAATGTTGAATCTCGCCTATTGCATGGAATAATAATGCAACACAAAATGTACTTGGAACAAGAATATATTATAACAAGAAAGGGTACACAATAAGTACATATAGTATTTCTGTATATTTCTGGGAAGACGTTCCTGGAGAATGTGTTGACTAGTCGCAGTCGATCAGAGTCTCTAGTTGGATCTCGTGATTCCTTCTCTCGTCTTCCGGTACCAACCACTATTTATATAGTTGGTAGTCACCTATGCAGATTAGGTGGATCCCACCACAACAGTAAGTTTGGCTATAGAAGTCGAATAAGGAGAAAGTGCAATCGACGATCGAATTTGTTCGAACGCTCTTGCGTTCTTTCGTGCATATATGCCTTTGAGAAGAACATTAATCTATCGCTTCTTCTTCAAGCTATGGGTTAAATAGCAGAGAAGCAATTAAAAAGACAATTCCGTATTCAAAACTATTGATTAAACAATAGAAAACGATTTTACCAATGTTGTAATGGCAAATAACAGATAATTAAACCCTGAGTAACCGAGGAGAGCCATGATATTATTTATCCCAAAGGAAAATAAAAAAATAATATTTCTGAAGTTGAATAGGAATGTATATATAGAGATATAATATTTATCTCATAAACTGTTGAGATATGATGGATACCAACTCATTATCGAATATGACACTCGCATGTATCAATTCAAGATTCAGTTGTGACTTACGACATCAGGCCTTGGTTTGAGAAGTACTGAAAAGACTTTCTTTCTCAAACTGAGCTGTGAGGTCAAGAGCAGACCTAAGATCAGCTACCAGGCTTTATTCATCTAGATTTTTGGAATTGCACATATACACACTTGTATCATCTGCATACATGTTTAAAATGATATGAATAAATACGAAGATCTTTAATATAAAGCAGTGGACAGGAGTGGTCTTTGGGAGATGCCTAATTTGATCACATGGGCTTAAGAGCATTAGCTATTTACAAAGACTTTATGAAAGAGTTGATGTACAAGAGACGCCATAACTGGAATATATGTGTTGTCATCCCCTATCTCACACCTTGCCAATATCTTTTGCGGTATCTATGACGATCCTTATTTTGTTGAATGTATTTTCAAGAGATACACTGATTCTATATGTTATTTAATTGTTGAGATATCAGCAGTAAACCCAGAGGAGTGACATCATACTGATTGTCGCTTAGCAGATTTGTACTGCAGAAATAATCAAAAGCTTTCTCGGTAATGATAGACTTTCGATGAAGCCGACGATATTGTAGCAGGGATGAGCCCTGATTCGCATTCACTTAAATAATGATTATACTAAGTTGTTAATAAATTCTCGTAGTATACACGGTGGTGTTACTTGGTGAGATTCAGTCAATCAGAACCACATTGGACAAAATACAATTCATAGTAGTTGTATGTGGTTGTGTGGAGTTTTATGATTTTTGTTTCTGTTGTGGGAATTGTTTCTCTGAATTTAATATTTCAAGTTACCCCCTCGTCGCCATTCTAGAGGTTCGTTATGTACTTAATTAGCTACAAATCGCCGTTCTTGTTAAATCGTGTTTAACTCTTGTTGTTTTACTGGAAAACGGTACAAATTCACTTGTCGGAAAATAATAACCAGAGTCGATAAAATGAATTTACTTCTTATGGAATAAATATCGGATAAAGACTATAATAAACAGGACATCAAACGTAAAATCTTAAGGGGCTTCGGCTAAACTTTTAGTGTGTAAGTATTTACAAACATGGTGTGTGTTCTTCAGGTATATTCACATACGAAAATAAACATTTAAAAGGTGTTCCAACGATCAGTACCTTTTAATATTGGTCCGAGCACGACTCTCAGTTTCTAAAAGCTATATTTTACTGATTGCTATTTCTGATGAATGTCTTTCCATGTTCTTGTATTGTCAACGTTTACAGCAACTTGCAATGCTTCGGATTTTAACTTTTCGGCGATTACGACAATAATGACAACAGGACTCTTCTTCTCATACTCTTTCCCTTGATGTAGGCAGCATGAAGCTATAGTCTTGGTAAGAGAAGCTTTATAAGGAGAATCGAGTCTAACCATTAAACTCACATGTGTTTCTCGAGACGAAAATGTCAGTCGTTACGAGCCTGAATATACATCAGGTTGTTTTTTTTATTTCTTTATCAACTAAGTTGCCCCAGCATTTTGAATATGTTATTTTTTTAATACGTTCGGATAATTATAGACATTCTATTTTGAAAATGTTTGGCAAAGGGGTTACTGAAAAGTTCTTTTCATAACGCAGTAAATTTATAGTCTTGATTTCGAAGTATACTGATGTTTTCTCCAATCATCTATTTATGATTCTAATTGATATAACCTAAGCATTCTTTCTGTCTTATAACCTCCCATTGATGCTGCTTTCATTAGAGTTTTCTTAATTTGTTTGCTTAAACCTTTCGCTGCTACATGAGTCTCCATTGCATGCACAGAAAACACTTGACAGTCGTCACCTTGTTACAACCACCTTGCTAAAGAAGAGAAGATTAATTCGTCACTTGGACAAATTTTGATTTTAGTATATTTGCATTATTCATTTTCTCTCGGTACGAATGTGGTTTGCTCGCAATAAATATTGTGGATTATTCTAATATTTTTTCTCAGATAAATTAAGTGTTCCAAGCAGTTTAAATAAAGAGGTTGGACAAAATAATCGGAACAGTTGCAAATTCCACTCATATATTTCAAAGACCTATTATATTAAGAACTTTAACTAAAATTTCGTAATTGCAGATTATATCTATTGTAAATACGTTTATTTATCTAATTAACTGTCTTTGAATTATTTATCTTCAGCAAAAGTTAAGCTAAATGCGTGACCTCTCCGAGTTCGAAAAAGGGCTGCATATCACGGAAGAGCCGCCGTGATGAAACCTCTTCTCTCCACTCGCAACATTAAAAAGTGGTTGAAGTGGTGCAGAGATCACAATGCCCGGTCTGCAGACCAATGGAAGCAAGTCATATTCTCAGACGAGTCCAGTTTTTCTCTTTTCCCAACTTCAGGGTAAGTTTATGTCTAGAGGCAGCCCAAAGAAGCTTACAACCCTGACTGCCTTCTTCCAACAGTGAAGCATGGAGGTGGATCAGTGATAGTTTCGGCCGTCATATTATGGTAATGTCTCAGTCCAATAGTTGCCCTGTATGGTAGAATCAACAACAAAGATTATCCGAACATTTTGGGAGATCATGTTAATCCAATGGACCAGACATTTTTCCCTGATGGTGACTGCATCTTCCAAGATTATAATGCTCGAATGGTTAAGAATTGGTATGAAGAGCATGAAAGTGAGCTAGAACACGTGGCCTCCCCAATCTCCATATATCAATATTATTGAACATTTGTGGTGCATTTTGGAGAGACAAGTTAGGAGCCGCTATCCTCGACCGTCGTGTCGTAAAGAGCTGTAGAAGGTGTTACTGGGAGAATGTCTGAAAATTCCTCTGGATGAAGTCAGGAAGCTGTATGATTCCATTCCTAGACGGATTAAAGTTGTATGTGAGGCTAAAGGAGGACCGACTCTATATTGAATAAATTTTCTTTGAATTTAACAAGTGTTCAATTATTTTGTCCAACCCCTGTAGATCTTTGCGTTATATTTCCTCAAATCCCTTTTGTGTCATTTCTGAAACAATTTTATATTTTTTTCTGCATTGCTATTGTTCTTGTCGATAGCTTGCTGATAGATATTACTTGACTTTTCTCTGAGTAATCTTTGTGTGTATTCGTTTACCACACTTATTTACCACACTCCCTTCACAAACTTACTGAAGGAATGTTTTGTGGCTATATAAGTATAACTACACTTCGGAACAAGGTTAATCTTCTATCGTTCCTCGATAAACTTGTGCTTTTATTATTATGATTGTATTATCTATTTCATTTCGTTTTCATTATTGTTGATTGATTGCTGAATTCTCTTCCTCTAACTTCTTCTTTCTTTACTATTTCTCTTATATTTTTTATTTATTTTTCATTCGTTCCTCACCTTCATTAGTTTCTGGTTTATTTTTGACCGCTTAATTTAGGTTATGGTTGGAATTTTACGTGTTTGTTTATCGTTGTGCATGTGTCTGTTTATGCGCCTGCCTGCCTGCCTGCCTGCCTGCCTGCGTACGCATGGACGAATACACAAACATAAGCATGTACCAACGCACTCACCCGCCTGTATATATTTATGTGTTCGTGTATGTTCGTCTATTTGTTTTTGTTAGTATAGTAACCGTATTGTGCGTTTCTGTATGTGTTTCTGTTGACTGTATATGGGATTTTTAGTGGCTTGTATCATTTCACTTTACACCCTGTTTTAATATATTTAATTAGGTTGTATTAACTTTACATAGTGTTTTAACTTAATGTTTGATATTTGTGTTTAATTGGGTGAATGAACAGTTTTTTGTGGGTGAAGTTATCAAACCAATTTATTATTTCTTTTGTGCAGATGTGTGTTTATGTGTGCGTCTATGTATGTACACAGATGCATGCACACACAGACACAAGCACGCACGCACACATCCATGAGCACGTGTATGTTTATGTGTTCCTGTATGTCTGTCTGTATGTTTGTATTTTTGTGTGTTTGTGTTAACTGTCTTCTATGTCTAATTGTGTGTTTGAGTTTGTATGTTTGTTTGTGTTAACTGTATATGTAATTTTAGTGGGTTTGTTATTTAACTTTACTTAGTATTTTAATATATTTTAATAGATTGTATTATTTAACCTCACTATTTTTTTTACTTTAGTTGTTTGATACTTGTGATTAAGTGGGAGGAAGAACAGTTTTTTGTTGGTGATGATGTTAAACCAATTAGTCGTTTACATTATATTTTTCATTGGTTGATGTTTAGTATGCTTCTTAACTTTGATATTATTTAAACCATTTTAGTTTAGTTTATGGTTGAATTATCGTGTGTGGAAATATTTTACGCAGTTGGTTATTTATGAGCGCCCACGTGCATGTGTGCATATGCATGCATACTTACATACAAATATGCACGCATACATGTGCCCGTACGTGTATGCTTGCGTGTTCGTGTGTGTGCAATTATTATGTAGAATATTTTTTCCTATTTTTGTTTTTATTGTATTATTCTCCGGTGGGTTGAACCAGATTAGGTTTCTTTTTCTATTCCGTTCTTTGGTTCATTTTCATTCGTATATTCTAGTTTGTTCGGATAAACGCTATTTCTCAATGCTGTTACATAACTTTTGTTTTCATCGAATATTTTCATCTTTCTGGAATTTGTTGGTATTATTTTTATGAATATGGGTATGCTCTACATTAGGAGAGTGGTTAGAGTTTTGGTTGATGTATATAAGTTTGTTGTTTGCTTTTCTGTATAGTTTGTATGCGTCGTTGTTTAGATTGAATGTTATATATAAAAAATTGCTATTTTTAGGTTTGATTGTATGTCTAATTTAAATCATAAACAGTTAAATATTTCTATGATAAGTTTTCTCATTTTTCTTTTTTCTACCGTTGCAATTTCTTACGATTCTTAGGACGTTTCCCCTGAATAAACCTCTCTTTTTGGTTGATGTTGCATATGCCTATGAGCTGACATATTTCTTATCTGTCCATTATTAAGTCAAAGGTATCGTCGATGTTATTATTGTTGTTATCACTGGTGATGCGTTTCTTGCTCATATTTTGTTGTCGTAGTATAGTATGTATTGACTTTCTTCAGAGTTTTATAATAATTTCGATCTTCCTTTGGGATGTTTATATATTATTTCACCAGGTCTAGTGCATATTTTTAGTGTATTTTCCTTGATGGATGGCTAAAGATATTTTATGACTAGTTGTGGGTGATGTTAAACTAATTAATTGTTTCTTTTGTATTTTTCATTGGTTGAGCATACTCGTTAAATTTGTGCATCTTTTTCTTACTTATTTTTCCAATATAATTATGTATGTGTGTCTGTGTGCGTGTCTAGTCAAAAGCAAAAGACGACCAAAATCTAAACATCTACTCACCATTGCTAAATGACACTACAAACCCGATAAAAAGTGTCTTCGCTCCAACTACGGCTGTTGTATTAAGCTCCGTGAAGATGCAATGTATAACTTTATATCTGGATAAACTTTTATGTAAAAGGTAATTTCGCCTGTTCATCAAAAAGTCGAATAAATGCAGTAAAATGTAAATGATATATCAAATATTACATCGAGTAAGCCAAACTCACCCTGAGAAACAGAATGACAATTCATTGCCAACAAATATGAGATCCCAGCTCAAGACAGCAATCACTCAATGGTATTTAGAATTATGAGCAACAAATAAGTCCCAAAAATTCCAAGTTTTCCCAATTTGCCCAGATAAATCCAGAGATCACACATGAAGACAGGAAAATATATTTATTCAAAAATACAAACTAAGTCTGAACAGACTCTCACAATACATATTGATCAAGGACTATACAAAAACATACACGCACTCGTAACACATTTCTGCCTTTTATTATTATAATCATTATTATTATTAATACTATTATTATAATAATTATTAATGCAAAGCCCCGCTTTCAACACGCACACAGACAACCACACACACACGCACACAGACAACCACACACACACGCACGCACATACACACAAACAGAAGTTTAATCCTTGTATATTGAATTTTGGGGATTACCCCAATATAATTGAATTCCTGGTACTTGATCTACTTAACACCTTGTTGTCATGATCTACTTAACACTTTGGAGACATTAGAAACACCTACAGAACTATGACACTCCCAACTTTTGATAACAAAATATTACAATCATCAATTTTGGGCGCAAAAGTCACTATGCGTGATCACGGGATCCAAATAAACCAATCAGAATGCATTTTCAAAGATAACACTACTTGTCGACATAAAACAGAAAGAATTCCTGTCATATGTGAAGAAGTTCGTGCCATGGCCACAATTTTCTCCATCTCAGTTTAACTGAATTCTTATTAACGTTAAATCATAAAAATGTAAAACAGGTAAATTTGCTCTAAATAAAAATTCTGAAAGGCTTTGCAGTTTTAACTTCTCTTTCTTATATGGGATATATGAAATAAACTTTACATACATACATACATACATGCACACACACACACACACACACACACACACACACACATATATATATATATATATATATATATATATATATATATATATATCCCTAATCGTTTCTCAAATAATTATGATCAACATGATTCTTTACTGGATTAGTGCCTTACCTCCTCTCCTAGTTCGGGTTGAATATCATAACTCTGCTCTTACGCAAATTCGGATCCCATTGTAGTAACTGTTGTTATTTCTTTTGTGTCATCTTTAATCAGAAACCTCTTATTCGCAAGATGTTTTTTCTGCTACCAGTGATCTGATTTGGACTCATTTCGTTACTTTCTTCAAGATAACACTCAAATTAATATTCTTAACCTTTTTCTTGAGAATAGTGTCGTATGGTTTCTTCATGAGTTAAAGCCGGCATCGATCTTTTTGTACCTTCTCGGAAATAACATGTGAAACCAAAATTATATCTGATAAATATTTCGGCTGTACCATCGGGATAGTTCCGATCGCAACAGACGTCTATTTCAACCGGCTAGTAATAATCGTCAACGTGTACTTAAACAGGCTAAGTTTTGTCTGTTGACGGAATGAGGCACCTTATAGCCTCTAATATGTTTGACTTTCTTGAACGCTGACGGCTCTGTAGTTGTTTCTTCAATAAGAATAATTCTTCTGCCTCACTCACTTTATTCAATGATAAAGCTCGGAAATTCTCTTCACATTCCACCCTTTACTCTTCTGGAGTATCCTTCATTAATTTTCCACTCTGAAGTGAGTCTCTATTGAGTGATATACATATAACTTCAACCATGACTACTCTTATCATCTCTAAACAGAATCCTACAAAGCATGGTTACTTGATGGTATCCATGGAATATTCATTGGGAAATGTGCTTCTGAACTGGCTCCTCTTCGTTCTAAACTCTACAATAAATTTCTTACTGCTTCCTGTTTTCCTGGAAGTTGGAAATGCTCTACTGTAGTTTTCGTCTTTCATAACTCAGGGGAACCGTCTGATTCTTTCTATCGTCTTATTAGCAAGCTAACTATCTTTGACAAATTACGGGTGGCTCTAATCAAATACGAATTGATTAATCATCACATGGTCTTCTTTCAGATGAGCAATATAGTCTTCGCCTCTCTAGGTCAAAATCAGATGGTTATTGCCGAAAGAATCTATCATGCTTTAGATAACAATGGGCTGTTGCTTTGAATATCTCGAAAGCATTTGACAGTTTTTTGCATGATCATCTTCAAAGTTTGAAAGGTTATGTTATTTCTGGAAGAATTTTTGAACGGCTTGAAACTTTCTTATCAAATCGCGAAATAAAAATTATCCTGAACGGCTACGCTTCTAGATATTTTTGCAATAATGCAGCTATCCCTAAATGATCTATCTCTAGACGTACGTCTTAGTTCATTTTAATTAACGGAATCCTTGATGTCATCAGGTTTCAACTTGGTATCTATGCTAATTGCATGGCTATTTAGTTCTGTCTTAATAGTAAGCCTAGTCACGTGATCGACACATTACTACTAGGACTAATGTTTTCCGCAGATATGAAGTGGAAATATTATTTTGAATCAATTGCTAGGTCTGCAGGTAAGTTCCCTTTTCGTTCAAGGCAGTTTTCGCGTCAAAAGCTATATTAGAAATCTATAAAGTTTGAACATTGGTGAGATATCTGGTCTATTGATTCTGCTAAGCATTTAGATATTCTTCATAAAATTTCAAAATGAATATGCAATGTTATTGATCCTGACATGGCATCTCAGCTTCAGTCACTTTCACGGTAGCTTCAAATTTCTATCAATTTTCTTCATGGTAATTGTTTCTGATGAACTTTCCTCAGTGGTACCTAGAATTAATGAAGTTAAGTGTTGTACTAGATTGGCGGCAACATTTTACAACAGATGAAATTGATAGATGTATCCGTAACTTCTATGCGAACAGCATATACTCAAGTACTTCTCGCTTGTGGAACTCTCTTTCGGCTTTTTGATTTCAAGTCAACATTGATCTTCAATAATTTCAATAATTACATGTAATATCAATCATTATCTTCTATCTTCTTAATTCATGTACGTTGTTTTTACTCCCTCTCTAATTATTCTCTTTCTCATATTCTCTAACACCCAGTAACCACTTAAATCTTAGTAGCTATACTGTCTTGCATGGGGTGAAATGATTAATACATATACAAATTTCCTAATATCGGACAAGATATCTATTGAGGGGTCTCCCCATTTTACACAGATAGACTCACCCGAGGTATACATATACTACTACCAGTGAATACCCGGACAGTCTGTAATAGAGGAGGGTAGCACAAGAGTCACCGTTAGTGAGCACGTAGACTCAGTAAGGGGTCATCCGCGATACTTCAATACCAAGACTGTATATATATATTATTGCTACTAACCCGCATTCCAATATCTACTAACCCGTATTACCAGTTTGTATTATTACGTTAATACAATTATTTTCCTCATCAATTCCTGGCGTTTGTTATTCATTGATATCGGATTTCAACCCGGAATCCACAACAATATCATATATATTTAAAAAGTTTCTCAAGAATCTTTCAGTAGGTTCGTAATTATGACACGCATCATAAAATGTAAAGAAATGCGATATTTTGAATTGATGCAGTTAAGAAATTCACTGACGAAAGAATTAATTTTATTCATTTGCAGATATGTTTTACTTAATTTAATTTAGTTTCAAACAGCAAAACGTGAAAAAAAATATAGCTTCAAAAATCAACCCCGATTATATTTATTTTGTTATTTTCAAATAAACATATAATATACATAAAGTGACTTTATTTACTTTGTCTTGTTGAAATCCATATTTTGCATATACATTGTAGATTTATATCCACTGGAATTAACTTGCGGATTTGTTAGGAAATTGTTCATAATTTGCAGAATTGTTTCGATCCAAACCTCATGACAGAGAAGGCATTAAGTTAAAGGCTTTGTAATTTGACGACCTCCATTAAAGATGGCGAATAATTATCGTTGTTTGAACTTCGGTAGCACATAGTTATTTGGAAATTGCAAATGAGTATGATTTTGATTGGAAAGCAGGGAAAGGTGAACAAAAGAAGAAAAACAAAGGAGGAAAATTAGAGAATGACAAAGAACGAATGAATGAAATAAAGATTTAAAAGAAAAGAAATAAAAAGAAATTAAAAAAGGTAAATCTATAGTGGAAAATAATCTAACAGATAAAAAAACAGAAAATAAAACATAAAAAGATAGGCAAAAAAGGAAATAGTCAAAGAAAGCAAAAGAAAAGAAAAATAACAAAAACAAAACAATGAAAAACAAAAACAAACTGAAACAGAAAGGAACAATTAAAATAGTTACGAAATAAAACTTTAATGAAATAGGTGTGAAAAATACAGAAAGAAATAAAGAAAGAAAGAAAGCAAAAAAGAAAGAAAGACTGAAAAGGAAAACAAAATGAAATATAAAGAACACAAATGTGAAAAGAAAGGAAGAAACTTGAAATGGATGAGAAATAAAACAATAATGAAACAAGTGGAAAAAAGAAAGAAGAAAAGAAAGAAAGAAAGAAAGAAAGACAGAAGAAAAGAAAGAAAGAAAGAAAGAATGAAAATATAAGAGGAACGATGTTACATAAAATGATAACGAAAGCAATGGAAAATAAGAAATGTAGAATGAAGAAGAGATAGAAAGAAAGAAATTGATACCAAGATCGATGATATGGAAAGTGAATTAGTAAACGCTGGAAGAAGAAAGAAAATGATAAATAATAAATCGATTTATTCGCTGAAAGGGCTTCATTTCACAGTTGCATTGTAAAACTTTAGGTTGCACAGGCCGAAAATACTGCACAATAGAAGAATGATTTATGAACACTTGCTTTGGGCCTTGTGTCACCTAAGAATAACTTTTATTGGTCTTCATTGGACCAGTAACACTGACCACTGATCACATCTAGGCACCAGCTAGGCGAGTGCCCTTTCGATTACTTGTAAGGAATTTTGGCAGGTCTATATTTAAAAGAAAGAATGGAAACGAAATATGGCAATCGAAAAATCTCATGGACTCAATTAAAATAAATATGAAGATAGGGAGGAAACATGGGATGAAAGAAAAAAGAAAGTGAACGCTGAAAAATACAGAAAGAAAGAAATCGAAAGAGAGACGGTATAAAATCTGATTACGAAGAGAAACTCGAGTAAAAAGAAAAGCAATAAGCGCAGAAAATCCAAATATATTTGTGAACAAAGAAATATAGGATTAAAGACAAGTGATTTGAAGGCAATAGAAAAAAGAAAGAAAGAATAACTTAAAAAATAAAAAGCGAATGATTGATATATATATATATATATATATATATATATATATATATATATATACACACACACACACATATATATATATATATATATATATATATATATATATATATATATATATATATAAAGAGAGAGAATGAGAAAGGGCGAGAGAGTGAGAGAGATAAATAAAAAGAAGAATCAATCTGTCTTCCGTATTTATAAGTCAAACCATTCCTCCATACTTTGAATAATCCTGCCAGATCTGGTCCGTTTCTCCTGCTATATAGTTAGAGATTCTTGATAAAATCCAACGAATAATCTGCAATGTTATAGGTACTGACCTGGAGTTTCGGCGTCAGTTACTTTCACACAACCGTAACAGGTTTTCAGTGTCTTTTCTTTAAATAAGTTGATGTTAAGATGAACTTTCCTTTGTAGTACCTAGACTTTATGAATTTAAGAGCAGTACTAGATTGGCAGCTAGGTCTCATTATATTATAGTTGAAATAGCTAGATTTAGCTGTACGTTCGATGCTCAATTTTTCTACTGTCACACATCACGTTTTCAGATCTCTTGCCCAGTTCTTACAACCCAGTCAAATTTGGTCTTCAAAAAATGTAAATGTAATGTCAATCGTTATCTTCTGTCTTTTTAATTCTTGTTCTTTTTTAGTATTCTCTCATAAATAGTATATTTTTCTCACTTTCTCTAACATTCAGTAACTTACTGGTATCTTAGTGGCTTATTCGCCTTACTTTGGGTGAAATGATTCAAAGAAATGAGAATGTATACAAAACCAAAAACTGAAGAAGCACTGTATACATACATATGTGTGAAATATGTGTATAATATATGAACAATACGTGTATAATATATGAACAATATGTGTATAATATATGTAAAATATGTGTATAATATATGAACAATATGTATATAATATATTAACAATATGTGTATAATATATGAACAATATGTGTATAATATATTAACAATACGTGTATAATATATGAGCAATATGTGTATAATATATGTACAGTATCTGTATAAAATATGAACAATATGTGTATAATATATAAACAATGTCTATATAATATATGAACAATATGTGTATTATATATGAACAATATGTGTATAATATATGAACAATATGTGTAAAATATATGTACAACGATTCCAGATAATCTGGGCGTAGATATTTTAGTAGATTTAGCTTTTGAAAACTGCAAGAAAAAATAACATATTTTGTTAATCTTCCAAAAATTTAATGTATGAATCTCTCGACTCAAATTTTTGATTTTGTCTGGTCCTCAACCCCAAAGACTGTCAATGTAGGGAATTATACATTTACCTCAGACATAACATCAATCTAACAGTACTATAAACATGGATGCTACCACTGTTTAAACTGTGCTCACGTCTATTGGTTGTTCTCCATAAATTTTCATAAATGTCAATTGTGCCAATGGTATTACCAAGATAAAGAAACTAAGATATTTTTAAAAGGTTTATATTTGATACCTACCGTCTAATTGTTTTTCTGTTCATCACATTTTAAATCGACCAGTGTTAATGTCATTTTCAATACATATGATTGCTAGAGAATCTTCATTGTATCTATTTTCATTCATCTTACCGGACAAAATTTAAATATTTTATGCCGATCATGATTTGGAAATAGATTAGAAAACTATTATGGTTCTTGTAGATTCATTTGTTTTAATTTCGCTTCTGGGAAAACAGAAATAAGAAATTGCAATTTTAAACCAATGACCATTTGATTGGTTTCATACAAAGTAAAAGAAACGGTACAATACAGAAAAGGCCTGACTTTTATTAAAGGTTTTATTAAATGTCCATAAACATGACCAACTTCAATCCACAAGTGATCGAAATAGATGCATAAACGGCTCGAATATAATCGATAAATGCAACAATAATGTGGATGCTAATAGGAAAAACATATTTAATATTAAGAATAATTATTTTTTACTTTAAATTCTAATAGTAATTGCATAAAATTTCCATGTTAACCCCACTTTTACTTTAGGGACAAGACTTTTCAGATTTTGATATAAACATAAACCAGTTTTTATGTACCAGTTGGCATTTATTCTTGGAATTCATGAAAAGTCAAGAACGAAACATAAAATATTCAAGGATAAAATATAATAAAAATCAAGAAAAATATCATAAAAATTCATTTAACTGTATATGAATGTGTCACCTCTTCAGTCTCATTTCAATATTATTAATTAAACGAATTGTGCTTCGATCAAACTATAATTTATATAGAACAAAATTAAGTTTTCAATACACAAATTATAATAACAAGAGGAAAGACAAAAAACTTAAAAGAATCCGGGTTTTGTACTTTACTCATTCTTTCTTAATAAACATGAAACGAATTCGGCTCCAATGGGTTTACAACATACGTTGCTTCATTTATGTTTCAGAATTTCTCTTAGGTGTTGTCAAACATATTTTTTGTTATTGAAGAATATTGTTTGCATACAGTATATTTTTCTCTAACAAATGTCATACTCATACTTGTTAAGGAATTTAATAATATTGCTGACGTTTGAGTCGATGTGCGTCATATACAGCAAGACAGAGTGGAGCTTCTACAGTACTTGGGAATAAACATTCATAGGAAGTTAAATATATACATGCATGTAAAACAAGTGAAGTTGAAAGAAAGTACGCCTTTGTGTGTATTTTTTGTATGGGGTGCTCGTAAGAATGATACTGGTGTTAGTCACAATGAAAACCTGATTTTGAAAAACTTCTCTGTCTTATTCTCGTTCACATTCTTGAACCCTTGAATATATAAAATAAATATATATATATATATATATATATATATATGTGTCTGTATGTATATATATATTCTCCTGTACGCGCACTTACTCGCACACACACATATATAGATATACACACACCCAGACAACTGTATGTATGTATATCCACGTATCCGAATCTATGTTTTTTGAATAGAGAAAAACAAAAGAAACAGAAATAAGAAGCTACACGTTGAAAATCAAATTTCGAAATATTTCCTAGTCTGAACAACTGATTAGAATGAACAACAGAACAAGAGCTGGAGAATCTTTCACAAGACAAATAAGGGGGAAAAAATGAAACATGGAATGTCTGCAGCTAATAAGTGATAAAGCAAGGTCGAAATAGAAATCACACGCGATAGACGGAAAGAAAGCAGATATAAGTAAACTAGAAGAACAGCAAAACAGACTAGAATAAGGTGAAAGATAAAAAAAGACATTCAAACGATTTAAAAGTAGAAACAAAGGAAATACAGTTATTCGAAAAGAAATATGACAGGAATGCGTGTGTATAAATTCTATCAAATCTGGGAACTATCAATGGAAAATTCGTTATGAATGACGGAACCTTTAAGACCATAAAGATGGAATGGTTTGCTTATTTGCCTCATTCACTGTCATGCTTAATGATATGGTTATGTTATATATTGGCACAACGATGAGACAACAGAATGCTATGGTTCCATCTTTCTCAAGTATGTCGTCATGAAATGACCATTACCATCTTGAGCTTGTATGTAGTATGTGCTTAACACCAGAAACTACAAATTTCTAAATCAAATTTAATATAAATCAGGAAAATTTGTTTTTACTAATGTTTAAGTAATAATGGTCCAAGAGCCACTCAATGTAGAGGATTACTGTATAGACTTAGGAAAGAACAAGTGCTAGGTATATAGAGCTGAAGCAGACTTCAGAAGAAATTGGAAAAACCAATCCTAAACAAGAAAAAAGAGATAAAACTCAACTCGTGTTCAAAAATCCTGGAAGGAATGTGAGCCGGATTTAAGCTTATTCAACCCGTTTGATCTAAGAGATAAAAAAAATAAAATGTGTACTAAGTATAAACATCAAACTCCATAAGGGCTTTAATGTTTCCTCGACATGGTAACGTTACAACCATCAAATGTAGATTCGGGCATCACAGAGTGTCAGTGTTTGCATAAGCATGAACATTATCATCTACACGCAAACGACAAACGCATAAAAGGAAGTTATATAAACGCCCGAGCTATAAGAAGAACGGCCGAATCCTCAGGCATCCTTGCCTGATGAAGATGAATGGTTCGATTAAGTTAAAATAACTTCTATTTCGGCTCGCAGTAATTTAACGGGGTTCAAACGTGAATAAGCAATTATTTTACGCATAAAAAAATTCATCTCGTATTCTTATCTGACGTAACATTAGTTTAAACTCGTCCACTTAGTTCTTTTTTCGGTCTACGGTCAAATAGCGGTAAGGACATCGGTTCTCCTACTATCCGCAAGGAAGTTGCGAGGAAGCCTGTCGGTACTGTCAGGTGGGGAAACGTTTAGAAGCGTCAGGATCTGTAAGCAACCTCCTACAACCAGAAATAGGTTTCGGCTTTAAAATAAATTGCAACCACGCAAAAACACCACTTTCAGTGGAATAGCAGTAATTCTCCTCCACGCAAAATATAAACATAATGAGAAATAAAATAAGAATTCGACTACAGTAAATATAAAACGGAAAAGAAGCGGGAAATAAGAAAATTTGAAAAAAGTAATTGAAATAAAGAAAGAGAGAAAGAAAGAATAAAAAATAAAAATAAGTGAATTTAAAACAAAAAGATGCGAATTCGACTTAACATTGTTGGAACCTGTCTAAATCCTATATCACCAGATTCTGCTTCTGTTCAGATCAGTTTGAAGGAAGGTAAGATTTTAGTTTTCAGAGGAATGGCGAGACAGAGAGACGTCACAGTTGGTTAGCACGCAGCATCGAATGTTTGGAAATCAATAGAATCCTTCTAGAGAGGTTTAAGGAAGGATTAGATATTAATCGAGGATTGGCCATGATGGATGATTACAGCGTATGTGAATCCCGCTCGCTTCAATGACGCGTGCATCTAATCTTCCATTGGCGGCGGTGTATCCACCCCCCGACCCCAAGTCGTCGACCTCTGGAAGGGTTCACTCGAGAAATAAGGGGTAAAAGCAGCAGATGATAACGATGGATGTAAAAGGAGACAATGAGAATTAAACGAAACTTATATTGAGGTACATATTAAAAATTAAATATATTAAAAATATAATGGTAAGCAGGAATAACATCCCATGAAAATAACAATCTGAACAATGTAAATAAAGCAAGTAATCATAATACCTCATCTCAGAGATATAGAAAGATATTGAAGAAAAATTCCAATCACCTGAAGAAAGCCGGGGCGTATAACGGCCGAAAAGTTGTGAATATGACAATGGAGATGAGAATAACAGTCCAAATAATGTAAATAATGCAAGTAATCATATTACCTCATCTCAGAGATATAGACAGATATATAAACAGATATAGACTTAAAGTCCGGAGCGTAAAACGGCCGAAGCGTTGTGAATATGGCAATGGAGATGAGGATAACAGTCCTAATAATGTAAATAATGCAAGTAATCATAATATCTCATCTCAGAGATATAGACAGATATTGAAGAAAAATTCCAATCACCTGATGAAGGCCGGAACGTACAACGGCTGAAACGTTGTGAATAAGGCAATGAACAGTCCAATAATGTAAATAATGCCAGTAATTTAGGTAGATATTAAAATTTGAATGATATAAACGTGAAATAAAGAAGAGGAAGAAAGTGAATAAAACAACGGACGTGTGAATAGAAGACAAGCTATTTAAAAAACGTAGCTTACATTTGATGCAAGGCGGAAACTTTGGGCACCAATGAGGCTCAAACTATTTTAACGTGACAATCATGCTAACATTTATACCACGTCTCAAAGGCCTCAGAATAGAAGAGGAGAACGGAGAAAATAAATTCCATTAATCTTTGAGCCCTGCGTTCCTAAATAATTTTAACCCTTCTGTCTGAAAAGAAAGTGATGGAAAGTAAGAGATGACATTACATATTAAATAAAATGATTTACTGGAAAGTGGTTGTTCTTTTAAACCTAAGATTTTGACGGTTGGTTAAGTGTTAGGTTTAGAACAGGGTTAGAACAAGGTTTGGAATAAATTCTTTCTAACCACACTGGGTAGAGATAGACTTTGTGAGGCGATGACTGTAATGGCGACTTTAATGCTTGGTATTTACATTTCTGGTGAAGAAAATTAAATCAACAGGTCTTTTAATGCAGATTTTTACTGCCTCTCAACATCACAGTTTATAATTTGATGGAATATAAATTTTCTACACGTCTATCTTTAGTAAATACTGAAAAAAATAGAAACTGAATAAATAGCTAAAGAAATTTGGACAAAAAAGAAAGTCGAAAATGATTTTTTTTTTGTAAATAACATGAATAACAAATGTTTACTTAACGGAAAACGAAAACCTAAAGAACTGGATGCTGAAAAAAATGTCCAAATATAAAGCTGTTGTTAAGGATGACTTTGGAAGAGAAAAGATTCAAATGAATAGAAAAGAGAAAAAAATATATATAGTGGACTCTCCCGTAGTTCAGTTCTCAGAATTGAACAGCCAGATTAATCCACACATATGATGAGATTAGAGACGTAAAGGCTTCGGAAGACAAGAATACAGAGAACTGCTGTACATCGTGTGACATGTAGTCTACAATTGACTCTCCCCAGATTTTAAATATAGAGTTCTCATTCTCCTAGACTAGTGTTGAATCAAGGCTATAGTGCTCAGTGTACCCTGCTATTTACACAAATGAGGAACGGAGAAGAGAGGGATTGACACGTTTCCCAATTCTGTTTGCCCGGAAGTGAATGTGACAACTGGGGTCTGTTTTTCAATCTGTGTTTAAAAATCGCCAGATCTTTCGCCTGCAAATTTCGTAAAGAGTTACAGAATGAGGATAGTAAAATATTACCAGTTTCACAGCGCTAAAAAGCGTTCCTAACGCTCTGACATCACCAGAAACACCTGACTTCATCCAGCAAGTTCAGCAGATTATTGATGACAATTCCAGAAAATCCATGAGGTCACTTGCGAAAGGTTTCCATGTGTCAGAAGGAACAACCAAAAATCTTGTCCATCAAGACATCAAATATAAATCTTATGTAATGAAGAAATGGTAATTTATGTCAGAAAAGAAACAAAAGGAAATCACATAATCTGATCTGAAAGGCTCTTAAACAAACTTAAAAATCCAGAAGAAATGATATGATTTGTTTTGTTTTTCTTACACGAGAAAGAAAAATTGAGCAAGATCAGGAATTAAACAAAGAAAATGACAGATCATTATGTGCTGACCCTTTTGAAGTTTCAATAGATATGCAAAAAATATTTGGAGTCTGTCTATATTTCTGAGATGAGGTATTATGTACAGTATTTACATTAGTCGGACTATTGTCCTCATCTTTGTCGCCATATTTGTCACAACGTTTCGGCCGTTGTACGCTCCGGCCTTCTTCAGGTGGTTGGAATTTCGATACGAACCCTTTATTTCGATCACTGGGGTAGACGGTTCTAGTTCCACGAGCCAAAGAGTGTGAGTTCAATACCCGGTTCAGGCAGTGGAGAACTTTCAGAGGGAAAATTACCAGGAGATAACTGATAACTGACATCCATCAAACATGGCTCGTGGAACTAGAACAGTCTACCCCAGTGATCGAAATAAAGGGTTCGGTTCGAAATTCCAACCACCTGAAGAAGGCCGGAGCGTACAACGGCCGTAACGTTGTGACAAATATGGCGACAAAGATGAGGACAATAGTCCGACTAATGTAAATACTGTAAAAAATATTTCCTTCAAATTTCATGCTTTGACGGTAGTCAGCAATGAAGGGTATATGATGCCTCATCACTTCTTTCCATAACGCCTTAGAGTTAATTCTACTGCCTACATTGAGCTCCTGAAAACAGTAGCCTTGGATATATTGTGTACGCTATGTAAGATCTTATGTTTCAGCAAGACTTTGCGCAAGACTACTGCGCGTGGATCGTTGTTGGGGGTGAGATCGATGACTTTCCCCATGTAGCCAAAGATTCTTTGAAGGCTGCCGTAGTCAGGCTAATGTTCAGTATGATCCAGGGCCATTTTATTCGAGCATGTAGAAGATTTCGATCACGTAGAGAAGCAATTATTGGAGCTGAATGTGGCTTTATTAAAATAAATATATAAAAAAGATAGTGTATTTTTATGCTTATAATTTTTTTCAATAATAAGGTAATTACATGTTATTATATATCTTTCCTCAAATACATTACGCACTATGTATACATACATACACACACTCACATATATATATATATATATATATATATATATATATATATATATATATATAAAGATTTTTATTATATCCTTACTCTGTCCTGGACATTGAGTTCTACCTGGATCATATCCTCTTGGAATTATTTTTATTCATATATGTATGTGTATATATAATTGAAAATGTATGTGTATATTTACCACTAATATTCTCTCTCTCTCTCTCTCTCTCTCTCTCTCTCTCTCTCTCTCTCTATATATATATATATATATATATATATATATATATATATATATATATATATGTATGTATGTATTTATGTGTGTATGTTAATTGATATAATATAATATAATATAATTATATGATATAGGTTAATAAATCTAATTGATTTATCCTGTCACTGATAGGCGAATTTACTTCTGCAAAACTTGATAATTTATTGCAATTTGCATATATTTATTTGCTACACACGTACACAATTACACGTGCATGCACATACATACGAACGCACCCCCCACACATATATATATATGGGGGTGAGTTTGTGATTTAGTGAATTAGTGAAAGAGAGTGCGAGAGATAGAAAGAAATGGAAAAGGAGTTTTTTACATGTATACTTATATTTTTATATCTTTTATTTGCCTTGTAAAATCTTCATAATCTCCACAGAACTAATATCTAATGCAGTGGTTCCCAACAACTGTGCCGCGGCACATTAGTGTGCCGCGGAATGATTACTAGTGTGCCGCGAAGAGATATTACCTAGAAGCCATTTAATTTCATTTTGTTTAATAAAGACATTCAATTTCTTAATCATGATGACACCGCTCAATTCAAAATCGCCGAATTTCTCGATTTATCAGTCATCAACCTTATCAATTCTAAGTTATGTGAAGAGGAAGAATTAGCAAGTCTTTCCAGTGATCGTGGTCTCAAATTGAAGTACGCACAACTGCTATTGGACGCCTTTTGGATTTCTGTTATGGAAGAGTATCCAACTCTAAGTAAAAAAGCCATCAAAATCTTACTGCAATTCTCAACTTCGTACCTATGTGAACTGGGATTTTCTTACCTAAACAACATTAAACAATAAAAAACGTGAAAGACTTAAAAGTATTGAAGAAGAGTTAAGAGTGTGTCTCTCTCACATTCGCCCAAATATTGCAGCAATAGACAAGAAGCACTAGGCACAACTGTCCCACTGACATTCACCATTATTATTTTATATCCGATATTGAATACAGGATATGTTGATTTATGGGAATAAAAATTCTTCTTATATGATATTCTTTGTTTTTTATTATTTTATTGCAAAAAGGCTTTATGAGTGGAAAATATTTATTTTTTGTGGTAGGTGTGCCATGGAAATTTGAAGAACTCAATAGTGGGCCGCCATGTAAAAAAGGTTGGGAACCACTGATCTAATGTTTCCTTCAGAACTGTGCCGTAATCGCGTGAAGTTCCTACCAGGCGTTGAAAATAACTATCAATATCAGAAACATTGTCTTTAGCCCAAAATAAGAAAAATGGTTGGAAGTTGTTTTTTTTTTCTTTTTTAAAACTCATACAAATCTAAAATTTCGTATTGTATCCGAATTCATTATGATTTAAGTTGTATTATATCTGAATGTATTGGCTTATCTGGAAAGTCCATGACAATTTTTAAGGGGAATTAAAACACAAAACAAAATTATTTTTACCATTGAGATTGTTTTGCAAGCACCTAAATAAATGAAAATCCGTTGGATTAATGTCTGGTGAATATGGCGAGTGGTGGGACACATCTCAGCCAATATTCAACAATTTGTTTCCGTGTTGCCAAAGAAACGTGAGGTCTGGTATTATCTCGATGGAAAATAACACATTTCTTGTTTGCCAATTCCGGACGTTTTTCCTGAATTGCTGCCTTTAATTCGTCCAGATTAGAGAAAATACTTTTTCCGAATCAATTGATTGGTTATTTGGCATGAGCTCAAAGTACTGGATTCTTTCCGAATCCCGCGAGACGCACGGCATTTTCTTAGGATGCGAACCCTGCCTTTGTGGTGGTTAAAGGATCATTTTCATTTAACATTACTGTAAACGATCCATTTCTCATCACCCGTCACAATTTACTCAATTCCACCTCATGTAATACGGCTTATTCTCAAGTTATTGTCTTCATCCGGTTGTCATTTGTAGTGGGAGATTTGGTTGAACGTTCTTCATCAATAAGGCTACAATAACTTCCGTAAAGTTCTGTCAGCTACTGTGTGTCCTGGGTATGACGATAAACTACGTCCAACAGCAAGGCCTCTGATCAGGAGGTTTTGCGGAACGTGGAACCACCTCTTAATTGCTGGTGTTCCCATGTCCAGGGGTGGTAGAACCTGTAAGGGTCCCAGCTATGGGCAAATAGTTAACCCCAAAACTGGGGTAAAAATAGGTTTTAATACCAGGAATATTTTGAAAAAAAACTATTATCAGCAATAAATCTTTGAAGGAGAAAAAATATTACCAGCAATACATTTGTTTTAATAATTACCAACAATACGTTTTTGAAGGAAAAAATTATTACCAGAAATAGATTTTTGACAAAACAAAATATTACCAGCAATAAAAACTTTGTCGGCATTAAATAACTCATTGAGGTTGATATGCCGTAAAACACAACAAACCAAACCAAACTGTCAGCTACAGCACCTTCGCCACCTATCGCACATGCAACGCAAATCTGTTTTCTTGCTTGGGAGGTATTTTTGCATTTATGGTAATAAAAAAAGCATCAAGTGTCTAAAATGCACCTTATACTTTTCATAGGATTCAAAATTGACACGAATTAAAATTATTTTGAACCTTCTTTCTTAAGTGATATTTTGAAGTGTGCTCTAATAGGAAATGTAAGTATGTTATATCTGTCGAGAAACTTCACATCTTCTAACGTGTTGGAACAGGAACGAGTGAAAATCGGCCTGAAATTTCCAGACAACCAATAGTATCATTTTCTATTATTTTGTGTGTGATGCCTTTTTACCAAACCGGGAAAACCTTCTATTTGTCTAGCTTAATCTATTTTCTTTTGTGGTTGTGAACAGAACGTAAATTCTACTTAACCTCTGACTTTTCAAGAACTCTATCCAGGGCAACAACCACTCGAGACAATGATTTAAGTTGATTACATTATCAAAATCGCTGGCAACTAGCTGTCATAGTGCTGATAGGAAAACTTTCATTAACCAAGCTTAAAGGTAAATGTGTTTGAAAAGAAATTGGAATTAATTGGCTTTACAAAATGAAAACGTATCTGATAATTAGCTTGTTGAGGATTGTCTTCAATTACATTTATCTCTTTGTGCAAATGTTTAAGCGTCTACTTAAAAATAATGGTTTACAATCAAACCTAAGAAACGCGTAATTCCTGTGGTGAATTCCATCCCCTCATGAATGAGTTACTATAGAAAACGAAAGTAAACTTAGGAAATTGTAAATGCTTTCTTGTATATAACCAACGGAAAGCGCTTCTGATACTTTAAAAGTTCTATGTCTGGTCATATGATCACCTGCAGATCGGCTATTTATTATTTGGCTTCACTACAAAGTCGTATATAGTACTTCCAATTCTCCTACAGAAAAGTATTTATTTCAGTGAAGCATTAGATAGTTTCACTAAATGTTTCTGCTTTACTCATCATCTGTACAAATATATGATGTTTTACAAAAGTTTCATTTACGCTACTTACATTTTACAAGACCCTGTATTAATAAATTTCTACCGGCGACCAGAAATGTCGTAAATCGAAAAAAAAATTACTGTTAATTCATATGAAAAAAATTGTTTCAAGCCAATGAAAATCATTTCCTGCCTGCCTTGCTTCCTAAGTCTCGATTCAGATTTCGATGTCGATAATGTGGAAATTTGAAATACAACATTTAACCTCACGAATTTTATCAATTATTTCTTTAGACACATTCTGCAAACCTGACATAAATTAACCGTCTTTAAATTAAAAAAAAGATCATATCTTTCCAGAAATATTGCATTTCCGTCTCTTGCGGAAAGTTCATGGTGGAGCTCTGGGCATACAAAAATATTTTTCATATAAATTAATTCAGCTTAAGAGATGTTTCATAGGAACTCTATACTTTCGGATATATGTTTAATATCGGTATCTAATTCCAAGTACGTAAATAATATTTAACAATAATACCAACTGTAAAAAATGAGATTGGATTGTACTTGTCAATTTGTATTTAACTGCGGACAATATTACATTGCGTTTTTTGGGGGAAATTCTCGCTTGACGAGGAAACGAGACCAGACACCTTAATTCAACTTAATTTCAAAAATTATATTGAGGGTCTCGGCTCTCGCTTTTGAAACATGAGAACTCTTATGTAGCGAAGGAATCATATTTTTTTTAAAATATTATAATATATATATATATATATATATATATATATATATATATATATATATATATATGCATGTTTCATTAAAAACGATAGACAAGGTACTACGATTGAGCTTTTTATTTATTTTTTCTTGTGTTCGAACAAGAGCTTTCTTTACAGGACAAAGGGTGTGTAAGAACACAAACTATTAGATCATCCCATAAGTTCTGTCCGAATTTTAACTTTTTGTTAAAATGAACGAAATTTAAACAGTATTTTATAATGTCTAATGTAGCGGAACATTATTTTTATGTTTAGATGCATTTAAACTGATCAAATTTTATTTCACAGAACAATAAAATTAAATTTTGTTTGATTAAAACCCTGCTAACATGGAAGTACCCATGAATCATTTGAGGCACATAATGCTTTATGAGTTCAAGAAAGGAAACTCAGCAGCCGAAGCGGCTAGAAACATTCACTCAGTTTATGGAGAGGAATGTGTGAATGGAAGAACTTGCAGAATATGGTTTGCAAAATTCAGAGGTGGATAGTTCACCCTTGAAGATGAAGATCGAACCGGACGTCCAGTTGAGTTTGATGAAAAGCTTCTTGAAGCAGCCCCTGAAGAAAATCCTGCTTCATCAGTGGTTCTCAGTTCAAACTATACAACTGTTCATCGTCATATTCAACAACTTGGAAAACTTCCTAAACTTGGAAAATGTCTGCCTCATGAATTGTCTGAAAACAACCTCAAATCCCGAGTTGACATCTGCTCTTGTCTCCATTCTCGCCAACTTTTTTCACCTTTTTTGGATAGACTTATGATTAGCGAAGAAAAATGGATCTTTTATCGAAATGTTAAGCGTCGTAGACAGTGGCTTGGTAAAGGGGAAGGACCACAGCCACAGCCGAAAATGGAACTTCATTGGCAAAAGTTTCTTCTTTCAATCTGGTGGGATTTCCAAGGAATAATCCACTTTGAATTCTTACCACCTAATGCAACAATTAATGCTCAAATATACTGTCAGCAATTAGAGCGTTTGAACCATGCTTTGAGGAAAAAAGATCTGCTCTAGTGAATCGAAAACGGGTGATGTTTCATCAGGACAATACGCGACCACACACAGCAAGAATCACGTCACAAAAGATCGAAGAACTTGGTTGGTAGAAAATTCCTCATCCACCTTATTCTCCCGACCTTGCTCCTTCAGACTACCATTTGTTTCGTAGCTTACAATATCATTTGGAAGAAACAGCTTTTGTAATACAGGAAGAGGTTAAAACTGACATTTGTGTGTTCTGCGAATCAAACCCAAAAGAATTTTACAGTAATGGAATTAGTAAGATTGTTAATAGATGGAAGGAATCATAAATAATCAGGGAAAATACATTGTTGATTGACTCACAGGTCCATTAGAACGCTTTTAAACACGCACACAAATTTACCGGACTCCATTAGAAACATACTAGTAGAAAACACAAATATATTAACTGCATCCACCTGCAAAAGAAGATTAAAAATAATGGAGGCTTTAATAATAAAAAAGAAATAGCCAACTCTTAACAATATTAACTACGAACAAAGCCACAATGTGCTAACCGTATTCGGAAATTAAAAACATCACTACTACACACTAATACATACATATAATGCACACACTCAATTAAGGTGAAAAATCGAATCATCCTTGACAATGGCTAAAGGTATAGCCGAAAGCGATCGGAAACATAAAACATTTGGACAGTTCTTACACACCCTTTGTCCTGTAAAGAAAGCTCTTGTTCGAACACAAGAAAAATTAAATAAAAATCTCAGTCGTGGTACCTTCTCTGTCGTTTTTAATGAAACATGCATAAACGAAGGATTTCTGCCTAAATATACAACTATATATATATATATATATATATATATATATATATATATATATATATATATATATATATATACACAAATACAGGATTGGTGTAGAATTTCTACATTCAACACCATCATTTGAGAAGAAACCAGAAGTGTTGAAACAAAATGGCTATTTTTGTACTGATGTTATAACATGTTTATGTTATAATTTTTGAATAAATAAAATTATATATATATGTTTGTGTGTGTGTGCGTGCGTGTGTGTCTATGTATGAGAGAAATAGTAGACGCATTTGTTTGACAAATGTAGTCCCTCAATATATCTTTTCCTTCTACACGGTTTAAGTAATAATTAGGGTCAAATCTGTTCCGAAAATGAGCGGAGAAATAGCGCACAAGAAGTGTTTGAGGCAATAAAATGTTACTTTATATGTAATAACAGAAGTACCAAACGGTGAGATACAAAATTTCAATATATATATATATATATATATATATATATATATATATATATATATATATACACAAGTCTAGGATTGGTGTATACGGAATAAATTCCAATAACCAACAATTACTATTCTTAAAAGAGTGCGCAATACAGAGTAGAGCATATATAATAGTTAATTTAAAAATTATAACATAAATATGTTATAAAATCACTACAAAATAGCCATTTTGTTTAAACACCTCCGCAACATCATCACTTGATAAGACACCGCAGTTTCATCTATTAAGGTTTTTTATTCGAGAATGTGCGATGCCAAATTTTATACGCTCTGTTTAAAATAACATTAAAGATGCGGCCTCTATTTCTAACAGATATATCAGCTAAAAAATAACCTATCCTGTAATATATATATATATATATATATATATATATATATATATATATATATATATATATATGTGTGTGTGTGTGTGTGTGTGTGTGTGTGTGTCTGTGTGTGTCTGTGTGTGTGGGTGGTGACCTTTAAAAATTGATACCTAAGCATTAAAATTATATTTTATAAATGAAAATCTTTCATGAAGCTTTATTTTATTTTTAATTTCAAGCTAATTGATTACATTTAATGCTTCTCATAATTAGAATATTTCTCAAGATTTCAAACTAATTTAAATTGACTGGAACTTGTCTATTACTTTCTTAAAAAAATGTAACTTCTGCGCCATTTTATCCACCGTTCATCGGAATGTAATTTCCTTTATAAAAAATTATCCAAAAATAAAATATACATTTTTGAATATTATTTGATGAATATACAGGTTGTCTCAAAAACTGAGATCATTTTGTAGTCTGATAATATAAACAATTCCCGCTCAAATTATCTCAGACTTTTATGTAGAAAAACTAAGTTGAATGTTCTACTTATTCTGCGTGAGGATGAAGCTTCAAGGCTTTTTGTCTGTTAGAATATACACGGGCACATTCAAAGAGTGTACATCGTGCATTTTCAAGAAAATTCAAGTCAAATGCACCAACTGGAAATCAGATTTGGACATGGCACCAAATATTCAAAGATGAAGGCTGCCCGTGCAGGTCAAAGGTATCTGGATGAACACAAGTCTTGGAAGATACCGTCAATCAGTTTCGGAAACCTTTTGTCGAAGCCCCAGAAAGCTTGTATGACAAGCGTCTATGGAAACACAGATTTCTCTTACGACTATGTGAAAGGACAGGTCTTTATACCTCTCTTCCTACAATCCTAGAGGAATGTAAGCAGAGAATTACCGAGACGCTGGATAATATTAGATAAAACAGGCTACAGCGTATTTGAACATTTGTGAAGCTTTGTGAAATCGGTTATAAAATCTGTATCTCTTTGAATATCTTGTTCGAATTTTGATAAATAAATATTTTGTTCGACATGAAGCAGATTTAATTTCGTTTGCCTCGGATATGTAGCCACTCAGATATTCACATATTAAATTATGTAAATATTTTTGGAATACACTGTATATTATCCATAAAATCAATTAAAACCTTTTCTAATTAAATGTGTTAGTTTTATTGATGTTGTGGCGCTCTCCCCTTTTACACAAGATGGACTCGTCTAAAGTATACTTATACTGACAGGGTGGGAGATACGTTGAGACAAGGTTGAGATATGTAGAGTCCAGAGAGAGAGAGAGAGAGAGATAATTACGGCTTCACTTACAAAGACTTGTATATATACTTTCTGCTAACCTGCATTCTTGGATTACTAATCTTCATTGCAAGTTTGTATTCTTACGTTCAATACACTTATTTTCCTATTTCAATTACTGCCGTTGTTTATTTATTTGGGCAGGATTCCATCCCCGGAATCCACAACAACTTGGCAACGAGGACTTCGGACCCACACGGAAAAATTTTTTTCTCTCTCGTCACCAAAAATTGGCGACAAAGATTTGCACTTCTCGGAGACTCAAAAGATTTGCCGTTGCCAGCGTCCAAATCAACTGGGCAACAGAGATTTACGAGGATTTGCGAGGATTTTACGTGACCCCCGTGATTAAAAGGTACTTCCTCAGAATACGGAAAATCGAGGTTTTCGTAAGACTCTTATCATGGAGGATTTTAAAAGTATTTTAGTAGAACTTGTAAAATACCAAAATGAACAGCAACTACAACTCCAAGAAAGAATGGAAGAGAAGTGGCAAAAACAATTGCTCACTCAACAGGGAAACATGGAAAATGTAATACTACAAACACAGAAGGAAAATCAAGAAAGCCAAATGCAACTCCAGGAATTAATATTAAAAGTAACGGTAACACACAACAAAAGAAAATAAAAAAAGAGGCGACTTTTTCTCAAGACGCAGTATGGAACACAATGGAAAAATTTAAATACACTCTAGAAGATGATACGCAACACACATTAAAGAAGTCTTTAAAAGAATTCAGGATTTTTTTTTTAAAGTAGAGGAGAAAAAATCAAGTATTTAGGTCATATAATCAATGAAAGTGGCAGAAAACCAGATCCAGATAATGGCATCTGCAATAAAAAAGATGCCTGAGCCGAAAATTTTGCAGAGTTGCAAAGCTTTCTTGGTCTAGCGAACTATTACGGTGAATTCATTAAAAACATGCACAAATTGAGGGCTCCCCTCAATGAATTATTTAAAAAAGAGAATAAATGGAACTGGACGGAAGATTGTCGAAAGTTTTTAAGGAGATCATAAAAAATTAATGTCTGGTCTAGCACTGATCCCAAACTGGAAATTATCATTGCTAGTGACGCAAGCTCCCACGCCGTGGGAACTTTTTTATTACACAAGATACAGGATGGCACAAGGAAACCTATAGCTCACGCATCAAGATCATTGTTACCAGCAGAGAGGTATTATTCGCAAATTGAGAAAGAACCGTTAGGCATAATATTCGCCATAACTCGCTTCCACAGATACATATATGGAAGAGAGTTTACTCTTCAAACTGACCATAAACCTCTTCTCACTATATTTGGATCGAAAAAAGGACTACCAATTTACACAGCCTTCAATTATAATTTCAAACTAGAGTTCCTACCGTCAAAGAAAATTGGTCATGCGGATGGATTATCTAGATTGGTACCTGCGAAATGCGAACCTCTGGAAGACTCTGTATTAGCGGCTTTGCGAGCCGAAGACGAAATTAGTAAAGTGCTAAACAATACAGTAAGGGAATTACCAGTGACCTTGTTAGAAATCAGAAGAGAAGCTGAAATGGATGAATTCATACGAAGTACAAAGAGAAAAATAGAAGAAAAAGAAAGAAATCTAGCGGACACTTTTTCAATTTGTGATCACGTATTACTTTATAATGAAAGAGTGGTCATACCCAAATCTTTACAAAGACGAATTCTGAAGAACTTTCATCTAGGACACCCAGGGAAAAATCGTATAAAATCGTTAATGAGAAGATTTGTGTACTGGCCTAATATGGATGACATTACTGAAATGGTAGAAAAATGTAGAGACTGTGCTGCGGTATCAAAGGCACCATCTATTATACAAATACCATGGCCTAAAGTGGACAGACCTTGGTCTAGAATCCATGCGTACTATGCAGGACCCATAGATGGATATTACTACTTGATCACGGTAGATAGCTTTAGCAAGTGGCCATAAGTTTTCAGATACAAAAGCCCTACGACGGAAAACACTATTAATTGTCTACACGAATTATTCGCAAGATTTGGCGTTGTAGATTGCCTTGTAACGGATAATGGCACCCAATTCACCTCGAGCGACTTTCAAGAATTCTGTGCGACTTATCAAGTCAAACATTAAAATAGCACCATACCATCCACGATCTAACGGGCAAGCCGAAAGGTTTGTGGACACGCTTAAGAGAGCCTTAAAAAAAGCAGAGGACTTACCAATGGAAAGTGCCATATAACAGTTCCTACAAATCTACAGAATCACCCCCAACGGAAACACACCATCTGGCCTTTCGCCAGCTGAAGTGATGTTTGCCCGCAAAATACGGTCTGTTTTTGATAAACTATTACCCAGCAAAAATAAAAACCGGCATGCACCGATAGTGCCTATAAGATCCTTCAAACCAGGCGAACGGGTCTATTTCAGAATGTTCCAGAATAATATGGCATACTGGGAACCAGGTACGATAATAAGCAGACTGGGGAATGTTCTGTACACGATCCAAGGCGAAAAATTCACTCACAGGAGGCATAGCAATCAGCTACAAAAAGACGGGTAGAGGAGCCACGCTCGTCACCTTCGGAAAATGAAGTATCAATGGATGAGATTTTTGAAGCATTTGAAATTCAAAGACCACAAGTAGCCACAGAGATTAAAAGAAGAAGCAGGAAAAATTTCACAGAACCGCTAATAATAGACCATAAGCGA
>OZ038490.1:119518501-119521001 GCA_964036315.1 Acanthosepion esculentum | reverse complement strand
TACCCTCCCCTCAAATTGATTGAGGTGAGATTTTTTTTCTAAAAAAAAAAAAGTAAAGCAAATTCTCCCAAAAGAAGGAAAAAAAACTCCACTATATTTATTTATTTATTTATTTTTCTTAGCCCTTTCATTTAATTTCCATTTAATTTCCTTTGTGTATCTACTATCAACTCTATCATCTGAATATCTGATGTTGTTAAGGATGTTGTTAAGGCTGAATATCTGATGTTGTTAAGGTTGCCAATATTGAATCCGGTTAGGATTTTTAATTCTCATAGATTTTCTTAACTTTAAAGGTGGAATAAGAACGGTAAGAAGACACATCCTACCCATAAACGTTTCTGTTATTGTACATTGATTAAATTGATTCTCTGTCCGTATGCAGGCGGTTTGATCCCAGTATATGTTTGATGTTCTTCTAATATCCTTCCCTAACATATAAATTTTGACAAGCAGTTCTAAGAGTTCTTTGAGTCGTACGGCATCAAACGCTTTGACATAATCTATAAACCATGGTCATACTTCCTTTTGCTTTTGTATTGCTCTTTCTTATATCATTCTGAGCATAAATATTGCATTCCACTGTATCTATAGAAACAACACTTTTCTTCTGCTTCCGGTCTAATTCTACTGTGCGCTCTATTCATCAGGTTTGGGGTGATGAGTTTTGTTATATAGCTCATTAGGTTGATTATCTGATGGAGTACACATTTATTTGTACCTCGATTCTTAGGCTATGAAAATGGATCTACTTAGATATTCCGGTCTATTACGACTGTTGGATATTTCATTTATCACACCAATTCTATAATGATCTAAGTTTGCCAGAATCCCTATAAATTCCGTGTAACCATGTATATGTGTGTGTGTGTGTGTGTGTGTGTGTGTGTGTGTGTGTGTGTGTGTGTGTGTGTGTAGCGTGTTCATAAAGTTCGTGTGCACTTTAAAAAAATTATAACTTTATTTGCGATAGAAATAATCTGTAAAAAATGTTATAAAGTTTAATGTACCTAGTTTTAAGTATATCTAAAATAACTAATGTAATTTCAGGCATTACTGTAAGTCACTTGGCAAATGTTTTCCATGAACTTCAAGATCATACTACCCTTTGTATTGCTAATGATGGAGGACATGTGAAAGCTCAAATAAAATTTCAATAAAATCTTAAATAAAATATAGATTTACTTCTTTCTAATCCATTTTAGAAAATTATTTCTATTTCAAATACAAATAGTTATGACTTTTTTAAAGTGCGCACGAACGTCATGGAGACACTGTATATATAAATATATATATATAAGCACACACATATATATATATACACACACACACGGGGTGATATATATATATATATATATATATATATATATATATATATATATATATACATATATATATATATATGTTCCTGTCTCTCTGTGTGCGACTGTGTGTGTGTTTACATTGTGCTCTGGTATGATTTTATCTAATAATTTTCTTAAGACACAGGCCGAACTTTTTTATAGTTAAGGAATCACCCTATCGAAATGCTTTCGCTATCCAATTATTATGATTTAGGCTTGCAGACATCTAGATTCTTCTGCTTGTTATTCGAGATATTGTTTTGCGCAGGCCTGAGTCGATCAACGCCCTTCGCCAAAATCTAACACCTCTGGCCGCGGGGTTAGATCATTGATTAGTACAACGGCGACTGATTTTGTTGACTACAGTTCTGCATCACACTGAAACAACTCCAGTCGTGCCGGCCGGTGGGTGGTCGTATGAACAATAGTGGAGAACATTTGAACCTTCGATCTGCAATCCTAACTTGTTGGAAGCGATATGTTTCTCTTTTCGGAATCACCTCTAGCAAAGGGAGGCAACCCCTGTAATTCAAATTTTCTACGAGATGGTGTTGCTGTTAATGATCTTCAGAAAGATAACTCGGACAGAACGGCACCAAGAAGGCGGGAAAACAGGTTGTTAGCTGGTTAGCAGACTCGTTTGTGAGCTGCTCAAGACAAATATAAGTACGTAAGTTCGGAGATTCAACCAAATATAGCAGCAACCCTCATATATATATATATATATATATATATATATATATATATATATATATATATATATATAAAAAAGAAAGAACAGTAAGATACTATAAAGCGGTGTTCATATTGATTTTTTTTATTTTTACAAAACTTTATTCATACGACCTCCCATGAGAAACTATATATTACTATATAATACTAAGTTAATCAAAAATTAATGTTTACTGAATCAAAGAAAGGAAATTACTTTTCTTTGCCGACATTGTCAAAAATTTTCCTTAAATAATATTTAAATATGATACAATAAAAAAATGAAAATGAAGAGCTGGTAATATACATACATATATTTGATATGTAATAATAATTTTTACATATATTAAGAAATTCTGCTATATTTATTTGCTTTAAAAAGAAATATAGTCTATTAGTAATTAAAAGTAAAAATAATTTTTAAAATTGTAGTTCAATACAACGTA
>OZ038490.1:119483501-119513501 GCA_964036315.1 Acanthosepion esculentum | reverse complement strand
ATAGATAGATAGATAGATAGATAGATAGATAGATAGATAGATAGATAGGGAATTAATACGGAATAGATAGATAGATAGATAGATAGATAAGGAATGAATACGGAATGAATACGGAATAGATAGATAGATAGATAGATAGATAGATAGATAGATAGATAGATAGATAGACAGACAGACAGACAGACAGACAGAAAAAAATAGATTCGTAACTTTTTGGGACGCATTTTTTCAACGTATAGAAAAATGCATACTGAAAAAGGAAATCAATATGTTTGGTGTGATCGATTCCTAATTTGAAGAGTTCAAGACAAACGAGAATATAAGAAATTCGAATATTTGACATTAATTCTTCAATTCCTGCCAGCGCTCTCTCTCTCTATCTCTCACCCCCAGTGTGTGTGTGTGTGTTGTGTGTGTGTGTTGTGTGTGTGTGTGTGTGTATGTTGTGAGTGTGTGTGTGTGTGTTGTGAGTGTGTGTGTGTGTGTGAAACAAATTTGCAATGTCCCTGTATGTGTGTTTGCAAGATCTGTGCTCAGGTGCTTTTCACTTAATGGTTAATCATATGCCCGAAGCGTTTTGGCGCGAACTCAATTGCCAAAAGATTGTTTTGTTGGCAATGCGGAGTCACAGTGTTCTTTAAATATTTTTCAGAACTCTTCAGGCATCTCCTTGAAAAGTAATGATGAAAAGCGCCGAATCACTTTTGGTCAGCGCGGTCAACAGAAGGCAATACAAAACATGCAGTTAACCCCGGCCGAATCAAAGTCTGAAATGTTATGCATTTTCATCCATCAATAAGTTTGCATTAATAATCAATGTAGATTTTACGCAGATAAGAACAGATGAAGAATAACACTCTGAATGTGAAATATGGTTACTTATTCCAACACAAGCAGTTTATAGAATGTAAGATATGCACACGTTCAGATTTCGATAATCAGACGTATTTAAAAGAAACTGTTGATTAATATGAAGTCAGTGTTCAATTAGCATGTTAACATGTACTTTTACGTGATTATTAATTTACCATATTCCAATATCACATAACCATATATATATATATATATATATACATATATATATATATATATATATATATATATATATATATATATATATATATATATATATATATATATATACAGTGTAACCCGGATATAAGAGAGTTGTCGGGACCGGAGAAAAAGTCTCTTATTATAAGGTTTCGGCCGTTGTACGCTCCGGCCTTCTTCAGGTGGGTAGCATGTCGAACTGAACCCTTTATTTCGTTCACTGGGGTAGACTGTTCTAGTTCCACGGGTCATGTTTAATGGATGTCAGTTATCAGTTATCTCTTGTTAATTACCCTCTGAAAGTACTCCGTTGCCTTAACCGGATATTGAACTCCCACTCTTTGGGTCCTGTCACTGGATCTAACCAAAGCCTTTCACGACTGCTTTAAAAACAACGCAATTGTCATTGTAAGTCCACTATTCTAAAAAATAAATGTCAGTCGCCAAACCTCAGCAAAATTGCATCTTCAGACCAAATGCCGTGAAGAGGGGATTGAGGACCTCCAGACTAGAGATAAATATACGAAAAATACATGAAACGTGTTTTGCGAGGTCACCAAAATTGGAACTTTATGATTTATATTTGTTTCTGCGTATGCTCATTCAAGTACGCATATCTGAATTAAATGATACTAGCAGCAACACTCATCAAGATGTAAGTTGCAAAAAACGACTACAACCTCTGAGTGTGAAGCAACGTCCATTAGGCGCATACCATTGTCATGTACAACGGAATCACACAATGAAAAGGCAACCCCAAAACTCTACACGCCTGAAAGCAATGACAAAGCAAGGAATTACATATATCCATGAGCATGTACGAAATGAATCTTGGAAAATGACTGCAGCCCTACCAGAGAATAATCTCACTTAGAAACGAAGCAAGGGTTTCTGAACTCACTGTGGAAAAAATCGGTCAAGATATTCAGTCTAAAACATGTGAATGGGTGTACATATCGGAGCAAATGAAATATATATATATATATATAAACAATATTTTGGAGAAATAATGAAAAGTGGTAATTTTTTTTCGTGTGACGTGACTCATCTTTGAGTACTTTATAAGAGTAATATGATTTTTACGTTGATGTCAGGACACATGCGCAGAAAGGAGAGGGGCGTTGAAATGTTAATCTTTTAAATTTAATTTCCTTTTAAACATTACTTTCGTTCGATAATGTTCTCAATGACGAAACGCGTGACCCAAAAAGAATTTCCAATATATCCATATCTATCTATCTCTCTCTCTCTCTCTCTCTCTCTCTCTCTATATATATATATATATATATATATATATATATATATATGCGATGAAATATAGTTTTCGGGTGTGCGAGATGCATGGATAAAAGTGGTCAGTATCAGGGATATAACGCATGTAAATATAAACAGATTTACACCGAACTTGAACGCAATATTCATCCTGGAGATTTCATTATAGCATGAAGCAGACTGTGTCCACAATTTATATTTGCATGAGTACTATCTCTTTCTGTATCTCACTCTCTCGGTATACATACATACATACATACATACATACATACATACATACATACATATATATATATATATATATATATATATATATATATATATATATATATATATATATATATGTATATGTATATATTCATACATGTTTCATTAAATAATATAGGCAAGTGTTGTCTATTTTATGTAAATTCTTTTCATATCGTCTCATAAGCTTAATAACATTATCATTAAACGAAGAAAGAAAATCACAATATGGATACATATTTGCTAATCCTATCTAAGCTTTCGGCTCATATAAGCCATTATCAAATATGACAATTACATTGCAATATATTAAGCAATACATGGACAAGAAAGTGATGATAGTCTGTTTCTGTTTACATGAAAGATTTCCAAGCAACGATGAACTCATGCGTATGAGACGCTGGAAGCGAAAATCGCAGCGCAGCTCATGACGTCACACATGACCACGCGAAAGTGAAAACGAGAAGTATTAAGTATGGGAAGTCGTTGGTATAAACCAATGGATTCTTTTACCAATTATAGGCATTTAAGAATATTTGTGGATATTTCATAGTTTATTTTGTTCAGATTAGGTTTCAACAGTTTTATGTATATAGCTTCAAGAATTTTTAGTTTTTGTTTATTGTTTTCATGTTTAAATATAGTTGTGTTTTCAACAAGGATTTTCCGGAATTATATATATATATATATATATATATATATATATATATATATATATATATATGCGCGCACACACACACACACATACATACATGGAGAGTGTATCCTTAAATTATGTATGTGGGAGAAACCGCAACAGAATTCAGTTTACGCTTCAATAACCACCAAAAAAACACCAGGGACAACAACAGTTTCCCGGTATCTGTACACTTCACCCAACCTGGTTATAGCATCGACGCTATCCGGTGGGTTTACTCATAGGGTAAAATTTCCACAAGGAAACCCATTATCAGGAACACAACTACTCACAGGAGTAAGCCCTCCACCCACATTTTAACTCTAAAATTTAACTTCCATAACCCACTTACCTACTATATTTTTATGTTCTACGACTTATGATTTCATAGATGACGGACTATTCAGTAATGGAAATAAAGCCCTGTACACTGAAGACAATTTTCTTCTCACCCTCTTTTATGCCATCATCGGTTCTTTCACTATGTTTCCTTTACATGTAAGCTTATGTAAGGAGTGGGGAAGTTTAATATAGATGCATATTAATCTTGTACATGTATTTATATCTTTACGTGTATTGAGATGCATATATTTGTATGGTGTCTTGTGCATACATACAAACTGTTATTTGCAGTTCTATAAACATGTGCATCTATAAATGTATACGCTTTTCCTCTCAGTTTTTTGGTTTACTTTTATTTTCTGTACCACCCCTTTTTAGGTAACAATAGATTTCCAAATTTGTAGCCAAATTTTTATCAATTTTTTGTTCCTTCACTTTTTCTTTTCATTTCATTTTAAGTAATATTTTATTATTATATATTCCATTGTTTTCCCCTCATTTTTTTTCGTCACATCATATTCTAACCACAGCACCTTTTTCTACACTTGACAACTTGATCCGACAATTTTTGGCTACAATTTGCGGGACTTCTTTCCTCTTCCCCAACCTACAACTCTATTCATGTATGTTTACAATGGTACTTCCACCAACACGACACACACTAGTAATAATATTCCTGCCGAACTCTTACACAGATCAAATTTTTAAATTTATTTTCATAGACAGTTTCGCTCATCCACGAATCAGAGAGAGATCTTCTTTTTTTTTTGTTTACTTACAATAAGATTTCCACTGCAATAACATCTGTTGGGGAATAATTTCCATTTTTCTGTTTTTTCCTCTGTCCGTTGACGAAAGACACAGTCGTGTCCGAAAATTCCGAAATTAAATCATTTCTCACCGTGCCTCTTTTATGATATATAGTTAATAATTAATATTTAATAAATGTTTATCGTACTGATTATATTAGTGCCCTTTCCTTTGTCCTTGATTTATTAACTAACCTATCTAACATATATATATATATATATATATATATATATATATATATATATATATATATATATATATATATATATATATATATATATATATATATATATATATATATATATATATCTTCGGCAGAATTGAGTCACTGTCAGTCACTGTGTGTTTATCTAAATCTAAAAATAAATACGCTAAAATTCACCTTCATCCCTGCCGGTAGAAGTTCCGACTGACACCAATTCAGTCGGGTTTCGATCCTAGCTAGAGGCAACTGGACGTCTAGACACACTGATGAGCTGTGATACAGCGAAACAGTCTGTCTGTGGATGAGAATTATATATATATATATATATATATATATATATATATATAATCATTCATTTAAATATTATAACATAAATATGTTATAAAATCACTACAAAAATAGACATTTTGTTTCAACACTTCTGGTGTCTTATCATGTGATGACGTTGAATGTGGAATAAATGTGGATTTTATTCCACATTCAACATCATCACTTGATAAGACACCAGAAGTGTTGAAACAAAATGGCTATTTTTGTAGTGATTTTATAACATATTTATGTTATAATATTTAAATAAATGATTATATCTGCTCTACTCTGTATTGAGCACTCTTTTAAGAATAATAATTGTTGGTTATTGGAATTTACTCCGTATATACCAATCCCACACTTGGGTATATATATATATATATATATATATATATATATATATATATATATATATATATATATATATATATATATATATATTCTTCTTGTAATCCTCATTTGTATGGGTAGACGTGTTAGAGTAGACATCCTTGTTATTTTTAAGAGTGAAATAATATTTAATTATTAAAGCAAATATACTTCTCGACAGGGATTGAACCTGCATTCCTTTTATTTGAAAGATAAATATTTAGCTCAGCGTGCCTTTACCGTCTTGTCGCAGCGGTCCATACAGCAGACGACGCACATTCATCGTTTGTCATAATCTGTTTCTCTTTGGGTTATCTCTCTATTTACATCAGTTAATGCACCTTGTCGTAAACGAAACATACGTGACAATTTTTTACTCTTAGGAAAATAAGTTGAAAACGACCTTCAGCTCCGAATGTCACTCTATATTTCCAATATGGTTTTTTGCAAATATGAATATGATAAAATAATATATATATTATATAATATCTATATTATTTTAGAATTGGACATAGTCCGACAATTTATTTAAAGACATTTATATATATTATGTTTAACGTTCTTTTTATAGATACAAGTATTTAAGCAAATGCTCTGTTTTATAATAAACAGTATTAAATAACATTTACCGGCCTGAATGTCCGAGAAAATTTCATAGAAAATTTTCGCTCTCCGACAGGAATCGAACCTGTATCCTATACGGAACCATCATTTCGCGTGATGTGCCTTAACCTTTCGGCCACAGAGCAGCGTCTGGTTAGCAAGGTCGATTTTACTATCTTTAAACTTAAATCTTCCATGAATCTCTTCTATTCATATCTGCTCTAGCGTATCAAATGTAAACAAATGACGTCATATATTTTAGAATTGGACATAGTCCGACAATTTGTTTAAAGAGATTTATATATATTATGTTTAAAGTTCTTTTTATAGATACAAGTATTTAAGCAAATGCTCTGTTTTATAATAAACAGTATTAAATAACATTTACCGGCCTGAATGTCCGAGAAAATTTCATAGAAAATTTTCGCTCTCCGATACAGATAGATAGGTTCGATTCCTATTTGTTTTTTTTTAAATGGTTGTATTACGCCGCATTTTATATTGTTTAATCAAACATTTTTTATGATGTCAAATATTACAAATTGTAAATATATAATAAGCAATTGAACATCATGTCGGTTCTTTTTAATGAAACTTCTATTTTATTATATATATATATATATATATTTATATATATATATATATATATATATATATATATATATATATATATATATATATATATATAATAAAAAGACTTAAACATTATTAGTTTTAAGTCTTTTTATTATATCCTTACTATGTCCTGGACATTGAGTTCTACGTGAATCATATCCTCTTGGAATTATTTTTATACATATATGTATGTGTATATATAATTGCATATGTATGTGTATATTTACCACTAATAGTGTCTATATATATATATATATATATATATATATATATATATATATATATATATATATATATATATATATATGCTGCCACACAGACACTCTACAAACGCACACACACACATATATATATGTGTGTGTGTGTGTATGTGTGTGTTTGTTTGTTTGTGTAGGTATTAGTACACATTAAAATACAAAATTTTCTTATATGGAGAATAGGCCTATTTCAAGCGAGAAAAAATTCGTCCGTCTTATTCAACCCAATATGGAACTGCTCAGCAACCTGGATATTCGAGAAATTTATCAGAATAAACAAGAACCTATACTGGCAGCAAATACCATGCATGTGCATAGGGAATACACAAAAATATAAAGGGGCGCAAGGCACGGATGCGTCTTCTCACCCGACCTGTTCAACATATACAGCGAGGCAATTCTAAGAGAAATGAAGACCCGACCAGGATTTAGTATTGGCAGCCACAATCAACAACATAAGATACGTAGATGACACAGTGCTGATAGCAGACACGGAAATGAAATTACAAAATCTCTTACAGAAGTTAGCGACAGAGAGTGAGAAGAAGGGACTAAGCATAAACTACAAGAAGATGGAGTGGAAGGTCGTCAGTATGAGGATGAGCCCGAAATGCGATCTGAAGGTCGGGAACATTAGAATGAAGCAGACGTGGAAGATTAAATACCTGGGAAGCGTCTTGACAGAGGACGCTAAGTGCGACACTGAGAGTCTGTAGGCGTATCGGGATGGCCAAGGACACGTTCCAAAAGTTGGGCAGAGTACTCCGAGACAGGGGGATGTCTTTGGTAACAAAGAAAAGAAGACTGAAGTGTTACATGACATTTTCCTTCTTGAATGCAGCGAACGTTGGACGATTTCCTCAAAGATGAAGAAGAGACTCGAGGCGACAGAGATTTGGTTCTACAGATATATATATATATATATATATATATATATATATATATATATATATATATATATATATATATATATATATAAACAAAATATAATATAAATAAAAGACTAGTTGCCTGACGATTGCTCTAGCATGAAACAGACTGTCGCCTCTAAGTGTTGACTTCTATGTTCACTTTTATATTCACACATGCTCTATCCCTGATATTCAGCACTTTATCCGATAAATATAGCACACTTTAAGACTATATATATATATATATATATATATATATATATATATATATATATCCGATGCGATGAGAACGAAAGTAATATATAAATTCCAACGTTCACAGCATCAATCCAAAAGAGGGCTCGATACCGATAGTAGAGCGATAATTATTTATTTATTATAAGTTTATCATATAGACAAAACCATTATATATATATATATATATATATATATATATATATATATATATATATATATATATATATATATATATATATATATATTCGAGCGGCTGCTAAAGTGATTTCATTCGACTTGAAAAGAAATCAAGAATTCAAATTAGCAAACAATTTGGGGGTAAAATGGATCAGGCCGAGAACTTTTCCGTACCACAAATAAAGAGGAATATAAAATCGTTTATAATAAATAATTGCTGTTTACGGTGCAGATAGACGAACCTGAAAATAAATAAATGAATATCAACCCCCGTTTAAAGAATAACACAGTTTCACAGTTGCACTAATTAGCGTTGTAAACGCCCGACGGAAGGCGTTACCTTCCAGACGTTCGTTTTAAGCACACTTACTTGGCGACGCGTCGTCTTCATTTTAGAAAACTAGTTTAAACTGTCTATCGGCAGAGGCATGCTTTGATATATGTCAGGTACTTTGTTAATACAAACTTTTATTTAATCGTCTTGACGAGCTGAATATTGTATATAAACTGCGTGTTTTTTCTGCTGATTGAAACATTGTCAAACTGAGGCCTGAAATTATTTTTCGAATGTTGATGTCAGACGATGAAGTGAACGAAATTGCTTCGTCGAGAATTATAGAATATATTTTATTTATTTATTTATTTATTTTGTGTTTTACACTCGGCTCCTTTAGTAGAGAAATAAGTTCCGAAGAATAAATTTTAATTATCGAAATTCGATCGGGATCTATTATATTTAAATAAATGAATCAATCATAATAATAATGGTAATATCAAGCGTTTCCCCATGAGGAACCATTGACCGAGGAGCCATCACTGTTTTAGGCTGAAATTTATAAAATCTTTCTCGTAAATAATTTTTCTACAACATTCAGTTTCTCATGTCCGCTACCCTTTATCCCTCTTTCCAATATCGATGTAGATTTCCTTCCGAACCTCCTGTTTGAAGTTATGTGGAATGGTAACAATCTTGATTATATCATTGTTATCTTTTCGAGTTATATATGCTATCCATTTTAGTCTTCACTTCTGTTGGCAATCCTCAAGTGATGTGGTTTCTGTTATTTAGTACAGTTCCTAGTTTGTGATTCTGTAACGCCAGTCTACAATCTTCAAAGAGGAATGATATTTGCTTAGTCCCTCGGGATTTACTCGCTCAAAGCCCTTTTCTTCCTTTGATCTTAGGCAGTGTTTGTATACAGCCGACAGTTTAGACATTTCTGAATTGGTTTGCCGACATGCATGGCATCCATATGAATGTCTCGATTTGCCTCGGTTTTTTAAATGAATGGCCCATGTTTTGGTTTGAAGTTTTGGTTTGTAGCAGTTTGCCCTGTTAAACAAAACTACTTCTGGCGTAGTCTATTCCATGTTAATTTTTCTTTTCTTTTTTTTTATACTTAATTTATCCTCATGGCTAATTCATACGCTGAGGTATCTGAAGTGTTTAGTAATTACTAATGCCACATCCAGAATTTTCATGATAGATTCAGGATAGCTGCCATGACTACTTTCATTCCAATTCCAGATCATAGTTTCTGTTTTGTTAAGGTTTATCAAAATATTTAAAGGACAAATATGGTTATTATTTATCAAGCTGATTTGCATTAGCTTAACTTTGATCAGCACGGAAAATGGAATCTGTGTGCTTTTCCCAAATTCATATCTCTTCCAGTTTAGCACGAATGTCCATTAGAAGGGTGTGGGTTTATTTATTTACGTCCTCCGTTAAATAGGGTTAAGTAGCCGTGTATATAGCTAAAGAAAAGGACAACTCTTAATTCAAAATGGTGATGAAGGCAACAGAGATCAATCAAATTTAATTCAATTATTGAAGAAACGTACGAAATATATTTCACACTTGAAAACAAAAAAAAACGTTACCACAAATGACGTGTGTATAAATGATAACTGAAAATATGCAACCTGAAATCCACCGACGCGTCAAGACTCGGCGATCGAAAAACCAGCAAAGAATAGCAGGACTTGTCTAAAACACAACCTATCAATCAACAAGAATGTCTATTCCTTATGATTTATGAAAATCAAAAACACTCAGAAGGCAACTGATAACTTATAATCAAAATGGTACGAACCGTAAAAAGTTAAATTAATTCACTAATAGTTATATTTATTTATCACCTAAGCCTACATAAATAAATTATTGCTACCCAAATACAAATAATATATATGTTCGATCGTGTGTTTGTTGATGTGAGTTTGTGTGTATGTATGTGTGAGAGAAAAAGAGACTTTCTTAGAAATACAGAGAGATGCTATAATTGGATCGTAGGAATAAATGTCGGAGAGAAACATAATAGGCAGATTATTCAACTAAATGTCAATCCATGCGTAAGTAATGCCATCATTTTTTATGGGTAATATACTAATTAATGCTCGGAATTCTTCTCAGATTTACAGCAGTTTATGTACATAAGCGTAATCCGGGATGCCTAAACTTAACATTTGATACAATGTTTAGTGTCCAATATCCAAAGTGCCGAATGTGCGGTGGTGTAATGGATGACTGCTTGGGATGAGATATCTGGAAGCGAGTTCGATTTTTCGTCAAGCTTTTGTATTCACTTACTGTCAAATAACATTGAGAAATGTATGAATCTATATAGGCAGCGGTTGAATAACAGGTTTTCTATCTGGAAAATCTTTGATAACCTTCAAAATTGTTAATGGCATATTAACTTGCAACGGAAGAGACTTATTTTTACAATCCAAAATGTTTTGGCTTAAATAACCCATACAGAGTTGATAAGATGCAAAAAGGCGACACGATCAATCAATAAATTCTAAAGTACCAATGTTTCAAAGGTTGACTGGGTCAAAGATTAAATGGGCCAATTCGAAAATGACAGTGAAATTAGATGATTGGCTCTAGATCTAGAGATAATTAGTTAAGTCATACACATAATTTCAATGAATGACTTCACGAACAATCTTGCTTTACAAAATCTGCTTTGACGCTCTGTTCATCTCTGTTCAGCTCTGTTCTATGTAGGCTACCAGAGTAAGGCACAAACACATCAAGATGCTATATATGTGTTTATTGAAAACTGCATGAGTATCCTTTCTGATCACAATCCAGCAATAATCAGCCAGCCCTGGTGGGCTTCACCTGCTGTGAGACATTTTCGCTACTACTGCAATATCTTTCAAGTATTCGTCACTCCTAGCACCACAGGCCCGGAAGAAAAATCAAGAGACTAAGATGTGAATATTAAAATACATGTTACAGCAAACGAGTGTGTATTCCTTCAGGAGTTCTACCGGTTTTCTATACTTATCTGTTCTTTCAGAAAGTTGGTTGCCACTGACTTGAATGTTTTCAATGCAGTTTTTCCTTTTCCCGTCAAAATCTTCACGAATCTGGTAACCAACAAATATTTTCAGATCATTTGTAAACGTCTATACAGATGATACGACTATATAACCGGTGTACTCCTAAAGCTTTTAATGATCAGAGAATGGCAGCTGTTCTCCCTTCAGATCGAGAACGAATTATACAGTTGGGAAAAAAGGCTGGTTATATTCAATGCCTCGAAAAGTAGACTGGTAGCATTCCATCACAGTCAATTAGATCCCGAACGAACGCCAGTTACGATGTACGGATGTCCCATCGGAGAGTCAACAATCAAAATTATAGGACCTTAAAGTCACACCTGACTATAAATGGAACATATATACGAGAAATCGCTAAAGATGCATGTAAAATGGTCCCCCCTCAATACTGCTCCATTTTCAAGGAAAGTGTCCGTGCGAACTACATTCATTTTTCCCGACAGTACTTACCTTCAGGGCAAAGAGAGACATTGCTACTTACATTGTAGCAAGCCACCCACATTCCCTCTGTATTCCATCGGTGAGAAGTAAGTTCCATTCGAACAGCTTCTTCCCGTGAACCAGTGCTCCGGGGAACCGACACACACGATGATGTTTCCTCGATCACAACATTCTTAAACCTGGTCAAGTCGACCAGTTATCTTCACCTCCTATCCGTACAAACTGCCACCTAACTTAACCCTCTACGTCGGGTGACGCACGGGCCTTATATATATATATATATATATATATATATATATATATATATATATATATATATATATATATATATATATATATATATAATAGATATATACTTGTAATGGACATCCTATTTCCCGGTAGTCGAAACAAGTGGGCGAAATAAACTCACTGTTTTATAAGACAAAAACAACTTTTTTTAGTCCAGCTATCGAATGAGAGAAAGATTACACTTCAAAGTACTTAAAGTGCGCTCATAAAACGCAGCTGGGAAAGTCGTTTTCACGTACGAGCATTGGTAAAAGTTTTCATACAGAAGACACGCACGCGTCTTGACATATAGGCAGATAAGGGTATTTAGTCAGTTTCCATTTGGCCTAGTTACAGACTCATGGACCTTGGAAATAACATTCATTTTGTAAAGAATGTCTGACTTGAAAATTCTTATTTCAAATATTGATTTAAGCTTAGCTCAATTACAAAGTAATATTATCCGTGGAATATATTCAGGAACGTTAACTACCACACAGATATCAGATAGATATAAAGAAAAATAGTTATCAGTTTTCGTTACGCGGCATTTGGTGGTGTTTATCAAGTTTTTTTTCCCTAAACCAATTTCTAAGTATACTGAGTCTGATCTACAATGTGTACTTTAAACCTTTGAATTTGGTCCAGACTCTATGGCAAATGATGTAATTGTTTTATAAGTACCTTCAAAGAAAATCGATACCTAATATAGAAAATGAATTAATAAAAATGAATAAAAATTCTTGAAGCTTTTAAGTTTAATTTCAAGCCAATCAGATTTATTATTTCTAATAAACATAATATATTGCTGTATTTCAAAACAAATTTAAATTGGTTGAAATGATTTTTAATCGCTAAAAATGGTTGATTTTAGCCATATTCACAAATCTGTCACCACAAGATTATCTTAATTCTCCGTGATACTGGAAATTTATTTGAGTTAAGTTTAACTGACATTAAAGTTTTTAAATTTAAAATGATATTGCCTATTTTAGTTTAAAATATCACTGAAAAACTTTTTTTTTCACAAGGAGGTTGGTGTTTTTGTGAGGTGTTACTATCGCGATAGATATACGTTTGTGAATTTTTCTTCAGTGCATGACATATCTGCAAAAATTATTTGACGCATATAACGTTAGTGCTTTTTATATAATTATTTAACTACAGAGTACTCTTCAATATTATTATAATATTCTAAATAATCTACTATTTTATCGTGTTTTATGTACATTATATTTATGTATATTATATTTATATCGTTACCGTTCTCATTTTCTCTTAATGTCGTGTATGGACGTCCGTATGTGAAAAATGTCGGTATGTTTATATACACACACAAAAATATTCAAAATTATTTTAAAAAATTGTGGTTGCTAAATTGTAGAATGCTTTTCCATTTATAATTAATAAATATAGTTAATACTTAATAATATCGTTGCAGTTTAATAAAAAAAAATAATTTAAACTATATAAATTATTTGAATATTTCAAATTTAAAAAAACTGCATTAAAAATATGCATTACTTATCGAAAATAATTGTTTCTTAAGACAATGTATCCATAATGTATCTTATTCACAAAAGCAGTTAAAAGATGTTCTTAGTGTTATTGACTTTTTTTTTTAATTTTAGAATTCAGAGCAGAATAAGTGAGGGTCCAGTTTTAGTTTAGAAATGAAAATGTTTAAATTACCCAAGGACATGTGCTTATAACATGTATGTATATATATATATATCAATATATATATATATATATATATATATATATATATATATATGTATGTGTGTGTGTGTGTGTGTGTGTGTGTGTGTGTGTGTGTGTGTGTCAGTGTAAAGGTGTTAAGAAAAATCCAAACAGCGGTTACGATTTCACATCGGGAACGTTGAAGATAGAATGACACTTAGTATTAAATTTAATTTCAATAAAACGTGGCGTCTTATATACAGGGTGACCCAAAAAAACGGGAATTTTTGACGTGCGTATTACTAGACTTCAGCAAGTGGCAACACTGCGAGACAGTGACCTTGAGCAAGTAAACATTTCGCCATTTTACTAACGAGAATGAAAGTCACAGTATCCCAGCTGAGATGTTGCAGCAGTCAATGAGGAATCTCAACAGCAGATTTCAAGAATGCATTCGTACAGGAGGACGCCATCTACAGGACGTAATTTAAAAAAAATGAAAATTCCATCAGTGTTTCTGAAATGGCATGTTTTAAGGTGTCAATTACTATTCTTGGTTTTATTGGATTGTTAAAATGTTCCTGTTTTTGGGGTCACCCTATATTTACGTCCATTACCCATTCGGTTTGATCGCTTTATCGCCTTTAGATTTATTTTATCGCTTTTGTTTTAATTGCTTAACACAGTAATAAGGAACATTCGTGAACTTATTGAAAAAGACGAGCATGCTATTTCCCTCTGTAATCTCGCTTTCCACACGCTTATATATACACATAGAAAATGAGTGAGAAGATGGGAATGAGAGAAAGAGAGAGAGAGTGAGAGAGGCGTTATTTCTCTTTGTGTATTTATCCACCATCTCTCATATATTATGTGTTATATAAAGAGAAAGTGAAAAAGAATCAATTTAGGCTCTTTCCAAAGCAACATGCATTATCCGACTGCTCGATGTGAAAGCTTTGTAGAGGCCCACTTGAAAGGCCGAAAGGCCGAATTAAGACCTGTCATCTCTTATGAGGTTACCAATAAATAGTGGTCGTCATTATTTTCACACCTCAAAGGACAAAGCCCAGGGAGCATCGACAGCTGGCCGTTACCTTCAGGCTTTCGCCCTTTTCAAGGCTCCTCCAAATCTCCTGTCTACGTATCATCTCGGCTACCTTCAACCAAACCTATTGTGATGCCTTTGTCATGTGACACTCGCCTTTCCAAAACCTGCCCAACACTCATAGGAAAAGCATACAGTTCTGGGATTCCATCGCTTCGATTTGAAAGAGAGACGAATTTCCATGAATACGAGAGGTGGGTCGATAATTTATTGCAATCCCACATGTTGCAAAATCCTAAATAAGATTCGATAGATTACCATGGGCTTTTATAAATATATTTCTGGTGTTGTTATCGAACAGCAGACCTCATGATACGCCGCAGCTTTCCTTTTGCTTTGCGAATGAATTAAGTAAATTTGTTAGTGAATTTCAAGAAAGTATAACGGTAATGTTAAAAATGCAGCATTATTTCTTTGATAAAACATCCTGCAACAATATGGTCACCATAGCGGTGACCATATTGTTGCAGGATGCCGTTAACAAAAGTAAACTTTCACTAAAACGATAATTTACAGGAAATGTTATTTCAAAGAATTAGGTTTCTGAGTTGGGAATATTTCTCGTTATAGCCTGACATAATATTTAACAGTTATCTCGTTTCATTGTTTTTTTATATTTAGTGAAGTTCTCAATATTTATTTAACTCTTTGAGCCCTGGCCACCGCTTTATCGATGGTAGAGAAAAATGACTTAATGCCCAGACACCGGTTAAACGGTTGGTAAACACTTACATTGTCTTTTGTTATTCTTCTGCATGAAGAGAGGCATTACCTGCTGCGTAGACTGGTACACAAAGAAAGAATTCTGGCGACAATGTGAAGGCATGCAATCATCCTCTCTCCCTGTTAAGTATAATATTTATATTTTTTTTAAATTATTTTTATATCTACCGTGAAACACTACATACCAATTATTTGCGAAGTTTGACACAGGATCTCAGGCAGAAGTGTTAAAATAGTCCAGGAACGCAGAACTCAAAGCCTACAATCGAACACAGCTAATTATCTGCTATAATGAGAGTAGAACGTTAACGAAAGGCTGATATCTGCTACTCATTCGTGCTAGTTATAATCATTGTATTCTTGCTTTTAGATCATTACGGTTTTTTAAATTTTCCAGCCTAAATTACTTAGAATATTTTAACGAAATGCCATAAGATGAAGTAGACATTGTAACCCATTCATTCCAAATGAACAGAATTAACATTCTGAAATTATTTCTCATAAATCTGCTGATGGAATTCAACAATGGAAATGTATTTTTTTTCACCCGAGTTTAGATTCGATAGCCAATCACAGCAGAGGACTAGATTCAAAACAGTATTAATAAATGAGTTGTGTGATATGAACAGAAGATAAAATAATTTGAAATTATGAGGCGAAGGAGGAAAAGTAACGACGAATCTTTAACATTAATGGGTCAAGAAGTTGGCAACATTAACATGGAATTATGCACCAGAAAATGGCAAATTCTCCAGAAAACTCGACTAAGTGAAAGTGTTGTCTTGCATATTAATTTCTCAGCAAATTAAAATGATCTGATTTTGCTGAAATGGCATAGATTTACCTAAGTTTAAGGGTCTGAAATTTTGGATCTCAAAAATGAAGTTAATCTCAGAATGGAAATACTGATTGCGAAACGGTAGGCTGGCCCGTCTCTTCGAAAGTTGATTTAGTGTGGATAAGAAGCCTCCTCCAACTAGAACATGTATCCGATTGTAAATTCTATCAAGAAAGTTAGGATTGAAGTGTGAATTAATATACGATTGAAAGGATTTGAACTCTTACAGTTGCACAAGTGTTAACATGCGTTTCCTACCAACGTGGCAGCTGAGTATTTTCTATAAAATAAATTGAATCTTCGTATGGTGTTTTTTTAAACTATGTGTCTAATTTATTTTAGCAAATGTTTTTTTTTTCATCCATTCATTTGTGGATGAGTTAGTACCAAATTTAATAGCAATCGCTGTTCAATCCAATTTAAATGAATAGCTTTTAAATTGATATTTACGGGAAAAGCAAGTCATTTCCAACGTAGTTTTTTTGTTATTGTGTGTCGTCTCTCTTCCAAGAACAATGGTTTACTCTTTCAATTCAGAAAATATAAAAAGAAATACCTAAACCGAAAGACATTCAAAATCAGAGTAAATTGCTTGGTCGTGAAGCAGGCTTAATCTTTGAAATGTGTTAATTTAAATCATTTAACTTATTCTGTTTCTCACTATCCTTTCAAGATGTGGTTATGGACATATTTTGCCGCATTCAGTCAGACCCGCTTCTTTCGTCCCTTCTCTCATTTACTTCTTGGACAATTTGATTAAATAACCAACCAAACCAAAACTTCCTCAGTTGAATTGATAACTGAAACAAATTTACTAATATAAAAGTTCCTCATCAAATAAAGATTTACTGGTGCAAAGAACAACAACATGAGAATATTAATCCTCGGGATGGTTTTTATGTTTACATTGTTTCAGTCGATGTACTTTCAATACTTCTTCAGGAGTTAATCTAACAGGAAGTCCGCAATTAATCATATATTTAATGTAAAAACAAATCAAATTAAACAGATGAATCTTGGCCGAAATGATTTGTCAATAATAACATCAATCGTAATCAAGATTAGAAAACAGTTCGAATAAATGAATGTATAGTGACAGTTCCTCATCTAAAATATAATATGCCAAATTATCAAAGGCGTTAAGTATTTGCCATGATAACATAATGTCGAAAATAAACAATGGACACCTGAAGATGGCCATAGAGTGCGCCGCCGAAATGTGTCTATAATATCGTCTATAGTAATATAAACGAGAAAAAAGTTCAAATATATTCATGTACATTGACATTTCCTCCACTATCAAATAAAATATAAGATTTTTTGGTTAGGCCGATATACAATATTTCCTGATTAACCTGACAGATATTAATTAATTTTCTCTCAAATATCATCTCTTTCTATCTTGACATAAAAGATATCTCAATACATCTTTCTAATAAATTCTCTGAAGATTTCTAAACTTTTGGAATTATCCGGTCCTATTATTGTAAAGAAATTGGTAGGCATCGACTTCAGATAAATCCCTTTTGCCAAGTTAAATTATTATAAAACAAGTAAAATAATATTGAAGAAAAATAATTCAATTTAAATTGTATATTTTATGAAAGATCTAACTTCTCTGAACATCTACCGCTACTATAAGGCGTGATTTTCGCGCTACAAAGTCGCCCACCCACGCATAAGTAGAAGAGAATTCCATATAGTTGTAATGACTTTTGCGATTCGTTTTTTACACTATATCCTCGAATCGTCCGAAAATATAAATATCATTAATGTTAACAGAATTTGTTCGGTTTTATGCATTAAAAAAGCCCAACGTTCATTTTCGACTACATTACTGAAAAGAAAAATCATGTTCGACAATTTCTATAGCGAGCTTGGGAAGAGAGCAATTTTTCCTCACAATAGAGTTCATCAGTTTAATCTGATTTTTCTCAAAGAAACTTTAGAGAGGTTTGAAACTGAGTAATGCATTTCAGAAATGATTAATCAGCACGGATTTTATTTAAAATTAAATGTTTCAATAATTCCGTTATCACCATTTCTCTTACAAATCATTCTTTACTTAAGATCAAATAATCCAAACGAAATTCAGGTATTTTGTAATGCTTGAAAAAGTATGGATGACGTCATTGATTAGCTTCATATTAAAAAAAAACATTGTTAGAATCAAAGATCGTATCTAACCTTTGATTCGAAATTCATATTAAAATTTAATACTCACGAATTATCCTCAATCATTTCAAATCTCACCTGAAAAAGATAATGATTTTGATTTAATGAATTCAACTAATTATTTTGGATAGAAATTTAAACTCAGTTTCACAGGTAGAGTTTTTGCTTAAATAATTCTATTTCTTCATTATATTGTTATATGTGTCATGATATTACATTTATTTTATTTTATTTATTTTTTGCTAGTATAAAATTTTGGTGTCTTTTTATATATATGAACGAAATAATGGAACGAGCAAAATTATGGAACAATCGCGAAGTTGAATCAATAAAAGAGTACACGTTCAATACATGAACTGACATAATGAAAATTATATATATATATATATATATATATATATATATATATATATATATATATATATATGAGGAAAAATATGGAAAAACAAATAATCCGAATATGCAACTTCAGTGTTTTTAATGTTGTTTCAATGTCGACGTCAGACGTTTCGGTCTAGTAGACCTTCTTCAGGACATAGTTATTAAAACATAATTAAAATTAGACGATATTCAAGTCAACATGAAAAGACGATAGACATAAGAAAAATTATTTTCATAAATATATATATATATATATATATATATATATATATATATATATATATATATATATATAAAGTGAAAAATGAAGTCAACACTATAACGCGAACGACGGGCTTTTCATGCTAGACGCAATGGTCAGGCCGCGAATCATATTGGTGGCCTAACGATTGCGTCCAGCCTGACGCCTCTGAGTGTTGACTTCAATGTACGCTTTTACATTTATATTGACACGCGCTCTATCTCTAATATTGAGCACTTTATCCCCTAAATATAGCACACTTTAAATCCGTATTTCTTCATAAATATAAATATATATATTTAAATATATATATATATATTTAAATATATATATATATATATATATATATATATATATATATATATATATATATATATATATATATATATATATATATATATATATATATATAAAACTTAATAGAGATTTGATTTAGAGTTCTAAATAGGTAATTTTAATTTTTGACTTTTAATTTTAATTTCAAATTTTATAAATCTTTTAATATCTATGATAACCTTGCTTAGTTGTCAAATTTTTCGAATCCCCCTATACTTGTATCTTGATTGGCTACTCTAGCTTATGTAACAGCGTTTACTCCTAGCTAAGGATCGTTGATTCATTTGAAACTTTTAAAACCATTTATTCTATACTCTATATTATCACTTGACAAGACACAAGAAGTGTTGAAACAAAATGGCTACTTTTGTCGTGATTTTATAACATATTTATGTTGTAATATTCAAATAAATAATTATATCTGCTCTACTCTGTATTGAGCACTCTTTAAAGAATATTAATTGTTGGTTATTGGATTTCATTCCGTATATACCAATCCTAAACTTGTATATATATATATATATATATATATATATATATATATATATATATATATATATATGAAGAAATATAGTCTTAAAGTGTGGTATATTTAAGGGATAAAGTGCTCAATATCAGAGATAGAGCGTGTGTCAATATAAAAGTGAACATAGAAGTCAACATTCAGAGGCGACAGTCTTTTTCATGCTAGATGCAATCGTCAGGACATTCATATATATATATATATGTTTATGAAGAAATATGGTTTTAAATTGTGCTATATTTCTTCATATATCTATATCTATATCTCTCTCTCTCTCTCTCTCTCTCCATATATATATATATATATATATATATATATATATATATATATATATATATATATATATATATATATATATGTATTATGATAAAATGCAGGACCAATAAGAAACTTATATCAATCTTAATTTTCACTTTTATTTAGATATTTTCTCATTCTCTGACAAATGTATCATATAGGTGAAACATGTTAGAGTGACATTAGCTTTCTTGTTTGTTCTTTATGTCATCATCATAATACATACATATATATATATATATATATATATATATATATATATATATATATATATATATATATATATATATATGTATATATTTATGAATAGGGAGAAAGAGATTGTGTGAATATGTAAATTATAAAGGTGTCAAACTTTCGTTCTTAAAGTGACCACAACCAAGCATGTTCTCTCTGTATATATGCGTATATGCATTAATCTTTTCGCTAGTAACTACAGAAAATGTTATTTTTCATGCGTCAATGTGGCAGTTAATTATTAAATGCTGGGCTAAGAGATAGCATACTTGTCTTGACTTAAATGCAAACCTGCTTATAGTTTCGGCTTAAAACAGACCATCTAACATTAACTTTCCCCTAGGAATTCCTAAAAAGAATGTACTTAGCTAAAGCTATTTCTTTTCGTCACCTCTTAGCATTGAAATAACAGCGCAGGGAACGAGCAGGGTGTTGCTTAGACCACTACCCACCAGACCCTACCCTTGTCTCATCTCGTGTCCTGATTTTATTCGCCCGCTACCATAAAACGCTAAAAAGCAGAGCCATTATTTGTCTATATCTGACTCAGGTCTCCCAACGCAGGAACATACTTCTTCCTACCTTCGCTCTTCACTTGCCCTGTCTACGTCTGCTAAATTCTTCCTAACAACTACATCATCTTACTTTTTGAAAATTTTTCGTTTCTGTTTATCGTGCGATATTTCGGCATATATATAAACACACACACACGCACACACATACACACAAACATATATATATATATATGTATATGTGTGTGCGTCTGTTATTTTGTGTCTGTGTATAAAATACAAAACATCTTTGTCAATGTATGCCTGTTGATGTGCGTATGTGCCGGTCTGCGCCCATGCATACAGATGCTCATCTAAATTCATGTAAAACACAAAAATGTGTTCTTCCTTCTTTGTTGAAGGATTGGAAGCTTTTTCCCGCATATTTGAAAGAAAAAAAGTTATCTTTATTTTTAAACAAGTAAAGATTCTCTACATCATTTGTCAAGCCTAATTTTGGTCTTCATCTCAAAAGTAAATAACAAGTTTGCTTCTACCCTAAAAGGTATTTATATATTTAACTTGCATTGATATATACAGATATTCATATCAATGAGCTCATATGTCTTACTCGCTCTCTTACCTACACACACACACACACACACACATATATATATATATATATATATATGTATATGTATATATATACATAAATAAATATGTATACGCCAGATTAAACAAACAGTAAAATATTTGTTAAGATCGTACGCGTTAAAAGTGCTCGATATCAAGTTGGAAGACCAGACTTGCAGAGCTGTTTAGTGTTTTTAAAAAAGTATATATATATATTTTTAAAACATTATTACTCCTTACTAAGAAGAAAAATGTAAGAATTTTTCCTTGCCTGTCATATTCAACAAAACATGTTTATAATAGAGACTAGCAGCATGACCCGGCGTTGCCCGGGATTGATTCAAAAATCGTACGACTCATACAGCTAATCGCTATCATGCTAATCGCTACCGTGCTGATGTTGCTACATGCCTTACTTCTTGCCTATCTCACAATGCGAGTGTTCTCTAAGCTCTATACTAAACATTAAATCTATTACGGAATAAGAACTAAATAAAATGAACACAAAACGATCAGCTTTAAAAAAGGATTCATAACTGGAGAAACCGAATGAAAAAAGAATGTTAACTATAAATACTTTTTCACACCCATCCCAGTTCTGTGTAATCAGAATCAACGTTGAATTTAAGCAAGCGAATGAGCCACATTGGAGTAAAGTGCCATGCAGATTTAAATTTTTCCCACTTGTGACGAATGCAGCTATCGATTTTTTTTACATGCTAGCATGCTAGTTAACATTCGTGTCAGTCAGCTGTTGGCTGTCACGCTGACCAATAGAATCTTCCTGCCTATTCGCGGTAGCCAATTGTAGGCTCTCAATCTGGCCAGTAGAAAATGGCCGCAAACTACATGAAAACTGCTGTAGAAGCATGAAAATTCGATTATTTCCACTATCGATGGGAGTTGGGAAATGCAATGTCGGTCTTGGCCTTGTCACTAATTTGGAGCATGTGCATGGAAAATTTGGTGCAAATCCGTCGAAAATTGCGGCCGTGCATTCGTTAACGACAAACACACAAATGTGTGTCTAAAGTTGTTTTTTTTAAGAAAACAATAGAAAAACTAACACTTCCAGTCGCACTCAACACGGGAATATAGGAATAAACGCTCCTAGTAGTATTCAAACAACAAAATCAACATATCTTGTATAGTCAAATATAAAGAGAAATTAACAGCATCCCCAAACAAATCCCCCTTAAAAACGGCTAAGAAAGTTTCCGAAAGCGCTTGGGATAATGGACAATAAACTTAATATTTGTACTCCCTTACTCCCAACAAATGAAAAAAATGTACGAATGCTGAAAAAAAAAATTATTTGTCTGTCATATTCAACGAAACATGTATAAGAGAATGCTTGCTACCTAAATAATATATATATGTGTGTGTGTGCGCGTATGTGTGTGTGTTTGTGTGCGTGTACATATATATATATATATATATATATATATATATATATATATATATATATATATATATATGTATATATATATATATATATATATAGAATGATAGGTAGATAGATATTACAATGAAGCGTAAGTGAAAGCTATTATCTTATTCAATTCTTTATTGTGATTACAATCATCTCAATAAATCTTCATATCCGTAGTAACGTGTCTCCTAGACTGAGGATTAAGTGTCAGTAAATACCATTAATATTCCAACAATCTTTTGATTACGACGTCCTGATGAGTTGGTGTTTATCGCTGGTGATTTATCGTCTTTTTGAAATCTCTAGCAATTTTCTCCGTATCGACTACGAAAATGACGTAGTTTTAGAATCTCAGGTCGTGTACGAATTTAATTTTAATTCTATGGATCGTCATAAAAGAATTCCCTCGTTGATTTTATTTAGGTTTTCATCTCAAGCCTCCGACAAGACGTTCTATCCTTGCTGGTATGTCAGCTCTCACAATCTTGGCATCCTGGAATTTATTTGGTTCCTTGTCTACTGGCATCATTTAAAACGAACTCCGAACGACACAGTTACATCCTTCATGTTCTATACCTTTTCTCCATATATTTCACTTTCATTTTCACATTCAGCTCCGAGTATTCCGTCATATCAATATCTCCGAACTATCCGTTTCTCTTTTGCTTGTTCCCTTATTGTATCCAGTCTCATTGCTTTGATAGGGGGAAGAATCACAATGTTCTCAATTTAGTGCTGATATCCTTAGGAAATTTTTCTCCCCGGAATCGATCCTTCAAGTCTATAAATCGACCATTCGCCCTTGCATGGAGTATTGCTGCCATATATGGTCTGGGGCCCCTGCTGTTTGCCTCGGGGTTCTTGATAAGATCCAGAGACGGATAGGCAACGTGATTGGCCCTGATCTGTCATCTCGTCTGCAGTCGATCTCTCACAGACGCGATGTTGCCTCGCTCTGCCTTTTTTACAAGTACCTCCACGGTAATTGCTCTGAGGAGTTGCGTTCGCTTGTCCCCAGGTCTCGTGAATTGAAACGTCCTACGAAGTTGGCATCCCGCTCCCACCCCTACTCCGTGGAAACTGTTAGATGTAGACGTCTCTTCTACTCCAATAGCTTCATGTCTCGCACATCTCGCCTATGGAACTCCCTTCCCTATTAGTGTTTCCCTGACAAATACAATCTCCAACGGTTTAAGTGTAGCGTCAATCGACATCTCCAGTTGCCTTGATCTATACACTTCCCTTCTCCACATCCTTTCATTTCCCATTCCTATCTGCTCTCGCTCCGGATCTTTTGTGGCCCCCTTGCCTTGATCGACCCACTGTCTTTCTCTTTCTCCACATCCCCTCCCTTGCCACTCCTATCTGCTCTTCCTCCAACCCTTCTTTAATCCCTTGCGTGATAGTGGCCTCCGGCCTTGCTTGGGGTGATATGATTAAAAAAAAATGTAATCGAACGTAAGTCATGTCCTCAATTTCCATTGAGCTACAGTATCTACACTGCCTGTCGGTTTTTGTTTTATTCTTAGCGAGCTTGATGCATTAACTAGTTTTTATCATTTCCCTGAAAGCAAGGAACTGAATCTCCTATCACTTTTAAGGGCAATAAAAGAACATATATTAAGAAGAAAGTAGATAATGATTTACATTGCATTTAAATTTGTGAAGATAAAAATTGATATAAAAACCTGGAAACCGGAAGTGAGTTGCAAAGCAAGAAGTGAGAGATAAGAAACTCTTAACAGAGAACTTACGGTTACATCTAACCATTTCAAAGGCAAAATGATGATAACTAGCCGGCAATCTATTAATTCTCTTGAATTAGTTATCTTTAGGTACCATAGTTCATCAAAAGAATTTCCGCGAAAATATTTATAGAAAATGCATAGAAAAGCGTCGTTACGTTATTTATTAATTTTGTAATGATATTAGCAAAAGGTACATTCCACAATGTAATGTACGATTTGGATATATCAACATCAAACAAGTACAGAAATTTAAATATCTGGGAAATGTTGAACGCAAGGAAAATGTGACACAGAAATCCGAAGACTCATTAGAAAATTAAAATATCTTATCCAGAAACTAAACATAATATAAAAAACGGGAAAATTTCATTAGAACCAAAAAACGCAATCCATTTATATTGATGAACATGTCATTGATTGAGTACCTGAACAACGCAGATGATTTATAGGAATAGAAAAAATGGCAACACTTATGCTGAGAAACCGTTAAGATTTCTGTGATATATAATGAGGAAAACTGGCTTCGAAAATGTATAACGAGGAAAACCGGCTTGGAAAATATAAAACGAGGAAAACATGCTTGAAAAACATATAACGAGGAAGAGCGGCATAGAAAATGTATAACGAGGAAAACCTGCTTGGAAAACGTATAACAAAGAACACCGGCTAGGAAAATGTATAACGAGGAAAATCTGCTTGGAAAACGTATAACAAAGAAAACCAGCTACAAAAAAATATAACGAGGAAAAGCTGCTTGGAAAACATAAAACGTGCAAAAACTGCCTGGAAAATAAATAACGAGGAAAACCTGCTTGGAAAATGTATAACGAGGAAAACCTGCTTGGAAAATGTATAACGAGGAAAACCTGATTGGAAAACGTATAACGGGGAAAACCTGCCTGGAAAATGTATAACAAAGAAAAACTGCTTGGAAAACATATAACGAGGAAAACCTGCTTGGAAAATGTATAACGAGGAAAACCTGATTGGAAAACGTATAACGGGGAAAACCTGCCTGGAAAATGTATAACGTGGAAAACATATAACGAGGAAAACCTGCTTGGAAAATGTATAACGAGGAAAACCTGATTGGAAAACGTATAACGGGGAAAACCTGCCTGGAAAATGTATAACAAAGAAAAACTGCTTGGAAAACATATAACGAGGAAAACCTGCTTGGAAAATGTATAACGAGGAAAACCTGATTGGAAAACGTATAACGAGGAAAACCTGCGTGGAAAATGTATAACGTGGAAAACATATAACGAGGAAAACCTGCTTGGAAAATGTATAACGAGGAAAACCTGATTGGAAAACGTATAACGAGGAAAACCTGCCTGGAAAATGTATAACGTGGAAAACATATAACGAGGAAAACCTGCTTGGAAAATGTATAACGAGGAAAACCTGATTGGAAAACGTATAACGAGGAAAACCTGCCTGGAAAATGTATAACGTGGAAAACATATAACGAGGAAAACCTGCTTGGAAAATGTATAACGAGGAAAACCTGATTGGAAAACGTATAACGGGGAAAACCTGCGTGGAAAATGTATAACGTGGAAAACATATAACGAGGAAAACCTGCTTGGAAAATGTATAACGAGGAAAACCTGATTGGAAAACGTATAACGAGGAAAACCTGCCTGGAAAATGTATAACGTGGAAAACATATAACGAGGAAAACCTGCTTGGAAAATGTATAACGAGGAAAACCTGATTGGAAAATGTATAACGAGGAAAACCTGCGTGGAAAATGTATAACGAGGAAAAGCTGATTGGAAAACGTATAACGAGTGGAAAATGTATAACGTGGAAAACATATAACGAGGAAAACCTGCTTGGAAAATGTATAACGAGGAAAACCTGATTGGAAAACGTATAACGAGGAAAACCTGCGTGGAAAATGTATAACGTGGAAAACATATAACGAGGAAAACCTGCTTGGAAAATGTATAACGAGGAAAACCTGACTGGAAAACGTATAACGGGGAAAACCTGCGTGGAAAATGTATAACGTGGAAAACATATAACGAGGAAAACCTGCTTGGAAAATGTATAACGAGGAAAACCTGATTGGAAAACGTATAACGGGGAAAACCTGCCTGGAAAATGTACAACGTGGAAAACATATAACGAGGAAAACCTGCTTGGAAAATGTATAACGAGGAAAACCTGATTGGAAAACGTATAACGGGGAAAACCTGCCTGGAAAATGTATAACGTGGAAAACATATAACGAGGAAAACCTGCTTGGAAAATGTATAACGAGGAAAACCTGATTGGAAAACGTATAACGGGGAAAACCTGCCTGGAAAATGTATAACAAAGAAAAACTGCTTGGAAAACATATAACGAGGAAAACCTGCTTGGAAAATGTATAACGAGGAAAACCTGATTGGAAAACGTATAACGAGGAAAACCTGCGTGGAAAACGTATAACGGGTAAAACCTGCCTGGAAAAGGTATAACGTGGAAAACCTGATTGGAAAATGTATAACGAGGAAAACCTGCTTGGAAAATGTATAACGAGGAAAACCTGCTTGGAAAATGTATAACGAGGAAAACCTGATTGGAAAACATATAACGAGGAAAACCTGCTTGGAAAATGTATAACGAGGAAAACCTGATTGGAAAACGTATAACGAGGAAAACCTGCCTGGAAAATGTATAACGTGGAAAACATATAACGAGGAAAACCTGCTTGGAAAATGTATAACGAGGAAAACCTTATTGGAAAACGTATAACGGGGAAAACCTGCCTGGAAAATGTACAACGTGGAAAACATATAACGAGGAAAACCTGCTTGGAAAATGTACAACGTGGAAAACATATAACGAGGAAAACCTGCTTGGAAAATGTATAACGAGGAAAACCTGATTGGAAAACGTATAACGAGGAAAACCTGCCTGGAAAATGTATAACGTGGAAAACATATAACGAGGAAAACCTGCTTGGAAAATGTATAACGAGGAAAACCTGATTGGAAAACATATAACGAGGAAAACCTGCCTGGAAAATGTATAACGTGGAAAACATATAACGAGGAAAACCTGCTTGGAAAATGTATAACGAGGAAAACCTGATTGGAAAACGTATAACGGGGAAAACCTGCGTGGAAAATGTATAACGTGGAAAACATATAACGAGGAAAACCTGCTTGGAAAATGTATAACGAGGAAAACCTGATTGGAAAACGTATAACGAGGAAAACCTGCCTGGAAAATGTATAACGTGGAAAACATATAACGAGGAAAACCTGCTTGGAAAATGTATAACGAGGAAAACCTGATTGGAAATCGTATAACGAGGAAAACCTGATTGGAAAACGTATAACGGGGAAAACCTGCCTGGAAAATGTATAACGTGGAAAACATATAACGAGGAAAACCTGCTTGGAAAATGTATAACGAGGAAAACCTGATTGGAAAACGTATAACGAGGAAAACCTGCCTGGAAAATGTATAACGTGGAAAACATATAACGAGGAAAACCTGCTTGGAAAATGTATAACGAGGAAAACCTGATTGGAAAACGTATAACGAGGAAAACCTGCGTGGAAAATGTATAACGTGGAAAACATATAACGAGGAAAACCTGCTTAGAAAATGTATAACGAGGAAAACCTGATTGGAAAACGTATAACGAGGAAAACCTGCGTGGAAAATGTATAACGTGGAAAACATATAACGAGGAAAACCTGCTTGGAAAATGTATAACGAGGAAAACCTGATTGGAAAACGTATAACGAGGAAAACCTGCCTGGAAAATGTATAACGTGGAAAACATATAACGAGGAAAACCTGCTTGGAAAATGTATAACGAGGAAAACCTGATTGGAAAACGTATAACGAGGAAAACCTGCGTGGAAAATGTATAACGTGGAAAACATATAACGAGGAAAACCTGCTTGGAAAATGTATAACGAGGAAAACCTGATTGGAAAACGTATAACGAGGAAAACCTGCCTGGAAAATGTATAACGTGGAAAACATATAACGAGGAAAACCTGCTTGGAAAATGTATAACGAGGAAAACCTGATTGGAAAACGTATAACGAGGAAAACCTGCGTGGAAAATGTATAACGTGGAAAACATATAACGAGGAAAACCTGCTTGGAAAATATATAACGAGGAAAACCTGATTGGAAAACGTATAACGGGGAAAACCTGCCTGGAAAATGTATAACAAAGAAAAACTGCTTGGAAAACATATAACGAGGAAAACCTGCTTGGAAAATGTATAACGAGGAAAACCTGATTGGAAAACGTATAACGAGGAAAACCTGCGTGGAAAATGTATAACGAGGAAAACCTGATTGGAAAACGTATAACGGGGAAAACCTGCCTGGAAAAGGTATAACGTGGAAAACCTGATTGGAAAATGTATAAAGAGGAAAACCTGCTTGGAAAATGTATAACGAGGAAAACCTGCTTGGAAAATGTATAACGAGGAAAACCTGATTGGAAAACATATAACGAGGAAAACCTGCTTGGAATATGTATAACGAGGAAAACCTGATTGGAAAACGTATAACGAGGAAAACCTGCCTGGAAAATGTATAACGTGGAAAACATATAACGAGGAAAACCTGCTTGGAAAATGTATAACGAGGAAAACCTTATTGGAAAACGTATAACGGGGAAAACCTGCCTGGAAAATGTACAACGTGGAAAACATATAACGAGGAAAACCTGCTTGGAAAATGTATAACGAGGAAAACCTGATTGGAAAACGTATAACGGGCAAAACCTGCCTGGAAAATGTATAACGTTGAAAACATATAACGAGGAAAACCTGCTTGGAAAATGTATAACGAGGAAAACCTGCTTGGAAAGCGTATAACGGGGAAAACCTGCCTGGAAAATGTATAACAAAGAAAAACTGCTTGGAAAACATATAACGAGGAAAACCTGCTTGGAAAATGTATAACGAGGAAAACCTGATTGGAAAACGTATAACGAGGAAAACCTGCGTGGAAAATGTATAACGTGGAAAACATATA
>OZ038490.1:119471001-119478501 GCA_964036315.1 Acanthosepion esculentum | reverse complement strand
AAAATCAAAAATAACAATACGAACATCAGATTATATATCTTACTGTTCTTTCTTTTTATTATATATATATATATATATATATATATATATATATATATATATATATATATATATGCATGTATCTGTGGCTACATTATAACGCGTATGTTAGTTCGTTAGCATGTATTTAGGAATTTTTCCTATAGTTGAATACATACATATTTGATTTGATATATATGCCATATATGCCTTACCACTTGTCTCTATAAACTGCGTCTAGAGATTATATGCAAGTTATGAATTGGTATAAAGAGTTGCGTCTTTCATGTTAAACGTCCTATTATGATGTTGTTTAGATTCTACTCAATATTATTAACTTAGATATATAGTGATAGAGAAAACTATTGTTTTTGGTTAGAAAAATTTTTACTAAGTGAACAAAACAGACTAATTTGACTGTCAGTAGTTTATTTGAAACTATTTATTTTGATACTTTTACATTATTATATCTTGTAAAACTAATGTAAAAAAATAATATGAAAATATTTTAGAACAAATTCGTTAATTTCTTAATGGAAAAAACATTAAAAAAACATTTTATTTTAAAAATAAAAGATATTTTAACAAAAGATAATAAGAACCTCCTAAAATATATTGCACAAATTTCCCTTTCTTTTCAATACCTCTTAGAAGCCTATTGTCAACATCTGATGTTAGATTTGCAATTTTAGCGGCTGGTAAGTTGTTTGCAGCAACTTTAACTGCCTCCCAGAGGTCACACTTGCTGTTGAATTGCCTTCCATTAGAATAAATATCTCTTGAGGATGTTCCACGGGTTCTCAGTGGGATGCAACTCACAGCTATTTGAAGTCCAGTCCATAAGAGAATCTTCAACAAATCCCTTTTCATTCAACCAGGATTTAGTAAACTTTGATGCATGACTTGGTGCATTGTTTTGCATAAAGATCATAGATCTCCGCTTGGCTAAAGACTGGTTATCAAGCCATTCAAAGAAATAATGCTCTAGAAAATCACAGTAACTTTTGGAATTCATTTTAACCTCGTCTTTCTAAATGGACCCAGGAACTCAATACCAATAATCCCAGCCCATACCATGAGCCGCCTTGTTGGCGTTTAAAAACATTTCTTGAGTCATGTTGCTTGCAAACCCATCCTCGAGCCCATCCATCGAACCCATCGAGGGTGATCCTTGATTCGTCTGTAAAAAGCACTTTACTGAAATCACTTTTCATCTATTTTGTTGCCCACTGCAATCTTTCCTTATGTTTTTTTGTTAAAATGGGTTTCTTTATTTGATTTTTTACATCAGCAAACTTCCTTAATGCTTTACAGCTTGTTTCCCTTGACACCATAGGAGCTCCAGCGGCCTCAAATATGAACGCACTTGACGCATTTGGATTTCTTATTAATTCTCTTCGGATATGTGATAGATCTCGCTTTGTTAAATTACTGAATTCAGCCTGAGACTTTTTTTCCTTAGTTGAATTCCAATTTGACATATTTTCTTGATTGTTCGATGATCCCTTTTCAAATCCTTAAAAATTTGAAGCGAAGACTTTCCTTTGCTAATTTCTTTGATTATAAAGTTCTTTTCATTCATTGTTAGTTCTTTTTTACGAGCCATAATACTAAATTCTAATTCTTGCAAATAATCTCTTGTTACTGAAAACTGCTTTAATTACTGAAAAAATACTAAATATGAATCTGAAATTGAGAATTGGGACATAATTGCTTTCATGCTTACTCGCTATACATAATAATTATTTCATTGGATAACACATATCTATGTATTTTACATAAAATATTTGACAATACCTCTTTTGCATATAATCTCTAGACGCAGTTTATATGTGTGTGTATGCATGTCGGCAGATATATATATACATACACACGCGTACACACACACACGCGCGTACACACACACACACGCACACACACACACACACACACACACATATATATATATATATATATGTGTGTGTGTGTTAAAATATAGTTTTTAGGTAGGCTATATTTATGTGTTAATATGATCAGTATTATGAATAGAGCGTATGAAAATATAAAAACGGACATAGAATTCAACACAAGGGGCATCACTCAGGTCTTCAGGTTATATGGCATGACAACTGCTCTTAAGCATGAAACAAACAGTCGCCGCTGTGTGTTGACTTCTCAGTCCACTCATTCATATATATATATATATATATATATATATATATATATATATATATATATATATATATATATATATATATATATATATATATATACATACATATATATATATACATATATATACATATATATATATATATATATATACATATATATATATATATATATATATATATATATATATATATATATATATATATATATATATATATATGTCATATAAATTAACTGATTTAAAAATATGCTTTCTTCCCTACACAGGAATTACCATGGTAATTCCTGTGTAGCGAAAGAAGCATATTTTTAAATCAGTTAATTTATAATATTTATGCTCTGCTAATTTACATTGAGCTCTGTTTTGCAAAAATAAAAATATAAATAAAAACACAGGATTATATATCTTCCTGTTCTTTCTTTTTTGCTATAATAACGTTTTATCTTATTTTCTCTTTTAATATTCTCTAATTGGAATTGTGAGATTGAAATGTTTTATCATCTGGAGGTAATTTAATTTTAAATTGATAATTTAATTTAAATATGTTACTCTTTAACTATCAATATTGATAGTAAACTATTAAAATTAGTAATGTTTGTTTTGATATTTAAACACTTAAGTGATCACCTAACGTTAAAAATTAACTGTGAAATTTAAGGAAAAATTTAAATAGATATAAATATCAATATTTGTAAATATTTGAAAATATATGTGTAATTATTGATATATGAATATACATGTGTACCTGTGTATATGGGTACATGTGTATGTGCCTATGTGTGTAACTGCACATGTAAATGGACGTATGTATATGTGAGATTAACATTAGTATATATGTATATATATATATATATATATATATATATATATATATATATATATATATATATATATATATATATGTATATATATACATATATATATATATATATATATATATATATATATATATGATGAGACAAAATCTTTAATATTGCCTTCAAATATTTAAATGTTTATTTAAAACCTAAACTTTTAAATGTTTATTTAAAACCTAAACTTTAAGTAAAAAAGATTACCCATCTAAAATAGTCACAAATTACATTCAGGAATTAGATTCAAACTGATAGAGATGTTAACTTAATTAAAGATTAATATCAGTAATCTGTTATATTTTAAATAATTTTTTAAAATTTATTTTCTATGAATGTGTTTTTAAATATACTATTTAACTCATATTAAATCCCTAAATTATTTGTAAAAGAGTTAAATATTTAAATTGCTTGCAATCATCAAATTAATTTATTCGTGGATTTTATAAACATTTAAATTACTATCAAACATTAAAAACTATTCTTTTACATAAATTGCTAAAAATATTCCATACCTCCTCTTCCTTAGTAAAACCTAATTACAGCTTCTTTCTCTTTACTCCCCCCTTCTTTCTTTCTTTTTTCTTTTTCTTTTTCTCTCTTCTCCCCCTTCCCTTTCAATATATCACTTCCGTTAAGTTAACCGATTAAATAGGTCAATGTCTGGTCCCTCCTCCCCTAATACTAAGTATGATAAATAGAAATATTAAAATAAACCCTCTCTAAACTCGATCATGTCTATCACACCACTCCTCACTACCCTCTCGGTTAAATTACATAAACTTAATACTACCCGTCAAAAGTGTAAATATTCATTTCATTTTTGGCTTCAACATTTTGAAGTGATGTCTGATGGTCCAGCGTCCTTTAAATGGCCTATGGTGAAATAAATTTTTACATGGAGTCTTAAAGTGCTCTGTTTTTCTTTAAATTATGTATATATATATATATATATATATATATATATATATATATATAGAGAGAGAGAGAGAGAGAGAGAGAGAGAGAGAAAAGAGGGATATGTATATATAGATATGTATAGAGAGTGAGAAAAATAAAGGTAGTTACAATTATATAGCGAGTGCTGTTTCTATGTCCAAATTATGCATATCTATAAACGTGTGATCACCAATACAGTTTATATATATATATATACATATATATATATATATATATATATATATATGTGTGTGTGTGTGTGTGTGTGTGTGTGTGTATATGTTACTGTTTCTCTCTCTCTCTGTGTGTGTGTGTGTGTGTGTGTGTGTGTGTGTGTGTGTGTGTACACGTGTATAATTCTGACGTATGGATGTAAATAATTATTTTTGCATCTTTCTGAATTTGTACATGCATATTTTTGCACCTGAATGTGTTTCGGCGTACATATATGTCTTATATCTTACAAATTGGTATTTTTGTTCATGTTTTATTTTGCATATAATATTGCATGTCTTCTTTTATTTGCAATAAGTCTCTGCGCTTCTTCCCTACAGTTGTTAAGTGCCTCATTTAATTCAAAGAGGAAACAAATTAAATGCTCTGCATTGAAATCAGAAAGAAATTTCATACAAAACAGACAAGTTGTCTGCAGAATCGATATAAGAAAGTCGTTCTTATCTCTGCTTCTCTCTCTGTTGAGATTATTAAAAAAAAGTTCCCCGACTGCAAACAATTTTGTCCTCAAATCATAGCCCGGTTAAGCAATGTTGAGAAGCAAAGAACACATAAGAAAGTCGTCAGATTTCTACGCCAAACGCAGCCTGTTCACAGGGAACATATGGTCGCAGAACGCTGAAGATAAACCATAAACAAAGATAGTTTTTTTTTGTCTTCTTTTCTTTCTCTTTTGATAAGAAATGAAAGTTGTGTTATAATGTAAATATTTATGCTTAGTCGCATTTCAGATTCTGTAGAGCTGCTTTCTGCGTTCTATAGTTTCTTAAGAAAACGCAATTTATTTATAAATCTTGAAGAATGCTTCTTACTCTGGGTCCTCAAATATCCTACGACCTTGAATTTTGCCGTTTTACAAATGGTATTTAGTCCCTTTAAAATCAACAGTGAACAAAATCACTATCCCCATCATTGTTAACTCTAGTTTTCAGTTCAACAGAGTAAAATAAATTGACTAGATCTCTTACTAATTGATAATTTATACACTGCCCGTATATTAATGATTTTCCTACATTATGTGGAATGCTAGAGAACACACTAGTCAAAAGGAAGTGATATATACAGCGGGCGATGGGGGGTGCACTTCGAGGTGGTGTAATGTTTAGTAAACTTGTCTCTCTAGAACAATTACGACTGAGTAGCGAGCTACGCTTGGAAAATCACTATACAGCAGTCGGGGTGTAATTAGAGCTATAATAATAAACATCATTCATAATTTTTTTTAAATCACTTCACCCCAAGTAAGGCGGTAATGCCACTAATACGCAGGGGGTGGGGGGTTACAGAGAGTGAAAGAGAAGATGGAGAATATGGAGGATTGAACGGTGTTTCCCGTGTTTCAATTTTTGTAGAATCTAGTTATCAGGGAAGCAAGTAAACGAAGGCTGTTCCACGAGTGGGAATTGCGACAAAAGAAACTGTTGGACGAGAAGTGGCCAGTGGGACCTAGATGCCAGTCAAGTAGAACGATTAAATCCATTTAGCCTGGAAATTATGGAAAAAAGCTCGTCAGAGCAATTGTCATGAACATATATGTAGAAAAGAGAGAGGAAAGCCACGTCACGGCGATCAGAAAGTGACTGATATCGATATGACTGGTCAGGATCAATTACATGACAGATCATTCAGATTTTGTTAAGAGTGTTGAGAGAAATAACAGGAGCACCAGACCAGATATGGCTGAACTATTTAATGAACGGACGAATGGTACACATTTGTAAATGTGCAAGATGAAATCTGGCAAGAAACATTTTCTCTATCACTCCACAGTGACCAAACGTTCCTTGCAGTAGCTATTGATTCGACGTATTCGCTCCACTTCAAGTCAGTTGAAAAAGTGCGGGCAAGAAGGAGTAATGTTTATTCGGTTAGAATATATCGCGCTGCTGTAATCGCCACCCTCCCTGTTGGAATTGTGGTTCATGGTGACATTCAAGCCACAGATGAATTGGTTAGAGGCGTTCGCCTTCACAAATCGAGTCGGGAAATCCTTCCGAATATCCTCACACTTTTTAGCCAGCAGGACGATGACGTTGACCTGGGTGTGACCATCGCAGTTAACATAGAAATGCTTGGGTCCATGTATGAGTGTTCGATGTAGACCAGTAGAGTTCTGTATCCCATTTTACCAAGGTCGTCCTCTTCGCTGCAAAGATACTAGCACTTACGATACACCCAATCACCTCTGTGTAATAATATAATAAATAATAAAAATGATTCATATTAAAGCTAGAAAAAAACACTAAAGCAAACGGTGCGGAGCGCCTCACAGGTGCGGCGGAAAATGATAGCAGGTTAGGTGGAAGTGGATAGCAGGTGAGGCGGTAGAGGATAATAGGTGAGGCGGAAGAGGATAGTAGGTGAGGCGGAAGAGGATAGCAGCGGAGGCGTAAGAGGATAGCAGGTGAGGAGGAAGTGGATAGCAGGTGAGGAGGAAGTGGATAGCAGGTGAGGAGGAAGTGGATAGCAGGTGAGGCGGAGGGGGATAGCAGGTGAGGCGGAAGAGGATAGCAGCGGAGGTGTAAGAGGATAGCATATAAGGTGAAAGAGGTAGCAGCGGAGGTGTAAGAGGATAGCAGGTGAGGCGCTAGAGGATAATAGGTGAGGCGGAAGAGGATAGTAGGTGAGGCGGTAGAGGATAATAGGTAAGGCGGAAGAGGATAACTGGTGATGCGAAAGAGGATAGCAGGTGAGGAGGTAAGAGGATAGCAAGTGAGGCGGTAGAGGTAGCAGGTGAGGCGGAAAAGGATAGCAGGGGAGGAGGAAGAGGATAGCATGGGAGGTGGATGAGGATAGCAGGCGGGGCGGAAAAGGATATCAAGTGAATCGGAATGTTTGAAAGACAATCAAAACTTAGAAACAGTTTAAATGATTCATATGCCAAAATCAAATGTGATTTCCAAATTTCAAATATTATTATGGATTAAATCTCATTGCATGCATGAGTTCCATTATAAAAAGTTATAAATAATTATTGTCCAATTTCATCATTGTTATATTTTTGCATTAGATAAAGTACTAAGAATATAGTAACTAGAGTCCGCAAATTGGAGGCGGTAGATATCAATGATAGACTTGCAGACTTGGAATCCGTGGTTATCTCCCTTAAATCCACTCTCTTTTTTTAAATAATGTATTTTTTTCACAGATAATTTGTTGAGGCACGATCGAATTTTCATTTCGATAATTTGGGCGCAGAAAAAATGTTCGGGAACCACTGCATTAGAGAGATTTAAAAAAAAATAATATGAAAATATTATTGTACATTAAAAATAAAATTTCTGTAATAGAAATGATTGAATTTTC
>OZ038490.1:119458501-119463501 GCA_964036315.1 Acanthosepion esculentum | reverse complement strand
TTTTTGGTATTTTTATAAGAATGAAAGTGCTGCTCTGCCAAGACATGTCTCATCTGTCGGAACAAGTGATAATCGAACGGGGCAATGATTGGTGAATACGGCGGGTGGTGTAGGAATTCCCATTTAAGTATTTCAAAGTAAGTTTTCACTCGTTTTGCAACATGTTGTCTAGCATTGTCAAATTTCAAAATCATTTTGTCGTGTCTCTGATCATATAGCAGCCCCTTTTTACGTCAATGCTCGGCTCAAACACATAAATTGTAGTCGATAGCGATCTCCCGTGATGATTTCGGTCCGTTTCAGAAGCTCATAATAAATTACACGAAGCTGATCCCAGCAAATACAGAGCAGAAGCTTATAACTATGGATATTGGGCATTGCTTCTGATGTTGATGAATGGCTGGGCTTACTCCACGATCTCATACGCTTAGGGTTATCGTAGTCTATCCACTTTTCATCGACAGTAACGATACAAATCAAAAAATCTTTCCTTTCCTGCCGTTGAAGTAGATGTTGATACGTGACAAGATTCGGTCAAAGTTTCTTGTCTTCAACTCGGTCGGCATCCAATGCCCTTGTTTTTAATCATTCCTAATGCTTTAAAACGTTTCGAAACTGTTATGTAATATTCACACGTGAAAAGACGCCGTTCAAGGTTTCTCGTCTTCAAATCGTACGGTACCCAATGCCCTTGCATTTGAATCATGCCTAATGCTTTCAAACGTGTCGTAACTGTTGTGTGATCAACTCCAATTGATTCTGCATGTTCATCTTGCGCCAGACAAGAAGTAATGCTTCCAATTATTAATCATTAAAACATTTTTACAGAGCATGGTCGCCGTAAGTCTCAACAAGTCTTCTGTGCGCTTCATCTGCAGATTTCTTTTGAATAAAGTAATACAGTAAAATTCCCCCCAAATACACTATCATTGACACGAAATCCAACATGTTTAACGCTTTGAAAAACAAAGTTGTTTACACTTCGGTGAAATGACATACACTGAATTTCAAGCTTGCTTGTAGTACTTCTTTATAGATGTGTTACCATCTGAAACTACACACACGCAGTTTTGGGAAATCTATATGTTTGAAAATAGCTAGAACTCATTCAACGTCCTTCCAAATATATATATATATATATATATATATATATATATATATATATATATATATATATATATTTATATATATATATATATATGAACATAATAAAATAGGCAGCATATATTTTACATTACAATGAGTTAATCATACCTTGAATCAATCAGCAATATGAATGCGATTATTCATATTGCTGATTGATTCAAGGTATGATTAACTCTTTGTAATATATATACATATATATATATATATATATATATATATATATATATATATATATATATATATATATATATATATATATATGCATTCCTAGGAATGATTGTAGAACTTCGTGTATTCTTAAATGTATCTTCTTAAAAACGAAGGGACAGCTTAAATTTTAAGGAACGGTGGGCGTGATAGCTACAAAATTTTCACTTAATATATGTCGCAAGATCCTCCTTGATAAGCGTACAAATTTGCTCACGAACCAGTTTACCACGGCAAAAAATTCAATTAAATACATTGTTAGTGACTATTAATATGAAATTAATGAGCATGTAAACTGTACAAAAGGCGCTATCATAATATATATATATATATATATATATATATATATATATATATATATATATATATATATATATATATATCAAGTTGCAGATTAGATGCTAGAAGACTTGTATTGTTCATGATTCGCGGAAGTTATATTTTGTGCTGTGAACTCTTTACTTCTTTTGTAATACGACAGATGCCGTGTATTTGGAGAATAAATATTAAGAAACAAAATCAAGATTTCTGGCAGTTGTCATTCCCGAAATGAGGCACTTGATTTGAAACATTCGCCCCTGTAGATGGAATATAATAGTTTGCTTACTGCTTGTGGATATGAGATTTTGCAAGACGCTTGTTTGCTTACAAATTCTAATGTTTATGACAAAGTCGCCTTAAAATGAAAGATAAAAAACTGAATAAACATTATATGTCTTTTCATTGGCAGTTACATAAACTTTATCTGATTACAATTCATATAATATTATTTTTATTTAATTTCATTATGAATATTCTCGTTATTTTATAAATTAAATTCAGTTAAACACACACTTTAATAAAATAAATGACTGTAAACACCTGCAGGAAACTTTTACGAATATTACGCAGATATTACTAATTTTTGATTTTGAGGAAATTATAATTAACAAAAGTAATTATAGTTATAGACATTAAGTGATAACATTCGTATACGCATCAAACCAATTTAAGGGAGATGCAAAATCATATATTTTCTTCTAATCATAAATCATATTGAATTAAAGCGGTTAATATCATCTAATTATAATATTAATATAGGTAAATTACTTTTCGTTTGAAAAATAAAGTATCAGACGGATTGCGAGAATAAGTTCAAAGTAATTTCAAATGGAAATATTTTTAAAACTACAAAGAGAATTTTGCGCTTTTTTCTAGATTAATTTCACCCTTGATCCCGAAATAGATCCGTGCGACGAAGTTTTCTGTGATTTATTTTCGCCTAGATTTTTTCTTAGAACTTTCTCATTGGCCTGTTCTATAATTCGTGGTAAGTATATTATCTAAATTTACTCAAAAATTATCGTCGCTTAATATAGCAGAATGAATAAAATATCAACAACCGATTTTGTTGTGATAAAAAGCGAATCTACAACGTATATTTCCTGGGAAAATATTGATTGTCCTTAAAATCAATTTGTTTAATTATTTCACACCAAGTAAGGCGACAACGCCGCTAAGACGCAAATAATTAAAGAAAAGAAAATGATAACACGTTTGTAAGAGAAATGATCATTAAACTAATAGGATTCAGAGAGAGAGAGAGAGAGAGAGAGAGAGAGAGAGAGAGATCATGGTAATTGATGTTGCATTTAAATTTTTGAAAGCCGTGGTTGACAGGAAATCAATAAGCCGTAAGAGATTCCCACATGCGAAGAGTGAGAAAGAAGAATCGGTTAGCATAGAACTTACAGTTATACCTAGATATTTAGAGAAAAACAAGGAGACCTAGTTCTCAATCGGGCCCTACGCTTACATTTTTGACATCGATGTATCAAAGAGGAAAGCTTATTAGATAATTTGCCATGTAAACATTTATATAAATTTAAAAAAAAAAAAAAAAAAAAAAACAGAAGAAAGCTACGTTACACAAAATGGCGGCAGTATACTTGGCCAGGACTGATGGCTTTGCTGATTTTTATTTGGATTTTGTAAAGAATCGCAAGATATATAGCAGGAGTACAATACCAGATGTGGCAGTAATATTCAATGAAGGAACGAATAATGTTTTTTTATATATCCATGATAGATTCTGGCGAGAAAAAAGGTCTAGAACAACACTAGGATTCAAACGTCTAAGCAGCAGAATTCTTCACTGAATCAACATAATTACTCCATTTCATGTCACTGGAAAATTTGTGACAGGGAAAGCACAATGGTTGCTTTCCTGGAGGCTAGTATCAGCCATATTTTTCTAACTGCCACACAAAAAATCGGTACAATTGAAGTTGGCTCTATTCAACTATTAATGGTAGTCTTCCTTTGCGTTATATATCAACCTAATCCCTAAGTAAATGATAATATGAAGGTTTATTTTAAGGTATTTGTTTATTTATTTCGATTATGCAATGATTCTGCATAGATCTCATGTCAGTATCGTCTGAGACAGAGATACGTCAGAGATAGCAAAGGCCATAGTTCGTCAACTTATTTATAACAGCAGAATTAATAACAAGAATAAAAAAAATATAATTCGTTCTAAAACACAAGAAGAAAGACTTGCCAAAGGATAAAAATTTAGAAATCTAAGAAATAAATGAGGACATTGAGACAACAACATTCCTAAATCATCACGAAGGGTTAAAAGAATGCTGCCGTATGGAAAAGACTTGCTGACACATGTTCTTAAAGAAGCAACGAGTCCCGACTGATTTGAAAAGTAAATGAATTTGAATAATAAAATTCCTATCGTTGTTGTTATCGATGTTTACTTTCAGTTAATTTGCTAAATTTCTACTAAAATACATCACGACGCACTTAAATCCAGAATAAGAATAAAAAGCCAGTTATTTTATGATTCCAATTCTAAAAATATTCAAAGAAGACGAAGAGAATCAACACAATTAGAACGCTTTAAACGAAATGGCTACGGCTTTTACTTAACTCTGTATAACAAATTAATTTTCTTCCAGAAAGGTGTAAGTATCTCAGTACATCTACAGCCAGACACGTAACCTTATTCTCGTTCGTCTTTCTCAAAACCACGACTACGCACTAAAGAGATTATTGGAGAAAATTCTTCTGAAGTAGGAAATGTTCGTTCTCGGCTTGTGTCTGACAAATATGTTGCTTATTTATTACCATTACTATATTGCAAAATTTGGGGCTGGTTGCTGGCAGGGTAGATCATCAGAATTCCGAATAAGTTTCTTTTTATTAACGAAACAGCAATAAACATAAACTATTACATATCGTCTCAGGAAATCATGTAGCGAGTACACCAGAAAGATTTTAATTTAAAATATTTCCATCATCTTACCTTTTGCTTCAAACTCAGCATATAAGTGAGCGAACAGGATTCAGCTGTTATCTACGATTACAACCATTTTGAAAATGGAAATCATTCTGAATCATATTTTGATATTAATGCGAGATGATAATTTTTTTTTTAAACAATGAGTTTATAAATCACCTCGGTTTTCTTAATTCGTAAATTATTGTATTTTTTTAACCATCAGACTAGTTGGAGGGGAATGTTAAGTTTATCAGATCAAAAAATAAAATCGATGACCCGAGTTTTCGACTGGAGAGTTAGCAGAAATATTCTGGACAAATACCATTGTTAGATTACATGAAAAAACTTCGTCACAAGCATGCCATGGATGACA
>OZ038490.1:119428501-119453501 GCA_964036315.1 Acanthosepion esculentum | reverse complement strand
AATATGGGATTTTACTTTGGATTCTTTCAATAAATCTATTGTTCACCATCGAATTTGATATTGTACAGAAGTTTGGTGACAGATATTACCTATGGTGATTAAATAAAAGCAGTTTTGTTTTAGATGTTTTCAAATTACGAAGCATTCTTTGTCCATTTAGTCACTGAGTCATTTTCGAAAGTAGCAGTTAGGCTCTCTGACCTGTCGAATGGACTTGCTACTAAGAGAGTAGAAAATAGCTGGGCCATCATCATATTTACTTAGTCGAGAATTGATGACATCGGAAAGGTAGTTGATAAGGATAAGAAACGACTTTGATCCAAGGATAGAACCCTGGGATATCCCAGCATTAATGTAAAAATGAACTCTGAACTGTTCAAGGTGTAAAAAGAACTAGAATTGTTATCTTTAACGCGATATAATAAGATCGATTGGATTAAGCCAAATATTCATCCAGAAAACATAGCCCTTGAGCCTGTGGAATATGCCAGAATGCCAAAGGCTGTAAAACGTATTCGAGATATCTAAAGCCACAGACACAACCTCGCCGTCACAAAGTGAAGCTTAATGGACAAATAACCGTTTACATATCGCCGGTAGACCTAGAGAAAGGAAAGCCATGATGTTTATACGAAAGAAGACTATGTGAAGGGAGAATTAGAATTGATTCGAATATTTGGTACTTTGTCAAAAATGGTAAAAGTTTAATAGGGTAATAAATTCCAGGATTCAGTATATCCCCAGATTTCTTCAAGTCAGGAATTCAATAAAAGGATCTCTACTATGCTGAAAAGCAAGAAGCAGTGAGACATTTATTGCAGAGTTTGAGAGGGCAGGAGCCAGTTCCGGAAGACATTTCTTCAAACCAGTTTCACGCCTAGTAAAGATCTATTTTACAGATGACATCAGAAGCCGTTGAAGGAAATCCCTGACCATATCACTCAGTAGAGACTCCTTTCTTTGGGGAAAATCAGGTGGAATTACGATTGAACTGAATTTGAAAAGTCTGGTCGATTTTTGTGTTTCTACACGGATTTGGAAAATGGTAGTTCAGTATAATCCATCATCGCTGGAACAATCGTAATGGTTCTCAAATTAAGTTGTCGTTGGTGTACTTGTTGGAAATGCGATCAAAAGTTATGATAACCATTCTCCTGATAATTTCGTGAAGACTTGAACTCTACGTTTACTTACACTGACATTCTCTCCGGCGAAAACCACTGGTTGAATTTCTTTTGAAATAATATCAATAATAATAACACTAATAATAAAGGGAAAATGGGGGACTCGTTTTAAGAGGACATGAAAAAATTCATTGTTTTTGTTGAATAATGTTATCGTGTGTGGTCTTGGAAATGACGTACGCTTATATTCGAAGGCTTAATGTTGGCTTTTAGGCTATAATTTAACTCGCACTATTGAAAAAGAAAGTAAGCACTCACATTTGCTTACACAGCAGTGGCCCCCATCACTCTGAGAAAAAAATCCTTCTAAATGATTGTTATTGCAAGAAAATCAGACTTTGTTGAAATGGGTGCCCGATGATGAAGGATTTGTGTTTTGACAGGAGTTGATTGTATTTAACGTTAACATCTGGAGTTGGTGCGAGACTGTGCCAGACAGTGGAGCCCCTTAAGAGAAGCTAACATTTTATGTTCTTCTCATTAAAGTAAACGTTTTGTTAAGGAACGTTCTCTGCCAGGCCCGAGGTAAAATAATTATACTTTTAACTCGTTCAGTTGTATGACGATGACTGTAGAATGGGGTTGGAAGGTAATGTATACGAGGGGTAGAGCGGGCGTTCAGTGATATTGGCGCTGATCCCACTTCATGTTCTTGGAGAGGACGATACTTGAGCCACAATTTCGCTCACAGGTAAGACACAGTTTCGCTCCAGACTTACTCCAACCCTATACATGTATGTGCTCAGCCAAGTCATATAATCCGACCTTGATATCGTGTTTGTCTTTTTAGTCGTATTATCAGATAACATTGTCCATAAGCGTCACAAACTAGATTAAGCAGTAACAAAATACGCTGGAGTTTTTCTTATGTACGAGTTGAAGCTTGCAATTTATTTATTTAATCATTTCATCTCAAGCAAGGCGATAATGTCACTAAGGGGTTAGTTAAAGTAAGAGACAGAAAAGTTATTAAAGTGGAGAAATCACAATGAAAAAAAAGACAAAAACAGAACATAGCGTTTGGCGTTGTATCTAAATTTTGGAGGTGCGTGGGTGTGTGAAGCAAGAAGCCAGAAATTAATAGCACAGGCGAGAAGTACGCGAAATGAAACTATGAGAATACTAATTAGGTTTGCTTTAGCTATTTCAAAAGCTATTTTAACAGTGAGAGCAATCGAGAAATCGGGGGATGATTTGCTCATTAGTCGTATATTAGCAGGTCAAGCGGAGATCTTGCACGGACATAACCATCCATGAATCCATTCAATAAATAAACAGTATATATATATATATATATATATATATATATATATATATATATATATATATATATATATATATACATACACACACACACACACACACACACATATATATATATATATATATATATATATATATATATAGAGAGAGAGAGAGAGAGAGAGAGAGAGAGATGAAATAGCTAGCTAGCTAGCTAGCTAGATAGATAGAGCAAGGTTTAAATAGGATATGATAAATCAAATATTGAAAGGAAGATGGAGTAAAAAGCAAAAAGATAAAAGGCCAAATGGAAAAAAATCATTATGAAATCAATAGTCAGTTTGAAACGCTAATATCGACGAAAATGTGACGCATCAACGATTGAGGAATTCCGGTTAAATAAGGAAACAGGGATACTCATCCTAGCCACGCAAGCCCAAATCCTGCGAATAAGATCATACATGGCAGATATTTTAATGAATATGAAAGATCTGTTGTTCGGGAATAAGGTGATTGTTGCTGTCTTTGTTTTGTCTGTCTAATGAAGGCGTTTATGGCTTCAGTGTAAAGGGAGAGTGATACATCGTTCGGCTGCAAATGAAAATAGGGAAGGTCAAATGGTCCTTCGAATATCCGAAAAGAGGTATAAAACATCGTCGAATAAAATTGATTACAATTTAAAATTTATGGTAGTAAATAAAAGTGTTCTTAGAAGGGGTGGAAAATATGGTGGAAAGAAAATCTAAAGATATAAAGTTTTATAAAACAAATGTGCAATTATGTTCGGATGTGTGAGTGTGAAACAACAAAAAATATTATTATTATTATTATTATTATTATTATTATTATTTCTACTACTACTACTACTACTACTACTACTACTACTACTACTAATAATAATAATAATAATAATATGAAACCATCGATTGGGTTTCATTACAATAGTTACGGATGATAAGACGTGATAGGCAACAATAAACTACAGTAGAACTCAAAATTGACCGCTGCATTTAAGTATTGCATTAATATTTAAGCTTACCTTTTAAAAGTTCAACGATAATTTTTCTGCCGTCACTTAATTTAAAGACAATTTTATGTACGTAGCTCCTTACCTTCCGTGAAAACAATTATTTTTATTACATGAGTGACTTTCACTGGACTTCGCAGTTAATTTCAATATTTCCCAAATTTATTTCCAAGATATAAAAAATGTTATCGTACAACAAACAAAAATATCGCCGAAAAAAAAATTGAAAAATTCAGAATTCAAAATTTCAGGTTTGTTGGTCCAGATACCGTCCAGAATTTTTTAATTTGCTAACGGAGTTATCCTGATTCAAAAATGGTATACGTTGGGCTACTGCCTCTAGGAGAAAAGTTGAAAAATGTGACACAGTGACACACTGATGTTTGCATTTATTATATAAATATTTGTATCAAATAAATGCTGGAAAATATTTCGTAAACGAATATATTTTCCTTAACACCAGGTAGTCGAGTGAGGATTTTTAAATGAGGCTTGAGAGTCAAAACCAAATACGATTCTCTTGTATACAGTTCATCTGCTATAATACCATAACAAAATATAATATTTTTGATAAATCATTCTTTCGCTATCTATCTATCTATCTATCTATCTATCTATCTATCTATCTATCTATCTATCCACACTCGCAGACGCACACACAAACATACACTCATTCACTTACACATAACATACTCACTCTCATATAAATATACACACACACACACACATATATATATGATATAAGTACTCAATCTCTATCTATAAAAGACAGCATGTGTGTGTGTGTGTGTGTGTGTGTGTGTGTGTAACGAATGCACGGCCGCAATTTTCGACGGATCTGCACCAAAATTTACATGCACATGCTCCAAGTTAGTAAAAAGTTCAAGACCGACTTTGCATTTCCCAACTCCTATCGATAGTGGAAATAATCGATTTTTTCATGCTTCTACGGTAGTTTTCATGTAGTATTCGGCCATTTTCTACTGGCCAGAGTGAGAACCTATAGCTGGCTGCCACCAACAGGCAGGAAGATTCTATTGGCCAGCGTGAGTGCCAACAGCTGACTGACACGAATGTTGCTAGCATGCCAAAAAAATCGATAGCTGCATACGTCACAAGTGGAAAGAAATTAAATCTGCATGGAACTTTACTCCAATTGGCTAATTCGCCTGCTTAATCTCAACGTTGATTCTGATTCCGCAGAACTGGGTTGGGTGCGAAAAAGTATTTGTTGTTAACATTCTTTTTTCATTCGGTTTTTCCAGTTACGAGTTGTTTATTAAAGCTGATCGTTTTGTGTTCATTTTGTTTAGTCCTTTTTTCGTAACAGATTTAATGTTTAGTATAGAGCTTAGAAAAAATTCGCAGTGTGAGATAGGCAAGACGTAAGGCATGTAGCAACATCATCACGGCAAAGTGCACTCCTTTAAAGTCTAGGAAGGGCAAAAATATTTTAAGTCAAGTGATAGAGATTGCTGTATGAGTCGTACGAATTTTGAATCAAACACGGGCTACGCCGGGCCATGCTACTAGTATATACATATGTATATATATATATGTGTGTGTGTGTGTGAGTGTACATATAGTGTGAGATAGGCAAGACGTAAGGCATGTAGCAACATCAGCACGGCAAAGGGCACTCCTTTAAAGGCAAGGAAGGGCAAAAATATTTTAAGTCAAGTGATAGAGATTGCTGTATGAGTCGTACGAATTTTGAATCAAGCACGTGCAACGCCGGGCCATGCTGCTAGTATATTATATATGCGTGGTATATATTGGAAAGTGTTCAATATCAGTGATAACATATTTAGTCGTATGGATATGTATATATAGTGAAACCCAGGGTTACAAACTCATATCCATGCGACTGAATATATGAAGGCCATATTCCTATCTCATTGCTGGGGGTACACACAGACACACAGACACACACACATGTGCGCGCGCACGCGCCACGCGCGCACATGTGTGTGTGCCTGTGTGTATGTGTGTGTGTCCTTTTTATCCTGTGTGAATTGAGCATAAGAGCAGCCCGACTTTTTCAATCTGGTAGGTTTCATATTTAAGATTATTTCTCCTCCTGGTATTTTATTTTTTTAAATTAATTTGTTTACTCCTTGAAGTTACAACCACTCTATATCTACTGAAACATACTTACATCATGAACACATCAAAATTTGTACAATGTGTGTGTGTGTGTGTGTCTGTATATATGTATCTATATACGGATATATAAGAAATGACTTTGTAAAAAAGCCCAGTCCCTGCTCTGAAATTGAGCTGGAGTGTTTCATTATGTACTCTAGTAATACTTTCGCATTTAAATAGTGTTCACATTTTGACTTCCGGAAAGGGGAGATTACTCGTAACCAAAAACCGATGTATCTACTCAGTAAAAGGCATAATTTCCTTTTATCACACATTCCCTCTGTTTCCACTTGTTTGCTTTTCCCTCTTTTCTCCTTTGCCGCTGTTGATTCATTGCTTTTTCGTCAACGTCAACACCGACTTCGCTCTTTTTTGTCTTCGGCATTTGTTTGTCATATTATCGTTTCTTTTTCTCTTTGTCAATCGAATTTTTCTTACATTTATTTTTCGATTATTTATTTAATATTCCTTTTATAGTCAGTTCCATTAGTTTGCCTCAAGTGAAAACGTATTCATGGCCGATTTAATGCTTCAGAACTGGCAGATCATTTGATTCTATGATTTTCTATTAGGTTATCTAATTTATTATGCTTGCCTATTTATCTTTCCGTCTCTTTTTTTCTAACAAGGAGTATTTTTTCTATCTATCTATCTATCTATCTATCTATCTATCTATCTATCTATCTATCTGTCTATGTATCTATCTATCACGGTTTATTCATATGTATGTATGTATCTGTCTATCATTGTTTATCCATATCTATGTATGCATGTATGCATGCATGTATGTATATATTTATTTATGTATGTATATATCAATTTATCTTTCTATCAATCTATCTATTAGTTTATTCGTATCTATCTATCTATCTATCTATCTATCTATCTATCTATCTATCTATCTATCTATCTATCTACCACGGTTTATTCATATCTATCCATGTATGTATGTATGTATGTATGTATGTATGTATCTATCTATCTATCTATCTATCTATCTATCTATCTATCTAAGAATTTATCTATCAACCAAACTATCTATTACTGTTTATTCGTATCTATCTATCTATCTATCTATCTATCTATCTATCTATCAACCAATCTATTACTGTTTATTCGTATCTATCTATCTATCTATCTATCTATCTATCTATCTATCTGTCTGTCTATCTATCTATCTATCTATGTATCTATCTATCTATCCTCTCTTCAATCTTTTTCTCTCTTGCTTTGGCATATTTCTATTTGATATATTTACATATTTAAACCCTATGCCCCACCCATGTTTGATGTTTGAGGCTAGATTCTTGATTGTTGAACCTTGATGTCAAGTAAATATGATCTCTGCAGTAAATTTCATACATATCGACCGTTTTTGGTTTATTTCTCCTTGTCTTTTATTTATGATTGCTTGTCGATATTCCTAGAAATTGACTGGATATGTATTCCACACTGTTCACTCTGCGTATTTATTTATTTATTTATTTTTAACTCTGTTCAGTTTTCTGCGGATGGTTTAATAAAACTGCTGTGTTCTTATGATCTTCATAAAATAAAGAATGAGAGAACTGAAGAGGCCAAGAAAAAATATCCTGTTACACTTCAGATTCTCATGTCAAAAGAAATACCCCAAAGTTTTCTCCTAAATGATAAGCTGGTGAGACTTTCTGAAGCACTCAGTTTAGAAGAAATGCAATATTCCCCTCTCTAAGTTGGACCCCTTTTATCAAACAATCAGGAAAGCTTTTCTAAATGTCAACATATCGCTGTAGGGAGGTCATGGCGCAAAATGGGAGATTTAATAATTAGGAAAGAAAATCATTTTACTCTCTTCACCTAGTGCATGTTCATTCTGTCTTTACCACTTTCGGACCTTCCTTGACTTTTAATGTCTTCATTGCTGGTCATATTATTATTTGTAATTGACAGTTACCAGAGAATTCCCAAAAGTTTCTATTTTGTTATTCATGTACTTTATTTTATTGCTTTTCTTTTTTTACTCACTTAATTGACATTCAAATTTACTCGGAAACACACACACACTTTCAAAAGAATTATTATAAAAAATAAATAAATATAAACCCAATTATCGAGGCGTATACTCAAATGTATGAGCACAAAGAAAGAGAGAGAGAGAGAGGATAGGGGTGGGAGAGAGACAGGGGGAGAGAGAGACGGGGTGACAGCTAATCAAGTAGAAACACAGGTTTACTTAGGATCGCCGAAGTAAAGAAACGTCGAGGCTGTTCACTGTATAAATGAGTGACCGCTTGGGAATACAAAGTGCTTCATTCTTGAATGTGTGTTTGGTGCAATTTAAATGGCCTCGAAATAGTTAATCGAAGTGCCTAGTTCGTTATATTTACTTACGTGCAAATACCATTGAGAAACTTATGAGTCCAACACTTTGCCCAACTATGGGTTAATTAATGTATCACTAAAAACATTGCTATCTGAAAAGAAAATATGTACATAATATATATATTTGGGCATCAAATAATCCAGAGGTTGATATGCCGCTAAACAAAATCAACCAATCAACCACACGCACATATGTACGTAAATAAATGGAAGCATAACACATATAATCACAAATTAGATCTTACACAAAAAAACACATACATTGATGAGCTTAAAAATTATGACCACTTTTCAACTAAGTTATTGACCATTCATACGCCGGCAAACTGCTATAACTCGTGACATGTTGACGCTACAAATACTGTAATATATCCCATAAAGGGTGGGATTTCCATCTCAACAACAGAGAGATGTTTCTGAAAGCAATCTCGTATATTTAGAACAGGTTGGTAAACAATATTATTACATTTATAGATATTACGCAGTCGTGAAAACAAAAAGAAATTCTTGTCATGATAGTGTATTCTTAATCTCCAACGATTTTCAGTTAGGTGGCAAAGACATTTTCCACTCTTCCGATCAAAAGGTGAATACACCGTACCGATTTGAGATTGCTCTGAGATCGCCATGCAAACATAAGAATTTAGCTGTTATAATAATCACTCATCATTTTGCTATAACTGAGCAATTCACCATATCAAAATGAAATACACACCCACAGTTCGTCTACTCATACAGCTGGACATAATGATTAATCGGTGTAGACACACATTGGCACATAATGGTTAATCGGTTTAGACACACATTGACAAAAAACGGTTAATCGGTGTAGACACACATTGACATAAAACGGTTAATCGGTGTAGACTCACAATGGCTCATAATGGTCAATCGGTGTAGACACGCATTGGTACATATAAATATACAAAAAACTGTTTCTTACAGTTTACATTTCTATTTTCAAAATATTTTTGTTTATCGAATAGTATCGAAAATGGCGACAACTTCAGTGATATATCGTTTTTATCTTGCTTGAAATATTCCCTGAATTGTTTTTTAGTTCACAGGTCCGAGGCTTGCGTTGAATAAATGCGTAGGGTGGTGAGTAATAAAGCATACACGACATTATTGTTTTTTACATAGACGTGTTTGATGTCTGAGGTTAACTGGGATATATAATCTAGAAGAATTCTGTTATATCTAAGCCAACTGTGCGATACAAGTTCTCGTAAAGATTCCACTATTATTTTCCTTGTGTAATATGAACATATTTAGACTGGCATGAAGTAATATAACCGAAAGAAGCTGCTTGATAAAAACTAAATTGTTGCAAGACTAATACACTGTTCTTCATTATTTTGGCATTGACTCTTCACCGGAGTCCTGTAAAAACCATGTATTTCTAAAATTTAATATGCCAATAATAATGATGATAGAAGCTAAGGTATCAAATGTAACATTGTAAAAGATTTTTTAGACTAATTTTACATGAGAAATATAGAATGGATTTTGTATTTTTCACTGGTGAAATAATTCAGGTTTTACAAGTTATCTTCTTGCATATGACGTATAAGTTGGTTGACTGAATCTAGTAAATAAATCTTTTTTTTATTTCAATCCAATTTGAATTTTATGTGTGAGTGTCCATATTAATTCTGTTTGTATTATTAATATTATGATGATTGGGATGTTTTAGAAATGATGTGTTGTAATTATTATCTGAATTCTAAAATGAGAAACAGATGCGTGAGTGGCAAAATCTCATACCGACAATCCGACTAAACGTTCCCGTTTAACGATAACCTTGATTGAAGTCTTCATATTTATGTGTTGCCATTAGCTCCAGAAATATGACTTTTTTTAATCGGATCTCATCGATTTTTTCTGAATAGTTCAAATATGCTTAATTGCATTTGGGTACATATATAAGACTGCTGACAGAAGAGGTCGTTTCTATTACTTCCTAGAGACAAAATTAATTTTATCATTTGACTTCCATGGGGTCATAATGTCGGCATTAGTTCTATATATGATTCATATAAATTCGGAGTAATTATCCAAAAGGAAATCACTGAAAATATCTCCATACTTTATATTTGGAATCCTTTTTAAATGAAGCAAGAGCTGATCATTCAGATATTTCTTCAATTCTGGGCTAGGGTGTAAAATGAGTAAGAAAGACTATTTATTTGAAGTAGCAACCCGTTGAGATACACGATTAGATGATTATTGATGGACGTCTTGATAAGCGTTATTCCATTTCATACCATAAAAAAGTTTACGTTTTTGAATCGAACTAATTGTCGCTGCTTATTAAGAATTCAATTATGTAAATAATCACGAAAATGTGTGAACTAAAACATATTAAATATTATACACTGATTTGTAGGATTGCTATTCAAAGAGTGTCTTATTACATACGATCATGTTTGGAGCAAACATTAATATGTATATCGATAAGTGTAACTCGTATGTGTGTACACATCAAACACATTCATACGCCAACAAATTTGAACATACTTATCATAATCATCAGCTCTTGAGATTCTACTGCGGGAAGAAGGTCTTTCCCCTGTCCTTCCATAGCAAAAAGCAGTCTCTATTCTATATTACTAACAAATATCCATCTATCTCATCTCTCCGAAATGAGTCTGGTTTGGGCAACTGTTATCCTTTCCGCTTTTCCATGTGTTTTCACCATTTCCATTTATTTGTATTTTATTTTCAATTTGTCTATCTCTTAGTGGCATTCTTTTTTTTCCATTGGTTCTGAGTATTTACATTATTAACTGTAATTAAAATCCCGTAATTTAAGTCAACAAAGCACTGTTCATTATATATTTGTCCGTGTCGGAATTAAATGGTTTCAATTATTTCGTTTCAAACATCTTGCTGGGCTACAAAGTGTAGAAATGCACAAAGGATAGAGAAGAAAATTTCTCAGTCTATTTCTGTACACATTCGTAATGTCAATTTCCAAATTTGCGCCAGTGTTTCAGTACATCCGGGTTCGAAATCTCTAAGTATATAATTAACAATCAGAAATGCGCTTTGGCCTTTCACAAGGGTACGGTGTGTGCATTGTGCCATTCTGATTCAGATTTTAACGTCAAAATTCTGGAAAACAATTTGATCAAATTTAAGCAAACTTCTTTACGTAAACAAAAAAAAATAGTTTTGGTTATCAATGTGATTAACTTATTACATAAATATACATATGTTGGTATATGTGCATTTCGTGCCCTCAGCCTCCTTTTTAGTCGTACTACACAACTAATTTACTTTTCCTCGTTCGCATTCTGACGACAGAACGAAAAAACATTCATCTTTTTCTCTATTTTTATTGCCGCTCATACTGATGTCTTCTCCGTTTTCATTTTCCTGTGATTCATTTTTTCGTTTTCATCTTATTTCCCTAATGTTATCATCAGTTGTAAGAAACTGTATTCATTGCCCTCTTCCAGCTCTTCATCCTTTTTTTATAAGTATTTTCGAAATGTTCTAAATGAACATTACTTCAATTTTATTATATTGCTCTTGAAACCAATACAGATATTTCGTCTGTTCAGATATTTCGTCTGTTCAGATATTTCGTCTGTTCAGATATTTTTTGTATTTCTTGATTCTGATATGCTACGATATCAGCAGCAGATTTATATATTCTTCATTTAAGTTTGTTGCAAATGAGTTTCAATAAATTCTACGAAATATGCTCTCAAAATATGCATTAAATAACTCGGGCTATCTACTTATGTGGTAAGTCTGTGTTACTCTATTTTTAGGAGCGTTTAATGTCACTAAGGAGTAAGAAGGACGATATTGACTGCATATGTTTTTGTTGAGGGACTATTTCTGTAACGGGATTGATAATAATAAACAGTTTGCTGATTAGTGCACGTTTAAATAGTTAATGTAACAAACTTACTTAACTTGCAAAGTCAAATGTCACCAAATTTCGAAAGAACTACAGAGATCAAAATCAAAACAAAAGCAAGCCACATTAACTAAAGTAAACATAAGAAGTAATAACTCAGTGGGGAATATAAACTTAAGATCTAAGATAAAATTGAAAATATGAACATAAACACACTAACAAACGAAATACCAACACAGAAAACAGGAAAAACATGAAATAATAACTATAACAAAATAAATGTTTATGAAACGCGGAAGTTGACATTGACAAGAAAAATATACTTAAATTAAATAAACACAAACTGTGAATGTTTGTCTATATTTCTGAAATGAGGTATTCTAATTATTTGCACTATTTAGATTGTTCGGACTCTTGTCCTCATCTTTGTGGCCATATTCTCGACCTGCCTTCTTCAGGTGATTGGAATTTTGAACTGAACCATTTACTTCATCCACTGTGGTAGATTGTTCTAGTACCACGGGCCATACCTCTTCCGGGTGTCTCCGTTATCTCCCTTTAGCTCAACTCACGAAGTTTTTTTTTTCACCTGTAAAATAGGCAGGTATTGAAATCACAGCTCTTTGCGCCAAGTGATTGGATCCACGAAACGCTTTTTGTCCACTGAGACATGAGTTGCGAGTTCAATACCTGTCTACTGCTGACGTAAACAAAACATTAAAACGAAGTAAATAGATATTTTGACCAACGTGCACGTATATCAGAGGTAAAATAGGTAGACGTTATGTGCCTATATGTAAAGAGCTGTAATTTAACAGCCAATTAGATCAGGAAACCATGGTCTAGCTTGTTCAACAGGTTTCCATTTGTTAATCACTTATTCTCATATTACGTGTCCACTTCTGGAACAGACAAATGTTAGTTGGCAAAAAAAAAGAAAAAAAGAAAATGCACAAGAAATCCTGCTGATTCACATCAAGAAAACTATCATGGAAATTAATTAATTTAATATTAGTAATAATAATATTATTATTATTATTAATACATACATATATATATATATATATATATATATATATATATATATATATATATATATATATATATAAGACAAAAATATGTTAAAAAGCCGTAAAGACAACTGTAACCAAAAACGAACGTATAATATATATATATATATATATATATATATATATATATATATATATATATATATATATATATATATATATATATATATATATATATATATATATATAATATAAATTATTATGAGGATTTTATAATTCATCGCTATATTGAGTATAATTTACTCTTCGTCACCGAGGCCCGTTGAACAGTGTGTATGACGTTTGCTTGATAACCTAACTGTCAGGGTTTCAATTCTCGGTAGTGGATACATCCCAAATATAGGACGAAACGGACGTCCAGTGCTTCCTGCATTCTGTTGAGGTTTCAGATTCGATGAATTATATATATATATATATATATATCCGTGTGTGTGCGTATATTATATGTTCGTTTTTGGGTACAGTAGTCTTTACGGCTTTTTAACATATTTTGTTTTACATATATATATGTATTAATAATAATAATATTAATAATGATAAATTAATTAATATATATATTACATACATAACTTTTTACTATCTAAAAATATTTTCTGGCTTTAAATAAGCTGCAAAATGCCATTAAGCCTTAAAATAATTATAAATATCATCAAACAATATAAAAGATAATTTATTTTTGATAACATCGTACTTTATTCCAATACGAGAATCTGTCCCACATTTTTTATTGTTTTTAACCCTTGCCAGCTCATATTTTTGCACTTACTCTGTTTTTGCGTCCCTGAATTTTAGCTCGCATCTTGGGTGAATATTTTGCTAATGACCAAATATTCGGTTATTTATACAATTATGATTTCATCTTTTCATTTCTATTCTTCTTTTGCTAACTTATCTACAATTATTTGCAATTGTTTTCCTTGCTTGAACTCAACACGGGGTCACCTGTATATCTTGAGTTGTTAAGACTGTACCCATCTATAATAAATCCTGATATAACATTGTGTTCTCTTTGGATCGCATTGCTCTATAGTTTAAATAATCTGGGGAGAAGACGAATTCTTGTTTTAAGTATTTTCTTTTTTTATGTAGCTTTTCATTTACTTATCTATCAGCATGCTGGTATGGGATTATCGGTAATTACATGAAATACATTAAAACAATATCTATATTTTTTCAAGTGACTTTCTCAAATATATCCTCGTGTCTGACTTGGCTCCATTCAAATTTAAAAACTTAACACGGAAATCACCCGTCAGTTCACACAAACAAAACTATCCACACATGAGCACCCGTCTACTGTTCATTGACGTCTCGGGTGACAGTTGAAACCGAGGCAAGGATTTTAGAACCAGCTGTGGAAAGAGGGAGGAAGAGGCGAATATATTTATGTTTATCTAAAGGGGACGCAAAAAGTCATAGCAAGATGTTAGAACACGGGTAACAAGTAAAAGAAATAGGAACGGTGCGGTGACGGATGGCGAGAACTGCCTTCGGTGGCGGGGGGCAAGAGAAAGGAAAACTAATTAAGAGACTATAACGCCCGCGAAGGAGAGAAGGTCAGGTTATTGAATTAAAGCGAAGGCATAAAAGAAGGAGTTGGAAGAGGCAGTTAGGTTGGAAGTGGCGGATGATGGTGGGTAGAGATTCGGACGATAGAAGAGATGATTAAAAACACCACGATTGACAGGGGCTGACAGAAGGGAGATCAGGGGGTGAAGATAATACAAAAGGCCAAAGGATTTGAGGTTTTAGCTTCTCTGTTAGGTTAGTAAAACTAGCTACAAGTGGCTTACAGTAACAGAATATTCAATTGTCTTTCCTACGCGAAAGATATTAAATTATCGTATTTAACGGCATAGAATCCACACATTCTTTTGCGAAATATATCTTTTAAAATCCCCCTGCGTCTTATATGCCATATTTCGTTTTTAAATTCGCGATAGTCGGCCGAAATTAGCTTCCTGGCAAGTTATGTTAGCTTAGACTTTGGAGTAACTTTCATATACCTATTGTCATTATTTAAAAGGTTATTATGCAGATTAAAAGTGTTTTCATTGATAATATTCATTATATTAATTTCATCACGTTTAATATTAGTACTTTCTTTCACAAAAAATATATGCAATAAATTCAAATTATATATTTGCAAAATATATTTTCTTGCAACAACTTCCGGTTGCATTGGTATAAATACAATCAGAATTTTTATATCCTAATTATTGCAATAAGACGTTTACAGGACGAAGGCTGTACAGATCATATAAAAATATATTAATGTTTTTATAGGCTCGTATTCTTTTTCAGTATTATTTTTCGTTTAATTGTAATCATTGGCTTGTTTAATCAAAATAATACCTCATAAATATAGACTAGGCTGTACCATTTACTAATAATTTTACTAATTACTAATTTTTTTTCTTGATTTGCCCTGCTGAAATTTGGGTGCGTTTTATACACCCATGCGTCTTATATGTCGTCAGTACGGTATCTTGTTGATTAATAAAAATAAATAAAACAAGATTACAGAATATATATTTTTATTTCGATTTCATTGGAACTTTTTAACAAATTAGTTTTATTGATTTTTTCCAAATATGTTATTTTAAAATAAAGTTCCTTTCTAAGTTTATGGTTCCTGTTAAATACATCTTCGCAAATATTATGAGACTAGTATAAAATATTATGAGACTAGTATAAAACTGGTACGACCTTGAATTTAGTTGTTAACAGCCAATCCTTCGAGGCTGTCAACATACGCGTCCCCCAAGGTTTGATTCTCGTTCCAACCATCATTTTATTTTTTATTATTATTATTTTACATCAACGTACAGACATTACAAGGCCCGGGGGCCACTCGGGGAAGAGGGTTATGTTTGGAGGCCAATTTTTTCATCTGAGTAGAAGAAAACATGAACAGCTTAAGATTGTGTTATATATATATATGAACATTAACTCACGTATGCATCAGAAAGCAGAAACGCTTCAGTATTAAATTCTTCCGTCATATATTATTTGCGAAAAAATAAGCATAAATTTACTTTTTATTTTTTGCTTCGTTGCATCGCTTGTCAGTCAAAATAATTTCTCCAATTAAAGTGTATAGGAAGAAAATATGAGCCAATGAATTCCTTCATGCGGCTAAATTCCATGATTACAATCATTGATACATTCTGAAAATTTGCGAACCCCAAACAATTTGTTATAGAATCTAGGAATATGACCATTGATTCAGACCAGTTATTTCGAACTATAATTTGGCCTGAACATCGTATTGAAGCGAAGATGAACTGAAAGTAAGGATTATGGCAGCATTCATCAATTAAACAAGGTGACCAAATTTGACAATGCGTAAAAGATTAGCCGAAAGCGCTCGTATATGCAAACCATTTGGACAATTTTAGACACTCTATGTCCAGAAAAGTAAACAATTTTACGAACATAAGAAAAAATTAAATAAGCTTAATCACCTTACAGTTTCAGTCATCTTGTACATTTTATAAAAGAGAGATTGCTGTCCAAATACAAAAGGTACATATATATATATATATATATATATATATATATATATATATATATATGTATATATATATATATATATATATATATATATATATATATATATATATATATATATATATATATATATATGAAGAAATATAGTCTTAAGGTGTGCTATATTTATGGGATAAAGTGCTCAATATCAGAGATAGAGCGTGTGTAAATATAAAAATCAACATAGAAGTCAACATTTAGAGGTGACAGTCTGTTTCATGCTAGACGCAATCGTGGCCTGACGATTGCGTCTAGCATGAAACAGACTGTCGCCTCTAAGTTTTGACTTCTATGTTCACTTATATATATATATATATATATATATATATATATATATATATATATATATATTTATATATATATATATATTGTGTGTATTTAGGCAGCATTTTTCATTCATACATGTTTCATTAAATAATATAGATAAGTGTTGTCTATATATTTTATGTAAGTTCTTTTCATATAGTCTGATAGGCTTAATAACATTATCATTAAACGAAGAAAGAAAATCACAATATTGATACATATAAATATATGTATCAATATTGTGATTTTCTTTCTTCGTTTAATGATAATGTTATTAAGCTTATCATATATATATTTATATATATATATATATATATATACGGGGTGTCCATAAAGTTCGTGTGCACTTTAAAGGTATAAATTTTTTAAAGTGCACACGAACTTTATGTGCACCCTGTATATATATATATATATATATATATATATATATATATATATATAGTTTAAAATAGGTATATTTTGACAGCATGTCATTATTAAGTCATGTGTTAAAGATTACAGAACTTTTCCGTTTAATAATGTATTTTTCTTCTTTTTTTCATGCTTTCTCGCAAGTTTCATATTTGTTTTCATATTTGTCGATAAAAGACACCAGTCTTAGTCCGAAATAAGGAAACCCTTAATTGATAATAACAAATTCCTCTATAAAAACAAAAGTAAAAGACGTTTGAAATTCTTGAAGATATCATAATTAAGCGTGAGTATTTAAGGTCCGTTCGGTGATGATGTAAAGTCATTAGTTTGATTTTGGTGACACCGAATGTAATCAGTTGTATGGATAACTTCAATTGTCGAAGGAATTCTTTTTTCCAATAACTTTGGATCTTTCCAAGAGATCCCATCAACATGGTTTAAATTTCATGTTATAGAAAGAGCTGTTATTTTTTAAAATACAACTGTAGTTAAATTCTGCGGTCTACAAACGAAATCAACAAACACATAGTGGAAAATCAAAACGTTGTTGAGGTGGCTGCACAACAGAAACAGACGCTGATTATATGCTCAGTTGTTCAATGGTTCGACTGAATGGAGAAAGCTCTGTCTTGACTTGGACCTCCTTGTCAATGATTCGCTACCGTGGAGATGATGTCAGGAGGCGCTCGGTTTCCTCCTTCAACTTTTCAACTTTCTTAATGCTGCCCTCTCCTTTCATATATGAGCTTCTTCATTTCCGAGTTCAAGCTTTAGTCACTAGAAATTGAGAGATCACAGGTATCGTTAAATTACCAGCACCTTCCTCAGTATGAGAGTTTTCTTCTTACAATGCCAACTATAATGTTTCTTGCATAATTTTAGGTGTACGCAATATTATGCAGATTTGCGTAAACTTCAAATTCCCTGTTTTTTCATTTCTCGTTCCTGGTATTTTGTTTCTCTATTATTTCCCACATTTCGAGAAATATAAATTGGCGTATATTTGTCTTGTCTATATATATCTGACGCAGCCACCATGATTGTTTCACCGTAGCTTACATCTTTTTTTTATTTTCTAGGAGAGCATCATTTTCCCGCATTTGTTTTCATTATACTTTCCAGATCTTGAACTAGTATACGCCTATTTATATTAATAATTAGTTACATTTAATACCTCGAAAAACAAACTAGTGACACCCATCATCGTTTATTGAACTCCCGAACTAACTGCAGTCACGATAAATGGATGTTGCCTCTGGGAAGCTACGTGTCTTAAGAGAATTTGGGGCCTCAAACTCACCCCTGAGCTCAAGTGGAATTCGTATACATGGTCCATTGCTATAGATGCAGAAAAATGATCGGTTCACTTCACCTGACTCCTCATGTTATAGTCTAACTTACAAGAGCCAGATAAGTCTTTAAATGGACCGTATTTGGGCGGGAGCTGTTCATTCCTCACTTTCCGGTTTTGACAGAGCTCAAAAGCATCGCAGAGTCCTTGTAGGTGATAAATTATTTTCCACCCACTAAACTCTGTCTCACAGGCGGGGTTTAGCAAATTTCTCATTGCTCTATCGTTATTCCATGGAAAGTGCACGTACGAACTACATTATTTGGTTCCGCCAGTTCTAATTTTCACGACTAGGACCCGCCATGCCACTTACATAATAGCAAACTACCCACACTCCCTCCGTATTCATTTGGTGAGAAGTAAATTCCATGTCCACAGCTTCTTCTCCCGAACCATTTCTCTGTGGGTCCCACTCCCAATAAGTTGTTTCCCTGATATCTACAATCTTAACAGGTCATGTCTGGTGGTACACATTATATTCCCTTCCTAACCACATAAACTGTCTCTGACTCTACCACGAACTACACCGCGTTTTGTACGCAGTGAACCTCACTGTAAAATGTCTTCAAGCTTTTTGAGCAAGATTTAAGAGAGCCATCTTTTCTGAATAAGGTTACTATTGTCTTGCCTACAGAATAGCTCTTTTCTTCCGCTAATTTTAATTTTAATTTTCATAATAGTCGTTTTTGAGATCATTCTCAGTGGCTCTTTAAGGCCAAGATATCAAAGTTCTGTAAATATAAAATCAATTCTTCATTGTCCTCTAGTTTATGGAGCTTCATATATTTTATCTTATATTTTCCTTGCAAACACCTCGTCTCCTTACTAGGCTTACTTGATTTAGTTTGGCTCATTCGACTTTCCTGAAATATTTCCTTTTGTCTTAACATCTATTGCTTGTATCGCATATGTCACGCCGTTAGTACAATTTCACGTCATCGTCCAATCATTTCGCCTTTTTTTAAAAATTCCTTTTGGGCCAGATTGCTTTATTCTCTTTTTACATCTTTGATTTATTTACTATCATGTCACGTTTTTCTTGAGCCGAAATTGTAACTATTGGCTCGGAACCAAATGACCTTACACCCCCAGACCACTTCTAAGACAACTTGTCCAAGACTTATCGTCGTCTGAAGTCTCAATTCTCCAACGAATCTGGAAATGTTCCAATCTCCTAGCCAAAGTCTTTGAGACAATTCTTAGAGCAGAAATATTTATCGGAAGGATCGTCTCATTCAGATCCCACATTTCCTGATGTCTTTAAACGAAGCTGTGAGATTTGTTCATTTAATGAGATGGGGTATCGTCATGACCTTTTTGATAAATATTTTACTGTTTTTTCCATATTGTTGGCAGTAATATTATACACATTTATCGTCGAAAAAGAAATAGTCACCAAAATAATGGGCACGCCTTTTATGCACTGGAAACAACGAAACTACACAAAGAAAACACCCTTTACAAATAGTAAATACCTGAACAGCACAATGCTTTCTATATATATATATATATATATATATATATATATATATATATATATATATATATATATATATATGACAAATTAAAAATATAAACTATAATAGAAAATAAAGAAAACAGCATCAGCCTACAAAAATAAATCCAAAAACTGTAAACTCTGTCTGGGAAGAAAATAGTTATGAGTACCTTCGTAGCCCTCCAAAAATATTAAATTAATGAACTCATGGGGAAAAATTACTACGTTGCTTAAAAATCGAAGACTAAAATCGAAGGAAAATACATAAATAAAATAAAAAATAAAATAAAATAAGCCACGTCAATGAATAAATAAATAAATTCAGAAAATGATAAACAAATTAAAAATAAACTATGAATGCACGCCTAAAGATAAGTAAACGTAATAATAAAAACCAACAACAAATAACACAGAAATCATGAATAAATAATGCGTAAAAATGTTAACTTACAACTGTATGGATTAGCCAGAAAACTGCATCTGAATCCACAATTATTTCCACTCAATAGCCCCTACAATAACTTGAAACATAACCGCTACCGCTTACCCAATAACCTTTAGAATAATACATTAGACCTACCCATAATGCAGAATTAGATCAAAGAAGGAGGTATTGTTTATTTTTATACATTTCAGATGGTTTTTCTAGTTTCCAGTTCATATTTAAATATAAATTATCTAATAATTTGACTACTTTAGACTTTCGTAAGTCCTTATCAAAAAGTTTTTTTGTAACATGTCGGTTTCATCATTTTCAAATATCGCATTTTCACGTCTTCACGTAACAGTTCGTTTTATTGTGGCGTTTGACTTTTTGTGCACCAATTAAATCGCATACACCAACAAGCAAATATATAATAAATCTGACAAATCCTTGCCCATAACTTATCATATGAACTGCGAACAAAAGGACTAGCTTATTAGAAATATAGGCGTAAACACAAAACAAAAACAACATAAGTAATCTGTTATAAACTACAGGAACAATCACATTAAATATATTACTTTAAAAAGTAATGATGTAATAACAAAACTGAAGACTCGACGACGTGAAAACGCGATATTTGAAAATAAAAAAAACTGATATAATGAGCGATATTATAAATGAGAATTAATGAAAAAATGCTTCCCAAATACACATAATATATAACTATTTTCATATACACACGTATATGCGTGTGTGTGTGTGTGTGTGTGTGTGTGTGTGTGCCCATCTGTGTCTCTGTGTGTGTGTGCATGTGTGTCTGTAAAAATAGCTGATACACAAACCTTTATATGAATTTGTTAAGGTTGTCAGACAAACGCATATTACTCTCTGCAGAAGAAAAAATATTTTCTCTAATAAAATTACAATCACGTTTTGTAAAGCTGAGAAATGATAGAATGAAAGAAGTTTTGGTAAAAGAGGTAAACAGCTCCTTTCTTGGAATAATGTTAGCTAAGCCATATGGCTTGAAATCTACGAATTGTTGAAATCACTGTATAGGTGTATGTAGCACTTCCTATCATCAAAAGGGTTTAAATCTGACGAGGGTGGACATAGGGTGGTGATACCTTTCAGGGACAAACAATCAATACTTAGACACATGGTAACCATCATGGGGTAAATTTAGTCTGCGGCAAAATATGTGTATGTAATTCTGTCACGACAAATTCCAGTTTCTTTATTGGTCTTTGAGAATACAAACATGATACACGCAACAGTAATAAAGAAATTCCACCAGCTTGAAAAACATCTTGCTGATAGGCTAGATCCATAGCTTCATGGTGTTACCGCCACACACTTGAATCTGTGAATCTAACAAAGATCTGAAAGCTTGATTCATGACATGATATCAATCTTCCTTCCACAGGCCAATGGAGATCTTGTATGCACCAGGCCGAGGTACAATAAATATGTCATTGTATCGACAATGGTATTCGTGTTGATTGACGAGTACTAAGCCCCACTGCATACAGTTTACTCTACACAGCTGGTTTTAGTCACACTAGCGTTGATATTGGATGCAATTTGATAGAAAGTTTTCTTTTGTTGACTTTCTTTTCAGTTGCCGTCGGTACCAAAATTTCATCAACTCTGTGGACCCGCACTGTTCTCGCACCGGTGATATCTATCCAGAATTCAAATATTCCTAGTTTACTATTGCTACTTTTGCGAGAGAAAACTTTAGGTAAATTGCCTTCTAGGAAATAGTGTCCTTTTTTATACTGTATCCAACAATAATTCTGCAGACAAATTGAGTTAAACATTACCCAAGACCCCACAACCTGCAGCTACAATGACATATCTACAGTACGTTTTACGTAATAAAATTTCTGACAAGTCCTGTTTTTCTTGGTCCTGTAATATTGTTTTTTTTATTCTCTTGCTTACTGTATTATTTTGAAGGAGCTTATACTAATATAAAAGAGACAAGAAAATTTTCCAAATGAAAATCTTGATTATTGTTTCCCTATTTCAGTATTTCAATCATACTGGTTATTGATCAACTGCTCTTGTTATCCCCACTATTACAGGAAGTCGCCATATACTCGATCAGGTACCCGATCTACCCGCTTAATTCAAGATTGCATCTATTTAGTCACGAATCAACGAGCTTAGTCTGATAGGGTTAATTTCCGAAGCGAATTTCGTCAAATTCGATATCTGTCAACAAGGATGTGGATTGTATTATTATACACATGGTTATTTGGTTACGTTCGTGTCCGACAAAGCAAACTGCACACCACAGCCAAATGCTTAATACTTGTGTGACGCCGATAAGGGGCGCCACAATCTTATTGGCTAATAACGTTGAATATAGATGTAGATTTGTCATCCAGTGGGGTGCATGGGGATCTCATTTGATTAGGTCGAAATAAATAGCTGCATTGCTAAGAATGTAACACTATTGAGACAAAGGAAACCTGCAGAGACTTTGTGGATTCCGAGGGAGCAAATTACCAACGCATGCGCATAGCTATTCAGACGCTATTTAAAGGAAGTGCATATATTTGGTTTGTACACATGTCATCAAATTGGCTGATTATATTCGCAAGCCTATCATATTTCGTCGACAGACGACATGTTTGCAAATGATTGGAATCGGACTAGATATGAAAATGAATGTCCATTGTAAAGACAGTTAATCTGAAGGGATAAAAGGAAGACATATGATACACATAAAATGTTTAAAAAATAGGATGGAGAAATTAAAAAGATGGTACATAGGAAAAGAAGATAAAAAGTATAAGTGAATAAAGTTAGATGTTTCAATAAATCCATTGATAATTAAACATTTATTCAATTTTTTTTTTGAGAAAGCGGAAAGAAAAGATATAAAAATAGAAACCTTGATAAAAATGAAAGAGAGAATGAAAAAACTGCAGAAAATGAAAGAAAGCAAGAAAAAATGAAAAATGAAATAAAAAAAACTAGAAAAATGAAAAATTAAGTGAAAGAAAAATAGAAAAATGAAAGAGAAAATGAAAGAAAATTAGAGGAAATGAAAGAGAAAAGAAAAGAATGTTAGAATAAATGAATAAGAAAATGATGGAAAACTATAAACAATGAAAGAAAAAATGAAAGAAAAGTAGAAAAATAAAATAGAAAATAAAAGAAAACTATAAAAAACGAAAAAGAAAATGAAAGAAATCTAGAATAATGAGAGAGTGAATTAGAAAACTATGAAAACTGAAAGGAAACTAACTAAAAAAATGTAAGAGAAAATGAAAGAAAACTAGAAAATTTGGAAAGTAAATAAAGGAAAAGAAGCCAAAATGAAAGAAAACTAGAAAAAATGAAAAAATAAATGTAAGAAAGCAGAAAAATGACAAAGTAAATGAAAGAATAGGAGAAAAATGAAAGAGAAAATTAAATAAAAAGTAGAAAAATTATACTAACATGAAAGAAAACTATAAAAAAAATGTAAGATTCCTAGACAAATAAACGGAAACTAGAAAAAATGAAGAAAATATGAAAGAATATTAGAATAAGACAATGAAAGAAAACTACAAACAATGAAAGAGCAAATGAATGAAAACTAGAAAAATGAAAGATAAAGACAAGAATAATATAAAGTATAAAGTATAACTTTATGCCGAAGAAAAATAACTGATAAACGAAAATTAGATGCAAAAAAGAAGAGAAGATAAAATGACAACAAACAATTCTGTAAAGAAAGTAATAATTGTTTAACCCTATCTGAGGATTTGAGTAAATTGAAATATAGGGTAGATTAAAAATAGAATTTGAATGATATTAACCCATCAATTCCAACGGAAAATAATAAAAATTAACTTAAAACTCCGGTAGTGTTTATGGTATTCTAAAAGGAAATTATTATAATTTATGATAAGTATATAAAAATCCTGTATTGATTACAGTGTGCTTAAATGGATCCGCTATTAATACTCGTATGTTTATACATATATCCCTCGAATATCCCCTCGAATGTCCACCACATCAAAATTAGACTCAGGGTATTTGTATGTGTAAAAGAAATCTGGAGTCAAAAAGAAATAAGTTAATGTTTTAATAAGATATATTTTGATATTCGAATCAATTTTCTATTTACGGTAAATTTATAGTGACTGTGCCGCATAGACTCGAACTTAAAGCAAGATCTTAAAGCGAAATAGGTAGATGTCCTTTCAAATATGAGTTAAATTCCTCGAGTTGAATGACGAAAAGATCTCAGAACAAATCTTAAGTCTTTCGGTCTTCAAAGATTGCCTCAAATTACGCAACTGGATCAAAGATGAAGCAAGCTTTCTGTATATTTTATTTTAACAAACATATATCAAATTTGCGACAATGTCATAAAGCGGCATGGGCATACTTTTGTATGTAGAGTTCATTTTAGGGTTTTCGACCGTTTTCTTTCGATATATGAGAAGTTTATACACACTGATAATCCTTTGGAATGTGCTGTTGCAATGATGTTCCATTCATATCTGATGGTTTTCCAAATCATGTCAATGGCTGTCAATTT
>OZ038490.1:119408501-119413501 GCA_964036315.1 Acanthosepion esculentum | reverse complement strand
TATTATTATTAACACAAACGACATTTCGACACTCACTCGTGTATGAAGAAATGTTTGGATCATAAATTCAAAATGAAAGAAATCGCAAAATGTAATTGTTTCCTTTGTATGTAGTTCACGAAAATATATCTGTGAACATTCAGTAAAACAGACACGAACTAAAACGCATAGATTTGACCCCTTATTAGAATCCAACCAAAAATTTAATGTAAATTCTATTTGGGATGTTATATATATATATGAGAATATGTAAGCGCACATTTCCAGTAGCGCACCTACCAAAAGTTAATAACAAATGAAAACACACACACGCACACGCACACGCACGCACGCACATACATACACACCCAACCACGCACCGTCCATACATACATACATGGCTACTGGCCAGTAGTCCCTGACGATCCACTTAGGTGAAACCGTGGTAGGTTTGTCTGGCTCTTTAGGTTTAACTTAGGTTTACTCTACTTAGCGTATCGAGCATTTTAATTAGTTATTTTACTTACTCGTATCGGGGTTTATTTCTCTGGACTCTGAACTAGACGATTATTTTCGGCTGACGTACATGTTCTCTGTTCTTCCTTTTTTTTTAACCATTTTTTTCCCTTTGGTATTGGTTTGTTTATTTGCAAATCAAGGCATCTATGGTTTTCCGGACGACTATAATTTCTTATATTTATAAGATTACAACTAGTATATATATATATATATATATATATATATATATATATATATATATATATATATATATATATATATATATAGTTTGAGAATGGACGTGAGAGGAGTTTAGAAAAAAGATCTCTTTAGGGTCGCTAAAAAAGCACTGTAGAATCATTGAAAAAAGAATAGAAAAATTATTAAACTTATACTTTCAGAAACTCTTGCAACGAATGCCAATATTTTTTTTGTTTTTCTGCAGTAAGGTTAAAGGACGAGTCCAAAATTTCACAATAAAATTCTTTTTGCCATGATGACATTTCTAAGAAAAATCATGTCTCACTCTTTTTAACCATTTAAAATAATTTTCTCTTATTTAATATAAAATATAATTACTTTGAGGGCTAATTTAAAAAGTTACCAGGGGTGACTTGAAAATTTTGAACTTCAGTGCGTCTTAAAAAATTAATTTCGTTTGAGCTCTTTGGTTTGAGGTGTGAGTTTGTAAACAGTGACTATTTAATCTAATATTGCACGACTCTTCGGCAGAATTGAGTCACTGTCAGTCACTGTGTGTTTATCTAAATCTAAAAATCAACACGCTAAAATTCAACTTCATCCCTGCCGTGCGCCGACGGCTTAGTGGTAGAAGTTCCGACTAACGCCAATTCAGTCGGGTTTCGATCCTAGCTAGAGGCAACCGGACGTCTAGCCACACTGATGAGCTGTGAAACAGCGAAACAGTCTGTCTGTGGATGACAAAAAATATATATATTCATATATATGTCTATTCTATGTATTTAAGCAGCAGATGTTCTTTAATGCGAATATTATTCAAAATAACAGGCATTTTGTGTCGATTCATCTTAATAGTGAACTTTTTCAAATTATAATTTATCCTTCTCATACATGGAAGAAATTCCGTCAGAAATTTGACGAAGAATTCCAAAGAAATATGGTTGAAGTAAATAAAAACGCACACTTCATTTCTAGCTTAACTGACAACACCCTCCGGCTAAGTCACAATCCTCACTTGTTTTAAGAAACTCACCAATTGCTTCTACTTACTTTGATGATGGCTTATAATCGAAGGCTTGGGTCATATTTTTAGTATATTTCTTCTGATATGATATACACACACACACACACACACACACACATACATACATATATATATATATATATATATATATATATATATATATATATATATATATATATATATATATATATATATATATATCGAATCAAAACAAACTGATTGAGCTAAAATGTGTTCCATTAGTATCTATATGCGTATTATAGCTGATAATATTAGTGCTTGGTGTATTTTTGTCAGTTTAAATAAAGTATCGTATGATCGAACTTATTTAACATCAAAACAATAATAATCTTTATTAATTTTTTTAACATAATCTGGTACGACAATTACTTAATATGAAAAATCTATGAAGCAACAACAGCATGCTTTATAATATCTCGGTGTTGTCTACCAGTATCTGACATTGACTTGGGTGTGGAGTAAATATGTTTTATGGCTTTATCGTAGGGTTTATGGCATTATCGTCTCACAGATAAAACTCACTCGACATGAAAACATTATAGTTTCATCTATTTATATATCAATGCTGTTTCAATTAATATTGATGATGCAATCTGCAATTACGTTATTCCTATTTAATAAGGGGATTTAGGAGCCGACATTTAGATAGTTTTGTTGATGTCAAGGTTGTTCATTTCCTAATAGACGCCTAATCTCATGTTTATTGATATCATTAAATAAACAGTCGAAAACATCAAAGACATAATGATAAACAGAAAATAATTGATGAAAATTAAGTTATTCCTTTCTAGTTATCAATGTATCAGATATATTCCGTAATTAAAAACACACACACATACATTTTAGAATATCTAAGCAACTGAAGAGGCAGTGTTAAACATTCTGCATCTAAAATTTTGGAAAGAATAACGGAATCTGACCTTTTGTTGACATTATTGCATTCATAATTTTTAGTAGCAAGTAACCGTAATGTCTTTCCAAGTTTCCATTGAAAAAGAATAAGACTAATGAAATGGATTATTTGGTTGGTTGGTCCCTGTACAATAACAATAAATAATCTTTGTCGCTTGTGTAATTTAATGCGTTCTCTCTGTTTGCGTTGAATGTTTACATCGTTCAGTCACATTCGATCAATCAATCAATAAATTGAATTAATAAACGCTTCTAATTTCCTTTCTGTTTCTGGTTGCTTTTACCTTAGCCGTATTCCACTATTTTTCATGTTTTACATTTATACCAGCTCCTGAACATGATGTTGAAAAATAATATTTTTGGCAGAATAAATTATGTTTTTCATTAATACTCTGAAGATTTACTGAGTTAATGTGTCTAAGCTGCAAATGTTCATCTAAACAATTCTGCTGAAGATAACAATCAAGTTATGTATGGTAATTTTTAATCAGTTTTTCTTGTTGACGCATTCTTTTTCCGTATCTTAGTGTTAATATTATAACAATTTATTTTTAGATGAAAAAAGAGGAAAACATTTAAAATTAAAAATGCAAAATCATTCCAAATATACAAACTATCGCTAAACTGATTTTTAAATTCATTTGATTTTTTTTCTTTCTTGATAATGACTGAAGAGCCACTCAAACTCTCGAAACCTAACAAGAATAAATATGTGACGGTGTCCAGTTAATATAGACTTTTAACACCAACAGACGTAAATTAACGACAAAAACAAATGAAAATGATGAGAAATATAAATATATAACTCGTTTGTTAACTTGAACACAATTTGTTTAATGAATGTTTTGATATACATACGTATATCAAGATTTATTTTCCTTGTTTTGATCTGTATCATTCAGATCTCATCTATCTATCTCTCTCTATGTCTATCACAGCCTGTTCTTATCTATCTATATATCTATAAATCCATCACAGTTTTCTGTCTATATTACATGGCACACACTCAAATAAACTGGAAATAACATAAAATACAATAAAATAAATTCACCCTTGATAATGGCTAAAGGTATAGCCGAAAGCGCTCGGAATTACAGAACATTTGACGAGTTTCTACACACTCTGTGTCCCAAAAAGTAAGCACTTTTTGAAATAGAAGAAAAATTAAATAAAAAGCTTAATCGTAGTACTTTATGTGTCGTTTTAATGAAATATGCATAAATGAAAGATTGCTGCCTAAATAAACAATTAGCTGATATATATATATATATATGTATATATATATATATATATATATATATATATATATATATATATATATATATATATATGAAGAAATATAGTCTTAAAGTGTGCTATATTTATGGGTTAAAGTGCTCAATATCAGAGATAGAGCGTCTGTAAATATAAAAGTGGACATGGAAGTCAGCACTTAGAGGCGACAGTCTGTTTCATGCTAGCGCAATCGTCAGACAACTCTGACGATTGCACTAGCATGAAACAGACTGTCGCCTCTAAGTGCTGACTTATATATATATATATATATATATATATATATATATATATATATATATATCTATATATATATATATATATATATATATATATATATATATATATATATAAAAGTAAAATGGTGACCGGAACACTAACGCTGTTTCAACCGCCAACCATAGGAAGAACACTTCAGACTGCATTTCTTGGATTAATAAAAAAGAGTAAAACAAGAAAAAGAGTAATAAAATGTTTATCAAATATGATCTTAAGGATTTCTATCCATCTATAGCAGAGAAATTGATGGAGGCTTTGCGAACTTCATAAGTTTAAAGTTTGAACAGATTAAAGTCATACTGCATTGCCGTAAATCAGTATTATTTCATGGTGATAAGGCAAGGATTAAGAAATCCAATGCTGGTAATTTTGATGACCCCCAAGGATCATTCGACGGGTCAGAGGTGTCTGAACTGATGAGAATCTATATAATAAGTAAAATAAATAAAATTGTTCATATCGACGCTCACGAACTATACCGTGATGATGGACTGATGGTGATACGGTTAATAAAAGAGATAATGATTCTATCAGGAAAAATTACACAAGATCTTCAAAAATATAGATTTCGACATAACAATGGAGATCAAATGGAAAGTAGTCCAGTTTTTGTATATAGAATTAAACCTGTTGACTGAAACCTAATACTGCTTTGATACGTAAATACGACACCCAACCCACCGTCAGGAGTGATTAGCCATGTCCCGTTAGGCGTACAATGCAGATTGTGTAAAATTCTTCAAATGAAGAAATATTCAATGAACAAAGAAAATATATGTATCTGCATTAAGAGTCGAAGGATATGACTGCAAGT
>OZ038490.1:119386001-119403501 GCA_964036315.1 Acanthosepion esculentum | reverse complement strand
TGAAGTTTGTCAGAATTTTCTTTGATATGACGATAAACTACATCCGGTAGCAAAGCCTCTGATTAGGAGACTAGAAGTTAATAATTAACAGCCCCCACCACGAGGGATGTATGTGGCACAAGGCCAAGTTTATCGTGGTCTTGGCCAAACATATTCCCTTTGAACCCGCATAAACGGATTCAGGGTCTGTCTACCTCCCCGGACGAAACTTTGCCCTTCGGCAAACCCTCGTCCGGGTTCCTCTCTGTAGAGAGTTCGACAGCAGCCGCAAAATGTCACAGCCTCAGGAGAACAATCTATTCGACTGTTTCCAGGAAACCAGAAGTTTTGAGGAGCGTGGAATCACATCTTAACTGTTGTTATTCTCAGGTCCACCCTGACACGGGGGTAGTACCCATTAGGGACGGAAAGTGAATCGCCAAACAAAAAATCAGCAGGATATTTTTCATAATTTATATTCATTTTTCGTCGGGCTATTCTCCAACCGTTTTCAGTTGTGCGTCACGTGCAGCAACTTCTAGAAAGGACACGTATGGTGAATAATGCTTCTTCAAAGTATCGTAGTAACGACTGTCAAGAAGAGCGAAATATACCTATGCTCTGTAAAGTAATTCTCATTACATCGATCCATAACACATACTCACAAGAAAAATACATTTGTGAACTTAAATTATATGCACTAAACAGGAGTTGTCTTAAAATTATAAAAACAAAAATCTCCGGAATTTTAAAATTCATAGTCACCCAGCTAATAAGCGAAACCACGAACTAGTCATAAAAATCTACGTAAAATGATCACCGGCGACATTTGGTGTTTCCAGAACAAACATAGTATAATTGAAAAAGTGAGAAAATATGTGGACCTTCCAAAATAACTAAAAATAATGCGGACGCTGTTTCTCTCATTACTGAATCCGTTGAAACCATTAGAAAGAAGTTGCTTAAAATATAAATCCAAGTAAACATTACTACTATCCAGACGATAATAATATTAATGCCAATTAAAGTACAGGAGAGTACAGGTGTATTAATGAAACTTTAAGTCATTGGAACGGTGACTGGCATTTAAAATTTTGCATTGAATATTGGTAGGTGCGAATATTTCGAATAGTTCTGTTTTTCTATTTGAACTGGAACAAGTGAAGGTAACAATCATCGTTCCGGTACCAAAATCCTGTTATTAGTCAAAGATTGGTTGAACTGACAGTAATAAAATGATAAAGAAAAACATTAATCTTAAATGAACCAGAAAATCCGTAAGGATAAAGAAAATATAATCTGAACTTATACAATGTTTAAATGTAATATAACCTTGACACATATCAAAGTCTCGTATAAAACTCTTTGGTTTGTGGACATATCTATTACGTTTACGTTTATAAAATCAATAACCTAAACATAGTTAAATTTTATGAATTTAGTTTGAACGCTTCTACACGAAACTGAACAAGAGGACATAAAAAATGCTATCCGTATTCACAATAAGTGTTTTTCTTAGAAACAGAGATAGAGTACTGAATTGTTACGGTGTGTCAGTCCTCATATATGGCAGTGAGTTTCCAGATGAAAAAAGAAATTTGAAGCAATATAAATGTCGTCCTACAGAAGGATGATTAGAACTACTGGGACTGAACACGTGAGCAAAGAAAAAAGTTTTATAGAAAATGAAAACAAAAGGACACCTATACTTAACATCAGAACGTAACAGTTGAAATTTCTAGGGGACATAACGAGGAAAGAGAGCTTGGGAAATATGACACACACAAGACATAATAGATGAAAGAAGGACAGAGTAAAACAGCGCATAAACTCCTTAACAAGCTTGAGTAAATCGATAGCAGAACAGGAATATGCTAGGAGCTACAGAAAATTGTGGAGAGTCATTATGACCAACTCCCTGAAGAGCCATGTTACAAAGAAGAAGAAGAAAAAGAATTTGACATTCTAATATCTTTTTCTGAAACTCCCTACTTCTCCTCCCATAATATAAATGTCCCCATCTATTTCAACTCTGGTCTGTTTTAACATGCCCATACCGTACCTAACCAAAATTAGAAAATATATTCTAATAATCGAGGGGGTATAAACCTAAAAAAAGAATCGAATTATATGAACATTAAACATGAGACACTAAATCAATATTTGTCTATCAAGACCGGCAGGTATTCCCTCGATGGCTTGTCAGAGATTTAAATTCGACATGCTGCAAATGTTTACCATAATTTCCGTTCTGTATTCACTTGAGGGCGCCTATTTGCATGTTACAGTTGTTTATGAATTAATGTTTGACAAGGAAAATGGAAAAATTTAGGTAGCAATGCCTATGTCTGCTGATATCTTAAAATAAAAAATGTCAGAGATTTTAGACAATACCTGCTCATAATATGGATAGCTAAGACCTGCCTACTCACTTGAAGTGTACAAGAATAAAGAAAATATGTATTAGATGTAAAGTTTCAGTTAATGTCCGACAAAGCAGACACTGTAGAACGGAATATACTTACAGAGTAATATTAGAACTACTGGCCTCGTAAACAATGAAACTAGGAAACCTATATCAGGGGAGAAATCGGAGACTATTTACAGAAACATCCATCCGAATTGACAGAGGCTGAAAGTAGATATACTAAAGGAAACGGAAGGAAAATAAACCTTTACCATCAACTAGAGTCAAGCATTTAAAGAATGTAAAAGAATCGATTTAAGACAAAAATAGATTGTTGTAACATATTTAAACTGAATGTTAAACGGTTCTCAACGGCCCCAACTACGGTAGGGCAAACATCATGATCAAAAGATACAAAATGGATCGTCGACCAACACGAAAATAAGCATAGAAATTTAGACAAAGAAAGACTACAGTACTAAAAGTAATATACCTACAAAGTTGAGGTTTATCTCTTGATTCCTGTTTAGGATTGGCTTTCCCGTTCCATCTAAAGTCATTTTAATTTTTTTTTTTTAATTTCTAGTAGCCCCATTTGCATCTTAATGGCATTATCTCCTTGCTTGATCAGAATTGATTTTAAAAAATGTCTGGCTAACGAAGCAATAATGAAAAATTTTCAAATATTTCCCGATAAACGAAAAAATGTGTTTTTCTAAGTAACAAAAATTGTACCAAAATATAAAGAGAGCAATGGGACACAAGATTAGACGATAAAGAATTTCGGAAAAATGTCAAGAATAATAAAATGAAACCTATCCAGAATATTCAGTGTAAATATTTTTAAAGTAGGAAAATTGGCCTCGGGAATTTTCGCCGTAGGAAACTTCGCCGTTAGGATTTATGTCGCAAGACAATTTCGCCGCATGGTTTTTTGACACCCTTATCTTGAACGTCCCTTTTGGGGTAATGTTCAATTTAATATGCGAAATACCTTGTTAACAAGTATATTTGGATGTCTTTTTTACAAACATCAGAAAATAAATTAAAAGTTATCATTTAAAAATGTGGTTGTGTATTCAAGTTGTAAATTTCTTTGAAATAAAATATATTGCTTGAGTTAGAATTATTAGCAGAATGATATTATGTTAACAGAAAGTTTAACGTTAAGTCTGAAATATGAAATTGCAAGACGTAAGTTCTGGAGTTATTTTGAAATTTTTGCGCTCCTCACTGACGAGGATGGATGTAGGTTTTATATTTCATAACTTCAATTATTAAAATGTGACAATGGTGTGAGCTAGATATACTTGATAACAAGGTAATTTTCATATTAAAAAAATGCGGCTAAATTGTCCTACGGCAGAAATCCTATACGGCAAAGTCTTCTACGGTGTAAATTCCTGAGGCGAGAATTCCTATGGGAAAAATGTTTATGGCGAATGTTCCTAGAACCAAAATATAATAATGATGAAAACCGAAAGAAAAAACAGAATGAGGAAAGAAAAGAAAAATATTTGGTAAATGTTTGAGGAGAAAAGCATCAAGAAAAGCAATTCGTCGTCGTTTGCGGTACTCGATGCCGGATATTGGGAGGCTCATTGACAATTCCTTCTGTGTGACATGAGTCCTATGTTGAATATTAACAGACTCCCGCGGTCACAGCATAGTAGGACAGGAGAGTCCAGGGAATGGAGAGTTCAGTCATTTTTGGGGTGGGGTCTCTTCTATTTGTCTTTTGGTGTTTTCGAAAGATGTTGTTTTTTCGTGGACTGCTCTTCTTCAATTGGTTATTTCTGCAGCGTCTGTACCCTAATTGAGAGGATCGTTTTCTGCCCTCAGAAGAAAACTCATTGAGTATGAAATCCCTGGCTGCAAATTTTTTTAGTTGGTCTATGGGTCGCCAATTCATGGCAAACACAATTCAGCCTTCACCATCGGTAGCGGTAAACCAGGGCCTGTCAAGCAGGTTCCTGATGATAGCTTGCATCGGGCTGCCGACTTGATCCAGACACATAGATGCTCTCTAAAAGAACACTCCAACAATTCCAATTGGGAAACAAATTTAAGAGATTCACACCACTGCTAAAGAGTGTAGCTAAGCAGTGTCAGAACTGTGGTTAGAAGAAGGAAAATTATCAAAATTAATGAACAGACACAGAAGTGTGCCACGTACAAAAGGGCAACTAACAAAGGGACCAATGAAAATGACTGAGAGAATGCCGTGACGTGGGAAAAGATAACAGGAGATGAATCTTAAGCAAAGCTAAACATCACAAGAGGAATTTGTCATTGTTACTCTCTAATTCAGGATACCACTTCAAATTGCAGTAATATCAATGAGACTAGTCTTAAAATACTGAAACAAATTATGCTAAATAACAGAACAATTGAATCACCCAATGTGTATATATATATATATATATATATATATATATATATATATATATATATATGACAATTTAGCAAGAATCAGAATTCAAAAGAATGATCAGTCATCTGATTAAACGGTGATGTCTGAATGTAATTTGCGATGGACACATGCGCAATGGTGGTAATGCACAATGAAAAATTGTTCCAATGAGTAGAATTAAAATGCGCCGTATACAAAGAATTCAAAGCACTGACAGCCTGATGTAAAAGAAATTGACACAATCAAATAAAAATATTTTTTAGGTTTGTTTTGTTTTGTTTTATGTCATATTAACCTCAATAGGTTATTTAATGCCGAAAAGATTTTTATTTCTGGTAATATTTTTCCCAAACATATATTGCTGGTATTTTTAAAAACCTATTTTTACACTTTGATAATGTTTGACCCCAGTTTGGGTGTTGACTATTTGCCCATTGCTACCACCTGCATTTTATCGTCATACCCAGGAGAGAATAATTTTTTAAAACATATGAAGGAAGTATATGGGGGGGAAAGGTATTACTTGTAACCCAAATAATAAAAACCTGATAAAATTAATGATCACCTGGTCAGAATCGATACTGAGAAAAAATGTGAATTATTTTGTTGAACGAAAGAAGAATTAAAATCTGTGGGTCGATAGATTAGGAAACGCCTGAAAGATCACAAAAATTTTCACTCCGAAGACAAACGGAGATTATATATAAAATAGAATGTAGATGTCAGTGCAGTCTTCCGTAAGAATAAAATGTGCTCGAACGGCCCAAATGGAAATGAATAAATACTCAGAGCAATGCAACAAGAACGACCAAAACAATAGGGAGAGTAAGTAAACGGTACCTGACGACATAATGAATATCGCAAGAAGCAGATAAAAATCTGAAAAGGAAAATGATTCCAGAGAATTCAAAAACATAAAAATATCACGAAAAAAAATAAGGAATATGGCTATACAGAATACATTTCAAGAGAGTTAAGGAACCCTTCATCATCACAGATTTGAAAATTTAATCTGGACAAATTACGTTTTCGCAAAAACTATTAAATCCGCAAAAATCGGAAGACGTAGCTTCCATTGAAAGATAATGAAACGTTAAATGTGAATGTAACATGTTGGTCCAAAAGAAGACGAGATAGAAAGAGAACAACTGGAAAGAGCACGAACCATTTGGAGTTGTCCATTTAAGTAAATGGTATCAGCAGAAATCGGCACTGCCATGGTACACAAAATCACAATTTACTTTGTGATTTCGATACCGTGATCGACGACACCATCCATGAAAAATGATTAGATCCAATAATAATGAGTAAAAGCAAATAACGAATCGTGGATATAGCGGTGCCAACAGAACAGAGAGAGAACGAAATAATTAATAAAAAAATGAATCAGAAATTAGAGAAATACCAGGAACTTAACTTGGAGTTGATAAACATAGTGGCTATGAAGTTTAGGATAGTGGTCGTTACAGAAATTGTAATCGAAACTGTATGCAAATCCAGGAAATAAAATTGGATGAGTTGGAGATCTCTGGGAGATTTGAGACTGTACAGACGTTACTCAGGTTGGGGAGGGTAGTAAGGAGGGTGATGTTGAGGTAACTTACTGTCACTCAGTCTTCAGCAAGTTTAAACAGACACTTTGTTTGAACAGCAAAGCGCGTGTATAATAATCTTAAGAATGACAAAGTAACATAAAACTATTTAGTTATTTATTATAAGTTTAATAATAAGGATTAATAAGAAATTGTAAAGTATATTTTATCGCATTTAATGTGAAATGTATCTCTATTCATAATTTCGGTACTCTTTATAAATAACTTTTTATACATAAAAACTTAAGTTTTTTAAATTCATGTTTGAGAAATAACGTCAAACATAGTTCCCGTGGAATCTCCAGTTTGTAGGTTACATAAGTTACACAAGTTATTTAAAATTTTAAATGAAACATAATATTTTATATTCTCATAAAAAGTCACGCTATTATTTTTAGTTTTGTAGGATTTTTATAGCTAAGCAAAAACCCGGTCAGCGATTTAATCATACGACCATATCATTTTCAAGGAGGCCGATCTTCACACCTACCGTCCGGAAAAGAAAACGAATTAACATAAGTGAATAATAAATGTAATATACAACAGTGGTAACATACCGGATTATCTATGTTGTTCCATCTGCGTAGTACTGCCTAAGAAGCCAGGTGTAAAAGAATTCTTGAATTGAAAAAATCAACGTAAAAGCTAGACAAGCTTATGTCAAATCTGATGAATAGTACGCTTAGCAGAATGAAACAGGAAATTTGAGAAGAAGTCTGTAGTTTCGTTAAGGACAGTGGAATATGGTCTTGATGCCACAGTTATCATCAGAATGATATCAAAGAGAGAAGGACGGATATTGATATTTCAACGACTGCATAAAATTATTTGATAAGCTGCGGCAGAAATATCTATTTCAATTGCTAAGAACGATTCATATATTCAGAAAATCAAAACAGAACTTGTAATTTAATCCCAATATAGGATTAATGCAGAAAATACAGATAGAAAATGAATTCAGTGATTACACAAAAAGAGAATGGGCGAAAGTTAAAGTGGTACCTTCTCACTGAATTTATTCAAACTTTACGGTAAAACAATCCTAAGAAGACTCGATGTTTTTACCAAGAATTATTATTGCTGGGTACAATCTTAACAAAATAAGAGGTGCAGATATTAGCGTATTGAAATCAAACACAAAAAACTGCAGGAACACCTTGACAAACTTGTAAGCGAAAGCAAAAAGCAATAACTAACGATCAGTTGTAAAAAAGAGATTGTTACTACGAGTAAGAAAAATCCCCGAAGATGCTAGCTATGAATTAAAAGTATCAGAATGAAACAAGTCCAGGAGTTCAGATATAACGGGAGTATTTTACAAAATGACAGAATATGTGACACCGAAATCAGAAAGAGTATTGAAATAAGTAATGAAACCTTACAAAACGATACAATATATTATGAAATATTAGGAATATAACGTTAGAAACAAATAGAAAAGTGCTGAACTGTGATATAATATCGTTTTGTATATGCCTCATGCCCGCAGAACATAGGATATCATGGATCTCCACAACTTCCTCTTTTGTGTGGCTCTTAGCAGTTTTTTCTCCCTTTGCTAAGGTTCCTGTTATCTATTCATACCAGATCGTCAGGTAATTGTCTCGCTGCCTGCCCTGATCTTTCTTAACTTCAATATATCTTGCGCGGGTTAATTTCTCCAAGCCCTCCTTCCTCATTATGCGTCCATGGACTTTCAGCTGTCTTTTCCTGATTCTTTCTATTGTCATTTTCTTTAAGACTTTCTTACTGCTTACTTACTCCGTCCATGGAATTCTCAGTATCCTTCTGTAGAATATCAATCCTCAAATATAACAGTGAACGTTGGATAACTATAACTTCCACGCAGGTGACTTGAAGCAACAGAGACGCGGTTCTACAGAGGGAATTGAAAATATCACCTTCAGTGCGAATAAGCAACGTCGACGTTTTAAGGAAATAAAAAAGAAACACACAGACTTAGAATCAGAGAGAGTGACCATTTTAAGATGCATGATGACGAAAGATGCGTTAGAAAACGTGATATTCATAGGACAGACGGAAACAGTGAGTAGTCTATCTATTGAGCCTGGATAAATGGATGGCTGACAGGGAATAGGAGGGATAATAAAATGATAAATATTATTAAATGCAACAGAGAAGAGGATGTTGTGGAGAGCCTGAACCTCCGCGTCCTGAAGGGGTATGGCACATAGAAGAAGATGATTATATAAGATTATATCTAAATAGGTGTTGTTTTTACACTCAATATATATACCTCTCTTTTCCAAATTTCGTTTGTACATACATACCACCAACATCTTCACTGGTTACCTCCGTTAAAACAAAAATAAACAATGTATCAATTTTATTAAGGATTCTATTTTCAATACCATTCCTATACTTAATCTCTTGTTGGTTACTGGTAAATTAATTATATTAACACTTTAATATTGTATCATCCGTCTAATTTGACTCTTCCTTATGTCCGACTGGAAGCATGATTATTATTTTTACTGATTCTAAAACTTTCTTATTCTACCAATATTTGTTTTAAAACGTTCATATATACACGAGACATGTTAGTAATTGCTTTGAAACTCTTAGTCTGCTTCTTTCCTTGTCTAGAGTAAAAATATTAAACATGAAAGTCACTCTGGAATAGCTAATGTGCACAAATTTCTTGCTTTTACAATGATCTCTTTGACACAATTAGAAGCAATTTTAACCACTAAATCATTAATTCATAATCCGAACTCTTCCCAAACATCAATAAAATCTCCTTTGTAGGAATCTCGGTGAAGAGGTTTACTACATTCAAGTAAATCTCCACTTTTCATGGATAAGAAGCACATCGGATTAATCCCTCGATTTGCTATTAATTCTTAACGTATGACAAAGACATTCTTGTCAATCGGTTAATTATATCTATTAGGAATTGGCTCAGAAAGGGGCACTACAATGCCCAATATTTGTCTGTAGGTCTCAATGAAATACCCATTTAATGAATTCTAGCGTAATGGAATATGTGGCAGCTGAGTCTTAATGTTGAATCAACTGGCGATGATTTTTCACTAATATGTATGTGTATGGTGCTTCATCTGTTATTCTGTAAAGTTTGATAGCCACATTTTCTTCTCGTATGATGTTTTATTTGGGCGAATCGGCCTTTTCTAGTGGTTGTACCACTTCCCATCTTACCCGAGCTTTAGGGATCTTCAAGACAATATCTTCAAATGGAAATATTATGTCTTAGCGTGTAACTGGCCTGATGGTTGTGTTGAAGTTGAGACGATATCATAGCCTTCTTTCCCAAGAGGCACTTAACTGGTATTTGCCTATAATGACAGCTGCATTTTCCGGTTGGTGCTTAATGTTGTTTTTACTTTGATCTTTAATCTGCTAGAATTTTCATATCTGGCCAGCCTTGATTCCCCAGTGTATGACATACAGGTTGGCTTCTGTGTTATACTGCTAATAAAATTTATTGTATGCTCTGAACATTCATGTTGCTACTAATTTCCTTTCAAAGGTTAGTGGAGAATCCCTTCCCTAACAAGGCGATGCCTTGTTCTTTCTGCTCTCCTGGAACTGACTGGAGATTTGATTAGCAATCCTTGGAAAATTATTTTTAGTTCCCTGTATCTCTATAGAAGTTCCGTGCTAATTTTTGATAGCATCACAGCCATTGGTACATCACATGGAATCCATACCTATTAGGTACATTCTGCTTTACTTCATGGGATAAAAATTATAAGTAGGTATAAATTCCCATTATAAGTATGTCTAAATAGCCATTAGTATGGAAAGAAAGATAAATGAGAGCGGAAGGAAACACGGTAACAACTTAAACAAAAAGGAAGTGGCTACAAAGAGACTTAAGCTTAGCAGTAAGGCTGCAGAATCAATAATTTTAAAGGGGGTGATAAGTATATCATGCAATAGGCTGGAAATTATAGATTCAGGATTGTCCAAAAGAACACTAACCTGCAGAATTAAATGATGGTTCACGAATGTTGGTGACAGTTTAATCTCGGGGCGGGTTTTAGAAACTGCGATGCATTGAAAACAGGAATCGCAATAACGGATGAGTACGAAAAAAATTATATATTCTACGAAATAGACATTGTAACGTTTGGAGCCTATCGTCTTAGATTAAATAAATTGTTCAATTCAGAATTCTATGAATATAAGGCGGATTGACAAATGCATGAAGGTCAAGGGGAATTTTTCCAAAACATTAAAGACAAAACCCAAATATTCAACGAGTGCTATATTTGACATAACATTAAATCTCAAAAGTCAATAGAGAATAGAAGCTGCGTTTTACTTTCTATTAAAGCAATAGTTTATAAGCATGTAATAATTAACTTTCTTCTTGTTCCAGTACCTGATAATTGTTTTAATGTTCATTCACGTGATAAAGGCTCTCCACAAATTAATTTTTTCCCCTGCGAAATGCCATAAATTATTCGGAAATATATTGAAGTGGTTTTCAGCTGCATACTCAGCATTTTGCAATTCAGTGATTTCCTTCTCTTAGACTGGTTGCCACCCAAGCCTAGAAGGCACATTCTACCCTGTTAGATAAAGGAGCGACAAAAAACGGATTCATGCCTTTCCTTAGACAATAGCAATGGCATATATATATATATATATATATATATATATATATAGAATAGAGAATAGACGAAACAGAATACAAAATAAGGAAGAAAATCAATAAATAAAGTACATAATAAACAAATTATCAAACTATTATGACCAAAAAATGACACTATAAAAATCAAAACAAAAAATCGGACGAAAAATAGCTATAACTGATATATAACGATAAAAAAAATGAATAAAAAATAATAAACTGCCTTACTTAAAAATCGAAAACCAAAAAGAGAAAATATACAGTGTAACAAATAAATAACAACAAGTATAATAAATTGATCTAAATACATCCAAATATATAAATAAACTAACAACTGATACCGATAAACTAGCCGTTTAGAAAAAAACAAATAAAGATAATCAATCCAAATAAATATATTAAAAACCGTTCCCACAAAAATAATAGTCAGAACAAACCACAACAATCAACCCAAAAATTCAACAAATAGCTTTAATTACCTTCCCAAACAAAAACAAAACTATTAAATAAGCATATAAACAAATTTTTATTATGTTAATAAAAACACCGACCAAAATAAAAAAAATAATGTATAATAAATAAATAAATATATAAGATAAAAAATAAAAATTAAAATGAATAAAAACAAGCAAAACAATTTGACCCAAATAAATAAGCAAATAAACGGCTTCCCGTAAAATAACGGCCATAATAGACTACCCACAATAAGCTATATAAACAAATTTTTACTACTTTAATAAAAACACCGATCAAAATAAAATAAATAAATATATAAGATAAAAAATAAAAATAAAAACAAGCAAATTAATTTGACACAAATAAATAAACAAATAAACGACTTCCGGTAAAAATAACCGCCAAAATAGGCTACCCACAATGCACCACTGACACGTATATATAAATAACCGGTTAGGCATAGGATATTGTTTACCTGGGTTGAACTTGGGCAACCCATCCATGCTTAGGGTAGAGTAGGTTTTTGGTGTTAATTTTAGTTTCTTTGCATTTATGTAAACTTAGCTAAGCTGTGTTTGCTCATTGCTCCCCCCTTTTTTCTGACCCCTTTTCTTTTCCTTTAGTTTAACTCCCCATCCCTCCCCTCTTTAGGTGCTCAGTGATTTCAGTTCTCTGGAGGATGCGGGACGCCTTTCGTTTCGTGTGTGTGAGCTTTTTCGTATGTTGGAGTCTGAATCAGTGCGTGTTTGTGTGAGTGGTTGGGATGGATAAATGTTTATCTATATTTTTTTAAGTCCCGTGTCGATTTCGCCCAGTTAATTGATTTTACTGTCACATTTAAGACTTGTGGTTTTTTTATTACTAACATGATTTTGTTTAGTTTAATGTAAATATTTGTATTCATATTGTATATATTCATTGGGGATTCTTTTATTGCTAAATTTTTACTCCTGCCCCCCACATACTTTATTGTACATATGGGGTTATTTAGGATTTTCATAGAGACAATGAGGTATTTTGGTGGTTGTAGCAAGAAAGGTAAGTATGAATGTGGTGTTTTGGTGGGAGGAATATTGTTTTGTATGCTTGGGTCAGTGCTTGCGACTAGCTAAGTTTAAATTTAAGACAATTGATGACCTCCTTTTCCCAACCCCCATTTTTGGCCTTGTGCCACATTTACTGTTAATTTTTTTACAGTAATAAATATTGTTGCCTAACGATTGCATCTAGTATGAAACGGACTGAAGTCTCTAAGTGTTGACTTCTATGTTCACCTTTATATTTACACACGCTCTATCTCTGATATTGAGCACATTATCCCATAAATATAGCACACTTTAAGACTATATTTCTTCATATATATACAAATATATATATATATATATATATATATATATATATATATATATATATATATAGAGAGAGAGAGAGAGAGAGAGAGAGAGAGAGGGAGAGAGAGAGATGCGAGTTGAGCGAGAAAAAATAAAACTTAAATATATTATAAATTGGCATATTGTATACACAGATAAATAATTTAATTTTGTGAATGTTTTCTTCTGTCGTTTCTTTTCTTACAAATAGTGTCAGTGAATCAAATATGAAAAATAACTGAAAGCATCCTCGTCTTAATCTGAAAAGATCCCAATTTTAACGTAAGCGCTAATAAATTTCTCATAATCTCATATTGGACATCTACAATGAAAAATAGGACATCTATTTCGATAGCTCAAAATCTCCTTCCACATATAAATTGCCAATCAAATAGTGAAGAAGTTTTTAATTAGGAAAATAAGGAACGGGAAATAAAATAACCAGAATTGAATTCATAAAAGGCCATGCTTTGTGTAATCTGCTTTCTTGTTCAACATATTAACAATTATGTTGAGATTGGTAACAATGTCGTAGCATCTCAAAGTAATTTGTATCTCATATAATTATTTTTTGTTCAACTTAGGAAATTGTCGTTTCGAAAATGTTAAGTAGATATTTACTTGGTAAGGTCCATATTGCCCGCAATCAACTTTCTATTGCAATAATAAGAAGCAATAACTGGGATACATTCCCGGTCCGATTCCTATTCTGCAGTCGACGTGGTAAACCGATGTTAATAGCTTTATAATTGATATGAAACAATGGAGAGGAACATGATTTCATGCCTTTGCAAAATAAAACACAAGTAATCTTAGAAGGATTTTCGAACTCTGATACAAGGTTTATTTTTCTATTTTGTTTAACCGTGGTTATTTCTGCATGTTTCGATTATTTTGACTATTAGAGTAAAATAGGAATAATTACAGGAAGGCATTTTCTACCGACGCATAAGCTAATATTTAAGACATAAAAGTCAAATAAGGTTTGCATCATGTTCGACAATTCGGATCCTGTGGGCTGACGGGTTGCTGTAAGTCGTACTTTTATATTGGGAGTTAATATACCCGGGGAATAGAAGATTTCATTTGAAAAAAGTCTCAGGGTTTTAGGAGATATTTATTTTATTTTATTTATTCCCAATTTATGTACACGTACACATACATATACACATACGCGGACGCACACGCACACACAAACACACACACATACATATATATATATATATATATATATATACTATATATATATATATATATATATATATAGAGAGAGAGAGAGAGAGAGAAAGAGAGACAGACAGAGAGACACAGAGACACAGAGAGAGTGGGAGGGAGAGAGAGAGGGGTGAGGAAATTAAATTAAAATTAATATCCCGGCGTTTAATGATGTATAAGACATTTTAAAAATAATTACCTTCGCTGTTAAGGCACTTAATTAATATAAATGAAATAAGTTAAATAAAAGAGATTGAAAAGATTAATTCAAAATTCTGGTGAAAATTTAATCTCTCAGGCTATTTCCCAACTGGCGAATAGCCTAGTGAATTAAAAGGTTAGATTCTTGAATTGGGTAGCATAGTAATTATAAGTTCATTCCCTGGATCGATTAGGGAAGATTTAAACCCCGGAGAAACAAGGCGAGCAAAACAGTTATAACGAAAAGAAAAAAAGACGAAGTTTTCCTTGACAATAGAACTAGAACAATCTAACACGTTGTTCAAAGAAATTGTTCAGTTCCAAATTCCTTGACGTTTACCCGGATCAACCAGCTTCTGAAGACGGTTAAAGGACATAACGGCCTAAACATATTGATAATAACAACAAAGATGAGGACATTTTTACGAAGGCAAATAATGAATAACTGTCTATTGAGAAATTTAAAAGAAATAGGAAATACATTATTTTTATAATCATACAGTAGATATTTACTTGAAAATAACATTACATCAGGACCGGATTTACATAGAGAGAGACTCTTGGCAATTCCACTTGTGAGGCCCCACCAAATCCCCATTCTCACGAGGAAAAGAAAATCGAAGCGTGTTAAAATAAACAATTTGATTAGAGCCGAGGACGGCTCTTTAAAATTCCAGAGTTGGCAATTGTTCTTCTAAAGGATATAAGATTTTATTGTTAAATACACTAGGTGATTGAAAAAATGCGTGAATGTGAAAATTAAAAAATCTATAAAGAAGTCAATGGTAGCATCGATTTAAATCATAATTATTCTGAAATGGAATGTAAAGAAAATTACTGAAGGGTTATTTAGAGTCTACAATTCGTTATGGCAGCATGTTTAAAAAAAAGAAGACCTATAACAGTGTAAAAAGTATTATACCCTTTCGCTGGAGGGCCCCTACATATTGAGGCCCCAGGCTCCTACCTGCTGAACCTATAGGTCAATACGGCGCTTCATTACGTATATGATTCCTAAAATATTCACGGAAAGCTTTCAACAAATATTTTCAGCTATATTTCTGAGTATTAAATGAAAAAAATATACATCGAACAAATAAACATATACACACAAATTATAATTAGGTACATACACCTACTTTACACATAAATTACAATTAGGTACATACACCTAAATTATAATTAGGTGTGTGTGTAGCACATGCGCATATATATATATATATATATATATATATATATATATATATATATATATATATATATATATATATATATATATATATATATATATATTTATATATATATATATAAGTGAACATAGAAGTCAACACTTAGAGGCGACAGTCTGATTCATGCTAGTGCAATCGTCAGTCAACTAGTGCTGTAAATAACAGCACTAGTTGCCTGACGATTGCACTAGCATGAAACAGGCTGTCGCCTCTAAGTGTTGACTTCTATGTTCACTTTTATATTTACACACGCTCTATCTCTGATATTGAGCACTTTACCCCATAAATATAGCACACTTTAAGACTATATTTCTTCATATATATATACATGTGTGTGTGTGTGGATGTATGTATATCCGAACAAGTTTGATTAAAAACTGCCAATTACACAGCCAGTCTTACTGCACCTGATATTCCTGAGCAGTTACCCATCTAGGTACTGGCGCGGCTCGACGTTACTTAACTTCAGTGATATAGCCGTAAGCCTATGTGATGATGATGTGTGGATTGGCATAATATTTGTTGTGACGTCAGCCAAGACAGGCTGAAAACAAATTCTCCTGCAGTCGTATTATATGCGTCGTAATCTTCACAGCCTTCTTGTTATTGACATTTCGCAATTCATACTATGTGGCGGTCATAAAGTTTAGATCAAAGTGACTCCCAACGTTTTGTCGGATTAAAGGAATACATTTCAACATGAATATGTTTTCCTGAATTTTTATGTAAGTTATAAATTATTAACAAAAGAGAGAAAATATAGTAACGTGTACGCTGCTGAAAAGAATAAGTAAAACCACTTATAGTGTTTCTGTGTTTCTGTGTTCTTGATTTTGTGCATGTAGGAAGGTCAGCAGTTTGTAGGATGCCTAAGTCTTCTTAGAAGGTAAAACTGGACGAGCAATTTCGAAAAGTGGGTAGAAATTCTTTATTTTGTCTTCGTATTTTTCGGTTTATAATTTTCTCACGACACAAAGAGGAAATATAAAAAATTCGGGCGATTTAATCCAGTGAAATTTCATGATTCACTGAAATAATTAATGCTGGAGTTCCCCTCAAAGTGATTATTGATTGTTTGAGCTCACTTGAAACTCAGGATTTCAATTCTAACTTCCAAAACAGACCTACCATGAAGTTCTATATTGAAAGATTTAGGACGGAACCGGGATATTGTAACCAATCTTCTAAATGACTTTTGTAACAATGCAATTTAAGCGTAATACATTAACATATTCGAAACTGTTTGAATAATTATAATAATTACATATATTTATAAACTACGATACTTTGAATTGGATGTATTGATGGAAATACTTTTAAGAGTGAAATAAGCAATGGCAACTCTTGCAAAACTTACACTTATCTGGAAAAACATATGCATTAAATCAAAGTTTGAAAGGTTGCGGGCATTGACTTTCTCAATTGTTTTGTACGCCGGCGACTCTCTGAAATTTAAGAACAGAATTACCGTGAAACATTCAAGTATTAGGAATGATATAGTACGGAACCATCCTAAACATATCCTTCTTAGACATCTGAAATGACACACTGCGAGACACCGTCAAACAAGAAACAGGCACACTAGAAGACATCATACCCACCGTCAATAAAACAAATATACAATTAGAGCTAACAATGTTTCCACGTAAGGCAAAAGCAGAAGATGTAGATAGAAGAATAGTATGACAATTTCACAGAATGGACTGTATGTTACTTGGCATAAAACTTAGTTATATGAAGAAAGTAGGTCATGTTCTCAGCTGCGACCCTAGGACCACGTCTGGTCGTGACACTGATGATGTTGATAATAGCGATGATTATTATGCATATCTTGTGTGACGGTCGATGTATGTACCATGATTTTCACATCAGTATATGTGTGGATGTTATTTTTAATATTAAGTGTGGTAGAGATCAATAGGAGTTACCTCTCTTGATGACGATTATCTCCCTTGATAAACAACTATCCCTCACTTAGTATACATAAGCGGCCTAGCCGTGCCTTCCCATTCTAGGC
>OZ038490.1:119306001-119373501 GCA_964036315.1 Acanthosepion esculentum | reverse complement strand
TAGCGATGAGCGTCAACGCTTCCGAAATGAATACTGACACGTTCTTTCGAGGCCGCGTGTTTAGTCAGCAGTGAGAAAAGAGATGGGCCTTTAAGTTATTAGGGGAAAGGCTGGGGTGTCCGCTCGTGATCAGACATATTGACCTCAATGCTGACCTGCATGGCCAGGAGGACAAAACCCTCCTACATATCGGCAACCGTCCGACAAATATGTTACGTAAATTACAACGGCCCTAACCATTGGCAAGTCTCTATCGAGGTGAAAAGGAATCGGGTTTTATTATGTCTAACATTTTCATTCAGATTTCTGTAACTACATTGGAAGAGAGAAGCGGAAAGAGACGCAAGCCTTAGATTGACTGTTAAACTAGAAACGTTACAATTGTAGTTTTTTTAACAAGCTGGACAGATTTGAATAATGCAAGGATTGAAAAATAAATTTGAAAGAAAGAATAGTTAAGAGGGAATAGAGAAGAGTCAGGGTTTTAAAAAAGTTGTCAGGAGAAGAGGATGAATTACCGAAGTTAAAGTCGAACGAATCCGGAATTTGGGCGAGAAAGAGAAACAGGATTCAGGGATAGAAAAGAAAAAAGAAGAAGGAAAGAGAAATGAAGGGAAATGTTAAGGAACAGATTTCGAGAAGGAAAGAGTAAGGAGAGGAAGTGCATTGGAAGGTTCGTTAAATAGATTCTAAAGAAAGAAAGAAACAAACAAAGAAAAAAAGAAAGAAACAAAAAAAGAAACAGTGAAAGAAATAACTAAGGAACGTAAGAAAGATAGAAAGAAAGAAAGGAAGAAATAAATAAATAAATAAAGAAAGAAAGAAAGAACGGTAGAAAGAAAGAAATAGTGAAAGATATAGCTAAGGAACGAAAGTAAGATAGAAAGAAAGAAAGAAAGAAAGAAAGAAAGAAAGAACGGTCGAAAGAAATAGTGAAAGAAATAACTAAGGAAAGAACGAACGAAAGAAAGAAAGAAAGAAAGAAATAATGAATGAAATAACTAAGGAACGAAAGAAAGATAGAAAGAAAGAAAGAAAGAAAGATAGAAAGAAATAGTGAAAGAAATAACTAAGGAACGGTCGAAAGAAAGAAATAGTGAAAGAAATAACTTAGGAATGAAAGAAAGGAAGAAAGAAAGAAAGAAAGAAAGAAGTCGCAAAAATAAACATAGAAATGAAAAGGAACCATTGAAAGGTGGAAATGAAATAAACAAGGCAAAAGTGACAAAGAAATAAAAAGGAACTAAAGAAAGAAAGAAAGAAAGAAGCCTAAAATTGAATGAATAAATAAAAGGTATGTATAGAAAGAAAGTGAAAAAGGAAGAAAGAAAAAATGAAAGAAGTCGAAATTTGAAGAAATAAATACAATTTAACTACAGTAGAGAAGTACGGAGTGTCAAAATGTAAAATAAAAATAGAAAATGGACATCGAAAATTTACTAAATAAAATCTATGTGTAGATATCAATGTATTGTGAAAATCAAATTCCGAAAGAATATTTCGTTGATAAAATAAAATAATTAATTTGATTTTATGCAAGAGGAGAAATGACCAGCCAACGCGATTGAAAGAAGATTTCGGAAAGGAAGTCTGTTTTCTTGATTTGAAAGCCGAGAGCAATTGAGAGAAAAATAAACTAAACAAAAGGGAAACGTTGAGTGGACTGATGTTATTTTCAGTTAAGGAAGATAAGAATTTAATGAAAAGAAATAAACATAAAAATGAACAGCGAAAAGAAAAACGGAAAGAGAAAGAAAGAATGACAATGAAATGAAATGAAAAAAAAAGTGGTGAGCAAAAAGAAAAAAGAGAAAGTAAGAAAGAAAGAAAGACGGAGAATAATCTTCGGAATGTTCGTGGGTAATTGTGCGAAGAGACTTGCTGATTTAAGAAAATCAGCGCTTGGGTCTTTGGTGCGGAAAGGCAAAATTGGGTCAACGGGATTTGCGAATAATTCACTCAGCAGTTTCTATCCATTCTGTCTTCGAGTCAATAAACGATTCGCAAGAACTGATGGATTTTATGAGATAAGAACGGAAAAAGAGACAAATGCATGAATGGACTCTAGCCACTCCTGCGAGCAATTGTTCAGTTGTGGCGAAATAATCTTTTTCAAATGAATTATATTAATATACTTCCTTGAATCAAAAAACAATCATGAGAAATAAAATGATGTAACTGATTTACTAAGACATAAGGTTTGAATGTAACTCCGAAAAACATTCTTGAAGGCAATTACTAGTAGAGTAGGTAAAAAATGTTTGTTCTAATTTATTTTTATATTAATTAGTCGTAAGTTTATTTTAATTAAAATTTTACTATATTTAGTATTATCTAGAAAGATTATGGCTAAACGTGTAAAGGCTTTTCAGGTCTATCAATGTTAGAATGTGAAGACTGGTCAGCTCCAATCAATATGGCAGCAACAGTCCATTTTGGGTCTGTTCTGGCATTTATGCAAATGCTGTATTTGAGCCAAGCAGGGGAGATGAGTCACATGATATCCTAACACTCCTAGAAAGGAAAACCTGATCTTAGTCACATTCCTTCGGTAATAGGCCAATTAATGTTGACCGAACAATCACTATTGCAAACACTCCGTTACCGCCATCAAGTAAATTCCCTTGGTTATTCAAAGTTCTGTGCAAAAGTGGGTTACTACGAAGCTGAAAAACTTCAAGAAGAAGTATGATTTCTACCCAAAAGCTTCTGGATTTGTACAACACACATATCACCTTCAAAAGCAAGATCGCTAAAGAAGTTGTGAAAGGAGACCTTGAATCGAAATTCAAAAGAAGTTCTATAGAGGAAAATTCTATTCCTGATAACAAGCTCCACAATGGAAGGGATGACTATTGTCTTAAGGAAAGAGAATGGAGTTAGCCATAATGTTACTGTCTATACTAAGTAGCACTTTAATTTCTTTATCCTACATTGTCAAAACGAAGAATAAATCGTTTCCAAGCAAACCTACATTTGATTGTGTGTGTGAGGTGTTTTTGCAACATGAAAATGCAATGTTTCGTAACAGATTAACAATCCAATAAGCAATCGTAAATTATGAACGTGAATCACCGTTCGGTCCTAACACGGCGTCTTCAGATTTCAATCTGTGTGATCCCATCAAATAGGCCATAATATTATTCCTTCAATGAAAAAACGTAAAGACAGAATATGAAAAGGGTTATGACTCAGGTATACATGTCCCCATTCTTGTGCTGAATTTCACAATTGAAAAGGAGGAAGAATATATTAAGCAGTAGATTTGGGATCCTGAGGCATTTATGCTTATTCTTGATTTTTTTATGTGCTTCTGTAAGTTATCTGTCAATATCTCTGAGATGACGTATTATGATTATTTACATTATTCATCCGTAGATTGCTATTTTCTCACATGACATCCCTCTTCCGGTTGTCTCAGGTATTTCTCTTTAACTGAACTATCCATGTATTTTGTTTTACCACTGCTGTAGCCTGGTATTAAACTCAAAACTCTTTGGGTCTAGTCACTGAATCTAACCAACGTCATTATCTACTGGGTCATATATCCACCTAAAGAAGTCCCAGAAATTCATACACAGATATCCTCAGAGATGCATAGCCAAGTGGATAAAGGCGTTAATCCAGAGACTAGTCCCAAAATGTTGTGAATTCAATAACAATCTAGAGCAGCGGAGAACAAAAAAAAAACCTAGAGATTTGAGTTAATGGGAAATAGAGACATGGAACTAGAGCAATCTACAAACCGGTAGACGAAATGAAGGGTTCATTTTGAAAATTCCAATCACCTGAAAAAGGCCGGGGCTTAAAACGGCCGAAACGTTGGGAATATGGCAATGAAGATGAGGATATCATTCCGAATGAGGAAAATTCTGTAAGTTAATATGTTACAATTAAAGAAAATGTATTTCTACTTAACGCCGGCCTTCCTATTTTAATTCATGGCTTCTATGATATTCCAATAATTTTCAATTTCACTTCTTAAAATGTTACTTCCACTGCAATTTTATTTGAGTGTAGCGCGAATCAGACTTACTACTCGGACATTTGGCCGACAGACATTTAAACGAAAGAACATTTAGGCGTAAATGTAGTAGCGTAGCTACACTCTTTATTGAAATGTGATACATATATATTTATATTTATTTACTGTATTCATTTATAATTTCTCGTTCTTTGTTAGTTTTTTGGGGGAGGTGGGGGACAGGATTTTTAAAAATCTATTCCGTATAGATTATATTTTACTTCAAATATTACTGTAAGATGATAAGTATTTTGAGAAAAAATACATTTTACTACAGCAAAAATCTTAAGATTTTACGATATGAATGATTTTAAGGATCTTTATTTTAAAGGGATGAACTAGCTTTTATCTTACCGTTAAATACGAATTTTAATAATTAGGTGCTTCTTTTTACCCAATTACACCCAAATATTTTTTAAATACTATTTTCAATGAACAGATATTGAAATAAGGAGACTTCTAACTTTAAATTTGCATTAAGTAATTTAAGCACGAGAGCGGGTACGGTAGGGTAATGTATAGCGACTCGGAAGTGCGAGATAAATAAATATAAAAAAGGAATAAGGCCTATTAGAACAACAGTCATGAAAATTGACATTATTGACACTGTTCTCCTCATCGCCATATTGACAACGTTTCGACCGTTGTACGCTCCGACATTTTTCAGGTGACTGGAATTTCTGAACAGACCCTTTATTTCGTTCAGCGATATATAGATTGCTTTAGTTCTGTGCCTCTATTTCCCTTTAATTCAACTCACCAATTTTTTTATTCAACACTGCTGCAGCCTGATACTGAACTCACAACCCTTTGGGTCAAATCTCTGTGTCTATCATAACGCCTATATCCACTTAGCCATTTGTCCTTGAGGACATCTGTGTATGAATTTCAAGGACTTATAACTTAAAAAATATGCAATAATAATAACAGAAAAATTTTCATATAAGCACTGGCAAAAACGGAAACCGAGACATTAGATATAGACAGACATGAAAATATTTATAAAAACGTGGCAAAATGAAACCACGTTATGGCGGTGGGAAGATGACTGATGTAAAGATGCCAGCAGCTCTGTTCAATGCACGGACGAATGTTTGATTTACACCACTGTAGGATGTGAATTGATAGATTGATTTGTTCTTACAGATTATCAACACTTTGTGGGTTATTTAAAGCCTAAAATTATTTTGAATAACCCCAGATTTCCGTAATAATAGACAATATGACTAGTAATAATTGTCCAGTAATAATTTTAATACTAAATTTAAAATGGTAAATAAAATATTTGTCTCTTGTTGATATTTTAATATTATTCAAAACCCTTGGCGAAAATAATGGGCAAAATTTTAACTCACTTGCTCAGAAATTAAATAGTTAATAAATTGTCATGTTTTTGTTGTTTGTAACATCACCCAATATTTTAATAAAGATGGGTAAACGAAGGGTGATATTGTGAGGATTAAAAACCCGTCGTATTCCAAAAACACAAACGTAAATAATCCAAGCACAAAAATTTAAATATCTGGGAAATATTCTAATAGAGTACAAAAATGGCGACACTGAAATCCAAAGACGCATTGGATAGCCGAAGATGCTTTCTAAAAGCTAAGCAAAGTATTAAGAGAAAGAAAAAACTTTGTTAGAAGTAGGAAAAAAAACACAGTACTGAACTGTCCTACTGACAGAGAATGCTGGACAATTTCTCACAGATGAAGAAGCGACTTGATAAACAGAAATATGGCTATACAGGAGAAGACTGTGTATACCATAGACCAAAAATGTTAGTAACAAGAAGAGACAGGTGAAATTTGTGGGGTACATAAAGAGGAAGGAGGCTTGGAAAATTTGTTACTCACAGGAGATATAGAGGGCAAGGGGAATAGAAGATAGCAAAGCATAACATACTTGGCGTGTCTGAAAAAATGGATCCTAGAACAAAGTGTAGAAAAAAGATTTATTTAAGTTTGCAAGAAACTGTAAATAATGGAGAGCCATGATTACCTACGTCCTGATGGAACACGGCATATAAAGAAGAAGAATGCCGGTTGGTTTTAAAGGAAATTTTGGTCAAATAAAGCATTGGTGTAAAAGACATCTTCTGGTGGCTTCTAATCAGCGTTAGACCGATTTAAGGCTGACTTCTCTGATCACTGGCAGTCAAAAATGTGACTGAGAAAATAAGATTGAAAATGGAAGCTGGTTTGTTTGGACAGACTAACCTATAAAGCCTCGAGTCACTGAGATTGTAATTCCACGCGCTTTCTAACTGTTCGCCTCAGTGTCATTTCCTCTTTTGAAAATAAGGCAGCTCTTTTCGTCGACGCACAAAAAATAAACGAAATATAGTTTTTTCGATACACTGTGTTTGTTTTGTTGTTCCAGCAAACACAGAAGGGGGATTACTTTCGCGGTTTCACGGCATGTTTTTTCACATGTATTTTCGACCACGGCCCTTTACATCTACCCCGAGATGGTGATGTCTGAAGTCTAGACACAGATCGACTCAGCTAACTTAAAAGCGTATTAACGCAACACCAGCATCAGCAGATATATATATATATATATATATATATATATATATATATATATATATATATATATATATATATATATATATATAATATATATATATATATATATATATATATATATATATATATATATACAAGTTTAGGATTGGTATATACGGAGTGAAATCCAATAACCAACAATTAATATTCTTTAAAGAGTGCTCAATACAGAGTAGAGCAGATATAATTATTTATTTGAATATTACAACATGCGTCGACGTATGGGTCAATATATTTATATGTGCTTATCTATGTGTATGTTTATGTACGTAGGTCTGTATATGCGTACCTATTATCCTTATATGTGTCTATGCGGGTGCATGTATTAATTTATATGCGGATGTGCGAGTGTTCAATTATATGTGGAGGTGGTTATTTACTTTTGTCTGTAAATGTGTCGAAAACTATGTTTTCAAAAATGTATATATGTATATATATGTGTATGTGTGTGTGTATATATATATATATATATATGTATATATGTATATATATATATATATATATATATATATATATATATATATATATATATATTTATATATAGTTATTTGTTTAAATTTTTCAAGTTTAAATTCGTTTAATAACATATTAAGCCACGAATAGCTTCGACATTTGACCGTCTAGATCATATTGAATGTAGATGTATGTGCCTGTGTGTATCGATGTGTATGTGTAAGTATAGTGCATTTGCCTATGTGTGGTTTGCTTTTTTGTAGGTGTGTGTATATATCTAAATACGTCCGAGCGTTTAACATGCCGTTGTTCGAATGATTTCACGTGAGAGGCGACTAACATGTTGAAATGAAACGAAAAATGTATACATCTATGTCTGGGATCTTGAATACAACTTTCAACTTAATTTCAATGAAAATATAAATTAAATAGCATATATATCTTTTATTTTTATTTTTATATATTTTCTCCTTGGTAATTCTACAATTTAAAACTTAATAGATATCTGATTTAGATTTCTAAATAGGTAATTTTAATTTTTTAATTTTTTACTTTTAATTTTAATTTCAAATTTTATAAATCTTTTAATATCTAGATAACCTTGCTTAGTTGTCAAATTTTTCGAATCATCCTATACTTGTTTTTTGATTGGCCACTCTAGCTTACGTAACAGCGTTTACTCTTAGCTAAGGATCGTTGATTAATTTGAAACTTTTAAAACCATTTATTCTATATTCTATATTATCACTTGACAAGACACAAGAAGTGTTGAAACAAAATGGCTACTTTTGTCGTGATTTTATAACATATTTATGTTGTAATATTCAAATAAATAATTATATATATATATATATATATATATATATATATATATATATATATATATATATATATATATATATATATATAGTTTACGAAAAACTAGGTAATCCGTATGGGTAGACCAAAGGAGGATAAAATCCAGAGAGCTCAATGTAAATTAGAGCTAATAATTAAAATAAAAACAGACCACACCTTAAAGTGGTCTGTTTTTATTTTTATTTAAATTATATATATATATATATATATATATATATATATATATATATATATATATATATATATACATATATATATATATATATATTTGCGTTGATCTAATAGTTTTTTCATTGTATTGAAGCAACCACAGTAAAGAGAAAGAAACTGTTATGTGCTTAAATCTAGTGCAGATGATAAATATTAAACAGAAAAGCGTAAATACCATAAAACAAAGCTGCAAAAACTACATAAAAGCAATTATCGATAAGAAATAATCAATATGCCATCAACAAGAATCCGCATTCTTTATTCTTTGGTACCTGTCTTATTGAGTACGTGTCTTATTGGGTACCTGTTCTTTTTCGGTACCTTTCTTACTGGAAAATTATTCATTATTTGCGGTGTGGTGTAATGGATAACAGGCTCGAAATTAAAAATGAGACAACCAAGATAGAATTCCAGTTGTCTTTGCTACACCCGCGCAAATACATTTGGGAAACGTAAGAATCTATTTCTCCTCCTCGCAGGGGTTGAATAGCAGGATATAGTGGTTTCTATCGCCTTGGTAGGAAACCTGACTTCCACAGAAAGAAACACCAATGTACAGCGGATATCCATCATAAATTGAAAGAGTCTTTTTTTAAGCATTCAACCCCAAACAAGGCGTGAAGCCACTAGCACGCAAGGGGTTACAGAGTTGGAGCGAGAACAAAGAGGAGTGATAGAGGAAAGGATGAAGAGACTTTTAGGGGATAGATCAGGGCATCTGGAGACGTTGATTGACGTTACATTTGAATAGTTGGAGAATATAGCTATCAGGAAAACAAGAAATGGGGAGGGAGTTCCACAGGCGAGAAGTGCGAGACATGAAGCTATTGGAGTAGAGGAGACAGCTACATTTAACAGTTTCACCAGTGAAAGTGTGAGAGCGAGATGCCAGCCTAGTTGAGCGCTTAAATTCATGAAGTCTCGGAACCAGCGAAAACAGCTCATCGGAGCAGTTGACCAAGTTACAATGAAGATAGAGGGAGCCAACGGCACGTCTGTGAGAGAGCGGCTTCAGACGAGATGCCAGATCAGGGCCAATTACATAAGCACACAAACGTACCACGTATGGCACTTAACTGACTGATTCGTAATTTTCAATCCCTGCTGTTCACTTAAATATCGGAGTATATCGATGTTGCGACAAGAAGCGAAAACAATAAATTGAAACGAAATGAAAAATTCATTAGAACTCATCACATGAGAAATTTGTAGTTTATCAAGCCTTAGACTAATTGTGTAACAACAGCTCTGCTGCCATGAGTGAATGAAAATGAGAAGGTTTTAATGAGGAGAAAAGACAATAAGAAAAACAAACGATATTCATGTAGAAAGAAGATGGCAACTGGCATTGCGTTTATTTTCTTTAAGCAGATCATAGGTGACAGTGAAACAAGAAAGCGGAACGGATTTATACCTGCGAGATGTGCAAGAAAAAAAACTATTAAAATAGAACATGTCGTTGCATCTAAAATGATGGGACCTAATTGGCCATCTAGTAGTAAGATTAAATTCATGCGATCCAGCTACCAAAAAGAAGAATACATTAGAACAACTACCACAAAAATATAGAAAAAAAGGAGAAGCCTCGTCATCGCGGTGGGAAAGTAACTGAAGTCCTGATGCCAGATCAGGACTGATAGCATTACAGAGTAATTTCTAGATTTTATAAAAGAAATCTTCGTTACTAATAATGAATTGAGTATCTCTTCACTCGTACCGCCTGAAGATTGTTTGACAGTCGAATAACACTCTAGGTCTCGACATGAAACTTTAAGTCACGAAAAGGTAGTATTCGTTTGCTTATTTATGTAAGATGAAACTCAACAATAAACCAGTTATTTGTCTGAAGTAGTTAATTTTTGGCAGTTAGTCTGAAGTAGGTATTTTTCGAAACAAATTACAGATATATATTTCCAGCCTGTGATTCACTTATTCACTGTTGTTCGCAATATAAAATTTCCATAAAAAAAAAAACATGAATATGAAAATCTGACTTTTGTGAAAACATCTTCTGACTCCTGGTCACTTCAATGTACATCGAAATTCTACAATACCCTCGAGGTTATAACGCGATTAAGTGTTGACGCCCTTTTTTTTCGATCGGATTTCTATGCTTAGTATAATCACCATAGTAACATTTCTTCGTTGTGGCGACAAGGAAAAGTGTGTTATTGTCGGCAAATTGAAACGGTAGTTCGACTTAGTTATTCAGTTCCCAGGTGGTCATACTCACAAGAAACGAAAGAAGCAGCGTGTGAGGAAATTTGACCATGGAGTGACATTTGTGTGGAACGTAAGTAAAGAAAGTGGGGGTGGAGAAAGGTCGGAATTGTGTCTTGGGGATAATGATCACGGTGTTGCGTGTGGCGGGCGGGTTAAAGAAAATTAGAGTGGCCTTATATTAAGAATCAACTGGGAAATACGCCTTAAGCGGATACAAATACAAAAACATCCGAAATTAATGAAAAGAACAAAATACACGAGAAGCAGTTGGGAACTAAAAGCGATAAAAAAAGGAGTGGAGATAATTGTAAAAGAGTTTAAATGACAAAAGGTCAAATGAAGTACAATGTTTGCAACAAAGGGTTTTTGAAGAGAGGTATTGTTGAGTGAAAGAACATCCAAGGAGATATGATACAATGTCCATCTTCAGAGAGGAAGAATGATAAAGAGTCCAGTACTAAATAAGTCAACAGTAACACTTGATAAGCATGACCGTTTTAAAATACAGTGTAACCCGGATATAAGATACCCTGATATAAGAGAAACCCGGATATAAGAGAGATTTTATCTGGTCCCAAATTAGAGCCTGTGTTAATAAAACAAAATAGACCAAATCCGGATATAAGAGAAACCCGGATATAAGATACTTCTTCTCCGGTCCCGACATCTCTCTTATATCCGGGTTACTCTGTATAGCTTTCTTATGAAATCCTTTATATCAAAGTATCAGAAATTATTCCTAATATTTATTTCTTAATTTCAGTGTTTTCAATTGCATATACTTACGAATTCAATAAGCGACAGTTAGAGGAGGGATTGATAAAATGCCATTGAAGCTGTGGAAAAGCCCCCAAAATTAATAATTGTTGACAAATGTTCTTTTAAGGAAAATAAAATTAAGATACTTATATTACTAGTAATGCTAATAACATTCGTAAGACGTCTTTAAAAATAATGGCTAAAAGCGATCTGATAAAATAAATAGTGAGTTTAAGGGTTGGGTTTGATGATCGAGTATCAACATATTTGGTTGCGCATGCGCTAGAACTGGTGTTATGCACGGCCTGGCTTCCTGAGTTCAATGGATATGAGATCGAATCTGGTTTTGAATTTATCATTCCCTTTGTTTTATCATTTCATAGACTGACGACCTGGGTAGATGATATATATATATATATATATATATATATATATATATATATATATATATATATATATATATATATATATATGTATATATATGTATATATATATATATATATATATATATATATATATATATATAAGGGTGTATGTGTGTGTTAGAGAGAGAAAGAGAGAGAGAGAAACAATGTAAATACGCTAAAAATGTATACACACTTAAAGGAAAAGAAAAAAACCTGTCTTTCGTAGCTTTATCAATGTTTTCACGTCAGATGGAATTATCCTCATGGTTGCAGCCTCATCAAGTGATGTCTACAACAATGTGGACATACGGTTATCGTTTGAGAAACGTAAGATTATTTTAAAGTGTTATTTCGAATTTGGGAATGTTGTTGAAGTCCAAAGAGCCATGAGTTTTGATGTTTGAATAAATTTAGCTATACAGGTTTTTCATTTCCTGAGGTCTGTATACATTTTGGAGAGGAATCCTTATATATATATATATATATATATATATATATATATATATATATATATATATATATATATATATATATATACCCCCAAGTATAGGAATGGTGTATACGCAATAAATTCCAATAACCAACAAATACTATTCTTAAAAGAGTGCTCACTAAAGAGTAGAGCAAATATAATCATTTATTCGAAAATTATACCATAAATATTTTATAAAATCACTCCAAAAAATAGCCATTTTGTTTCTATACTTCTGGTGTCCTATCAAGTGATGGTGTTTAATGTTTGTTTGTTCAATGTCTGTTGAATTCAACTCCAACACTTGATAAGACACCAGAAGCGTTGAAACAAAATGGCTATTTTGTAGCGATTTTATAACATATTTATGTTAAAATTTTCGAATAAATAATTATATATATATATATATATATATATATATATATATATATATATATATATATATATATATATATATGCAGAAATATAGTCTTAAAGTGTGCTATATTTATGGGGTAAAGTGCTCAATATCAGAGATAGAGCGTGTGTAAATATAAAAGTGGACATGGAAGTCAGCACTTAGAGGCGACAGTCTGTTTCATGCTAGTGCAATCGCCTGACGATTGCACTAGCATGAAACAGACTGTCGCCTCTAAGTGCTGAATTCCATGTCCACTTTTATATATATATATATATATATATATATATATATATATATATATATATTGGTGTGTGTGTACAATTTACATTAACTTTACCCATAGTTGTGTTGCGCCAATATCCACAATGCCATTTGAGTAAACATCCACGCACACGCGCGCGCGAGCACACACACACACACATCCACACACACACACACATACATACATATATATATATATATATATATATATATATATATATATATATATATATATATATATATATATATATATATAAATATATATATATTTGAGGTATTTTGAGCCCTGTATTCCTGTATTAAATGGTTTATGTCTTATGCTTTATTCGAAAAAATTAACTACCAAAAGACAGGACATTGTAAATAGATGCGCGGGACACTTTTCTCATCTTCTAAACAGAGTTTCAAATGTTGACATGAATTTCATAAATAGTATACATCAGCGACCTGTTCTGATATGATCCTGAAGTACACCTTGACGGCCTATCAAGCAGGTATCAAACAGCATGTCTGCAGGCAGCGATGTTCTACCAGATGAAATATATTATTGTTCAAGCGATAAAAATGTGTTACCAAGCATTTTTACTCCTTGGTGTTTGTATTGTAGCAGAAAAATATGCCACAAAAGTTCAAAGATGCATCTGTTATAAATCTTTATGACCAGAAAGATAATGTATATTTGTGGCAGAATAATTTCCCTGTTGTAGGCAAGATATTTGATAGATTTCTTCTTATTTTAGGCAAAAACTCAAAGATGAATTTAACAGATAAGCAATACCAGAAGATAACTCGGCGATTCCGGCTACAAATCGCCAAACATTGAGATAAACATATAATAACAAGGTCAATAATTTCATCAGGATGTATTGAGAGTAAACTTAAAATCTGATCATTGAAACTATTTGAATCTGAATTTGTCACTCCGATTTTATGGCATGAAACAAAGCTTGAATTATGAGTATAGCAAAGAGATCCACTGCATGAAGGTAGCACCTATCCCCAATAGAATAAAGTCTGCAAGAAGGAGGAAACCATATATATCCATGACAAGTCATAATATAGAGCTTTTTTTTACTGAAGTCACATCCGTCGTTTTCGGTCAAATAGTCAACATGTATATATGTATATATATATATATATATATATATATATATATATATATATATATATATATATATATATATATATATGCTGATATGTAGAAAAATAGGAAAGAACATGTTAGGTGAATAATCCGGAGTTCATTAGAATTTTAGTTTTTTATTTTTAAAAAACAGTGCTCCATACACAAGTAGAGCTTAAAATAAATAAAATAAAATAAAACAAAATTCTCTAGACACTTTACGACATATCATGGTGCCAAAAGCTATCTTTCGCTGTGACTGAACAGACGATGTGCGTTCATGAATGCCATCATTCGCTTTGAAATGGACACCCCGACCCTACCTCGGCTTGACCTTTTCGAAGGTGACTGATATGTGGATAAGAATTAACTGTTAGACCACCTAACCAAAATGGCCGCCCCAGCCGTTTCCATAGTAATTAATTTTGCGAATGAACATGCTTATAAAGATGCGTAAATTTCAAGATTGGTTATTCCTAAATTTTCGCTTGATGATGAAACAGATCTCGATACTTTAATTCAATTTAATTTTAATAATTATATTGAAGTTTTAGGCTCTCGCTTTTGAAACATGAGATCTCTTATGCAGCGAAGGAAACATTTTTTTAAAAATTATATATATATATATATATATATATATATATATATATATATATATATATATATATATATATATATATGAAGAGAGAGCTGTAGTGAGTCAGCGAGTAAATGAGATCTATAGATAGATTGATAGAAGATCGATACTTGTTTCCCTGCATTCAAAATTCAAGTCATTTTAACATATTTCTTTTTAATTCCGTTCGCAATGCAATGGAAAATAGTATGTATTGAATTAATTTAAAAAATAATTTTAATTCATCTCTTTAACAATGTTGATTCCATTGATATCTGTCTCTACCTCTAAAATGAGGTATTATGATTATTCGTACTGTTATCTTCATCTTCATTGCCATATTCACAACGTTTCGGCCGTTTTACGCCCCGGCCTTCGTCAGGTAATTGAAATTTCAAACCGAACCCTTTATTTCTTCCACCTGGGTAGATTGTTCTAGTTCCACGTGCTATGCCTCTTCCGGATATCTCTGTTATTTTCCTTTAACTCAATTCTTGTGTGTTTCTTTGGATAATGACGTTGTTTAGATCCAATGACTAGGCCTAAAGTGTTGTGAGTTCGATACCTTGGTACGGAAGTTGTGAGCGAAAACACTTGGAGAGTTGAGTTAAATAGAAATAAGTGAGACATCCGGAAGTGGCATGGCACGTAGAACTAGAAGAATCTACCTTGGTGGACGAAATAAAGTGATCAGTTCGAAATTTCAAGCACCTGAAGAAACCCGGAGCGTACAACGGCCGAAACGCTGTGAATATCGCAATGAAGATGAGGATAACAATCCTAATAATGTACATAATGCTGATTCCTTTGTTTTCTCTTTGGCTCATTAATTTATGTTTCCTGATAGAAAATTTAGAAAAAAAGAAAAACGTTGTTCAAATCCTACATACAAGATGAATGAATAAAATTAAATAAATTTCATGCCTGTAAAAAAAAATGTTATTTCAAAAGAGCAATTCATAAAAGATTTACTTTCAGAAGTAGTGTTCGCCACTTATATATTCATTTATAAAGGGATAATTATGCCTGTATCTGTATATCGATATGTTACCCTGAATGTATAGGTATATATAAAGCACATGTCTAAATTAAACGAAGTAAATTGCAGTACTTTATATTTATTTATAGTAATATAATTTTACCGAAACAGACAGATTTATATTTATGATCAACTCTGTGCACGAAGACCTGGAGGGCAAATAAATGTTTCTTCTCTTATTGTTTTGCGTCTTTCCGGAAATCGATTGATACTGATTATTGTAATTACGAATGGTAAAATATTTATTAAGTGAATACAAAGTCTATTATTATTATAATATTTATTTATTTTGATATCTGCCGTTTACACATTTCTTTCCGTGTCACGCCCAGGGACCTAAGGTTATAAATGGTATCATGACACTTTCCACTGCAAAAAAAAAAACCAAAAACAATTACATAGATAAAGCCCTTCGTAAAGTGTGGGCTGTACTTGTAAGAATAATTTTTTGTATCTCTTTGAAGCATGGACTTCCAGCGATCCCTTCAATTAGTCTACTGGAATCTTTTCTTCCAAGCAATCCTAGGGCTCCAACTACAACAGGGATTTTTGATGTTCCCATGTGCCACATTTTTTAGATTTCTATTTCAAGGTCCTTGTATTTTGACAGCTTTTCGAATATCTTCAAAGATACATTGCAGTCTGCAGATACTGCCATATCAATAAGTAGGTACTTTTTTTGTTTGTGGTCTTTAATAACAATGTCTGTGCGGTTGGCTTTGATTGTTCGGTCAGTGTGTATTGTGTAGTCCCATAGAATTGTAACAGGTCCTATCTCTGTAACTGGGTCTGGGTGGTGTTCGTACCAGTTTCTTTCAGTTTCCTTCCCGTAGAAGTTGCAAGTTTTCCAGTGCAGATATTGGCCCACTCTGTCATGCCGGGTTTTATATTCAGTGGGTGCAAATATCGTGCGACCTGATACAAGATGATCAATGGTTTCTGGATATTTATCGCAGAATCTGCATTTTGGGCTAACGCAGTATTTTAGTATCTGTGCTTGATAATTCCTAGTTAAAAAGCATTGGTCCTGTGCAGGTTTCAGCTTTCAACCCTGCACTACGTAGCCACTGATGGGTACGGTTTTTGTCTACGTCAGCTTGTTAGGTACGGGCAGAGTATTGGCCATGAAGCGGTTGTTGTTGTTATTATTATTATTATTATTATTATTATTATTATTATTATTATTATTATTATATTTGAGTTTATAAAGTTACTTGGTGCAGTTTTATGCCTACAAATTAAACAATTTAAATAAAATGTAAATCAAAGAAACAACTAAAAAATAGAAATAAAAGAATCCATTTGAATCATTAATAATAATAATTTTTGTCACTCTCATTATCACTGTTGGTGACACTATATATTTAGAGACTCTTGACGAAATACAAATAAGAATCTGCAGTGTTATTGGTCCTGAACTGGTACCTCGGCTACAGACACTTGCCAACGGTAGTCGTAATGTAGCTTTCCTATAGTTATCGATAAATAATTTCTATTGAAATACTTCTGTTGAGCGTTTTTTTTTCATACCGTGACACTATGAATGTACGTTTACTATTAGTTTGACGGCAATGCTTCATCCTTTTACAATTGAATTAGCTTAGATATAACCGTAAGTTCTATGATAACAGTTTCTTCACTCGTAATTCTCGCTTGTGAAAATCGCTTCCGGCTTCTTATTTTCCAGTCAACTTTGATATTCAATAAATTAAATCCAATGGAAATCGTAATCTCTTGTTTTCTTAATTTCTTTTGTTCTCTCTCCATAATAATGTTTTCTTTTTCTCGTATTCCCTCACACCCAATAACCCGTTGCGTCATAGTGGCTTTATTTTCTTGATTGGTTTGAAATGATAAAAAACACGATAACATAATCACATCAGGGAATAGTAAGCAGTGAACCATTTTTAACAGCTATTTGAACCCCATTTGTAGAGAGATGATACTGGTGAGGAAATTAAAAAGAAAACTTTAATAGCGGCCAATCGTTTGTGTATTTTTTACATGTCTTATTGAAGCGTAGGAAATTTTTGTTTGTGTAAATATTCTGTTTATTATCTGTGAATTGCCATGGTTTAATAGGATAAATAATGGAGTGGTTTCCATTCGTCTTCTTCAGAGTAATCCTCTTCATAGACTAACTACCACTTAATGTTTTAGTACCAAGTCTACACTGCGATTTAACTTTAAGATGGATAAAAAAAGGAGCTAGATTTATGCATGGTACATGGTACGAAAGTGATTGGAACAGACATGTTCGAAACTTTAACTCAGTCTGCCTATTAAACTTTCCTCGCTGTTATCCTTTGGGTTACTAGCGTCGTAAGTATTACAAGGTGTGAAATAAGATTTGCTTTTGTACTGTAAGTAATAATTAAAAATGTACATGAATATAAAAATATGTGAAAATCTCACATTTTTAAACGGCTTGTAATTTAATTGAAATTCTACTCACCAAAATTAATAATCGATCCAGTTCGTCGACATTCAGAAAATCAAATTAAACATTTGATAAAAAAGAAAAAATAATTATCATTTTTATATATTTGCAGGTTAAACTTACATAAATAGTTTTCTAATTATCAACGTGTTTGTTGTATAAATAGTATACACAAAGGTTTAGAATATATATGAACTAAGTGATTATAATTGTTTTTGCTTAAATTTGGTGATTAAATACAAAGAAGCATCAGTGAAATAAAAATAAGTCCGTTTATGTCCACAGAAGAGAAAAATCAACGGGGATAAAACAAACACAGAGAAGTTTTACAGGAAATATGTTGATGCTTTGTGGTGGGGAGGGTCGATAAAATCGTGGCTTAAGGAAGTTTAATATGATACATGACAATTTGCATTGTGACAAATGCTTTCATTTTCTGGACGAATATTTGAATCCAGACTTCGTTTAAAGTGACGTGCCAAAGATCAGGCTCAGGAAAGCAAAACCTAACTGGTGAATACAGTTCAATCTTTAGATAAATTCTGATAACTATTTAAACATCATCAAATAAATATATACAAAACTAACGAGCACATTGCTTCAAAATAATACACTCAGTCCTGAAGAATTTCAACCTCAAAGAATGGCATCTCATATCTAGAAAACGGTTAAAGAATATTTGTACGTCTTCTTGGGTGGATTGAAATGTTATTCATATAAGGTTCAAAAAATTACAATGTACATTAGTTTTGAAATCAACACTGCTTCTTCACACCAGAAACAGGCATGAACTGGCTTCACCCAATGTTTTGCATATTTGTATATCGGTGAGTGGTTTCTTTCTCATTATGTTAAAAGCTCTTCAACGCCGTCTTCTCTTTCACGCATATGAACTCACTTTTTTTTTTATTTTAGATTTTCTGCAAATTTAAAAACACAACTAATTTAACTTTGTGAACGGACATATGTATATATGGTTTGCTTAGATGCCATTAGATAAGATATCGCCAGAAGAACTTCTGTATTTATATCGCTAGACTTATGAACAAAGAAACGGCACTTGGGGCGTGTAGCTCATCATGTCCAGATAACGTCAACACGACACCAAGTTCGGACTAAAGATTTAGATAATAATATTAAAATAAAATCATGCGTCCGTTCATAATTTGTATTTTAATTATATTCTGTGTATAGCATAATACGAGTTCCTTAAGTACAAGCGATTATAAGATTATGTCATAAAGATTTAAAACGTTGGAAATGAAAAGTTATTATTTATCGTTAATATCTCTCTGTCAAACTCTCCGAGAGCCATTTTCTAAACTTTTCTTTGCCCTCATTACAAACTGTATTTTTCCCATCGCCTATTTTGTGAATAATGAGTTAACAAAACAGCGGAATATTTAACAGTCATGTTCGGAGGATCGTTACGCAACTCATGCAAAGCATGCTAATTTTTCATAAAAGATCCCGAAAGATGTCGCATTGGTAAACCTCACTGCATACACTTGTAGAAAACACGTACATCGATTTAAATTTCCCGAGGCGTGATTTACGCGGCAATATTATTCATTCAGTTTCCAACGCGCGCAAAAGAAAAAAAATACGCAGTTACCATACATTCATCACCAAACGAGCGGAATTACGCGTTTTCAAGATTTAATTTGCTAAACGCTGAACGAAGTGAATTACGTAACGTCACCTTTGTGAAATCGACGCTTTAGACTCATTTTCTCCTCCTCTTACTCACCTGGTATTTTAAGTTCGATTAAGAAATGTCATTTATATTATATCGCCTGATAAAAATGCTGGGAAATGTGAACAAATATAAACATATTAAAAGAGAAATACGTTTTGCTGTTATTAATTAAGCCACGTTTTATTTAGACAAGGCAAATACATACTGCGACATAGGAAAGGAAACTTCTCAAAAGGTCTGAAAACTATTAACTTAAAAGTATTACTTAAACAGATTAGCAAAATAACAGCAATAACAATAATTTAATAAATATCTTATTTAAATAGATTATTCTCTGTTTTCTTCTTTCGTTCTTTCTTCAATATGAATGTCAAATTCTCCAAGCCATATTGTAACTAAACTCTATGACTTATGTATGTTTTTCTTTTATTTTTATTAAATCAAGATTAAACAATGTAGTTAGAGTGTATTAATCATTAAGGAAAAAGTTACAAAAAACACTTCTTCTTTCTTTCGCCTATTAATACACATATATACCTACCAAAAATGATGTTATGCATCGCTACTGGCAGGCAAATAAATGATAAATGTAATATGAATTCCAATCCTACTGGGTTTTTCCCCTAAACTGATATCTTGTTGGAGTAGTGAAATATATTCATGGCTTGACACGGGACTGGATTTTAATAGTTTGGACATGAGTCAAAGATAAGATGATATTTGCGTGCTTGGCTGTCATACCGAGTAAGGTTTCACGGCCCAACCTGTGTTTCCTCTTGGTTTCAAAAGTCCATCTTAGTCTCTGTGTATACATGCATGCGATGTACGTTCACGAAATGTCAGAACTATGTAAATGCATGAGACCACTTCACGGAATGTTTTCATTTTCCTATCTAGCTATTTAGGAGGATTTTTGTCTGAGGTCAATGCGAGTTTTATGCGTTGAATGCCAACATCTGGAATTCGTTTTTGAGTTATCACAAAACTTTAGTGAGTTGACAGATTTGTGGCATAACTACGTATTGCCAATCGGCGCCAAAAACTTTGTGTTCAAACCCAGATAAAAAACGAAATTTTAAATGTTTGTTTTCGAATCAACACATCAAGTTCTACCCATTTAAATTATTGGCGCAGCTCAATCTTCCCCTATCTTTTTCCTCTTTTGAAATTGTGCAGGTATATAATTTTAAATATATAAATAAAATCATGCGATAATAAAATAGTCAACTGGCATTTATTAGTTTGTTAGTATTGCTGAAATTAGCCTTTCGGAAAGTTGAACAAATAATAAATATCTATACTAAAATTTGGAGGTTGATTAATTGCATGTACTCTTTATATTTAAGATTCACAGGGCTCTCTTAGTCGAGCTAAGGTAATCCTACGAATGACAGAATATAAAATTTAACCATAATACTATTCAGCCTAGATTAACTTTCTGAAAAATTTCAATAAAATCTTAGTAAAATTAAGATGAAAAAATAGATATCAAAATTAATATTTTAAAATGTTTTATCTTACAAAGAATTCAGGAAAATATTTTCGAATTAATCAGAAAATAATTCTTTTTAATTCTGCCAACTTTTGAAGAGAGAAATAATCATGGTTTTCAGTCCTTACATAAAGCGTTTGTTATAGAAAATTCAAATGTGACATTATCAATTTAATTGTGTGTCCGCATATGTGGAATATACGCGAGAATTATGAGTTATACATCTGAGTATTAACCACTGTTATATTTTCTATTAATTAGGAAGCTATCATTAAGAGGAGATGATGAAAAGTTATCGCCACAACCAAGAAGGATTTGTTAATGTTATGTCATTAGATTGTGAAAAATAGGTTGGAACATGAACTTTTCGGCACCTCCTCAAAACGTTCAGAACTGTCCAAAAAACTTTATAGTTGTATAATTTCTTTCATGAAGTCTCATGTTATCCGCATCTTTGTAAAAAATGCTCCTTTCGAAATTCAATAATATAGCATAATTTCTCTATTTTATGTAATTCTGGGATGAGGATTTATCATAAAATAGTTAATTACATCTCCCACACATTTACTGTTATTATCATACCGTATCGGCCGTTGTGCTCTCAGTCGACTTTATGTGTTTATCAATTCCGATTCCCTTCAAGGATTTGCAAACTGAAATCTACTTTAGAGATCCAGAAAATATTTTCCATTGAGATAATAATGATGTAGTGATAACATTCTTACTAATTAACTCATAGCTTTGTGAGGAGTGAGGGATTAATTCCTTTCCCAAGGGTACTTGCGCGCAAGTGAATATAACGAACCCGAAATGAATTGGAACTTGGCTCTCCGATTAACAATTTTGAGTCATTATCTATTACACGGCCATTACATCCAAGCTTACAGTTTCTGATATTCTAAAGCGGTCAGCCATCTGGTTAATGATGAGTCTCAACGTTGCTTAACTTCAACGATCGTACGTGAACTGGTGTTTCAACGTAATTTTGTCGTAATTCCCCCAACAATGTATTAAACAGCGGAAAAATATAGCATCGTTGTTCTGCAGAACACTTGAGCGTTTGCAGGCAACGTCCTGTTTTTTCGTTCATTGCTTTTCTCTTACACGACATTTTAATAACACGTCTAAAAACAATTCTCATGAAAAAAATAATAATGGAAAATGCTAAGAGTAATAAAATATGTTAAATAATTAATTTTAGAAATTCGGCCAACTAGAAGTTATAAAGAGATTATAGTTTAATCCGGACTATTGCTAGGAACTCTAGCGCTTGTTTCATGTCAGACTATAAGCTTGTAAAAATCTTGATCGCTTCAATATATAAAGTGAATTCTTCAACAATCCACAGGATATTTTATGGTCTAAGTTCTTTCCACTCAAAACATTGGCAAAGAGAATATGGATAATCGAATACTGGCAGGAAATATGAAGTTTGCTTAAAATATTTTTCTCAAAGAGACAAGTCGTAAGACTTAAGTAAAGTTTATAAAAGGTAAAAGAAAAACATAAAGAAAAAAATTGACATGCAGATGGGAAACAGACAGCGGCAAAATATATACAAGCAAAGAAAACTTAGGCAAAGCGCGTATATCTGTGGCCGCATGTATAAGTACGCATGCTCTTCTGTCCACTCCTTCAATACGCATGCGTAGAATAAGGAATGTGAACAAACAGACGTAGAGAAGACAAGTCAGGCAAGACAGCAAATATGCTTCAAAATAATACCCCGAAACACGCCATCTGCTGAAATCTCCGTCCTCGCTGACCGGCACGAACAATATGCCAGATATCATTGACCAGTGCGGTTTTTGCCAAACGAACAATCCAATTCATACTATTTTTTACAACGAACTCATCCTTAAACGACATATTTGATAATTAGTGATGTTTTCAGAGATAATTCTTAAATTCATACACTTCTGTCCCAAAGACTGTTAATAAATAAACAATAAAAATGATTGTATAACTCGTAAAGTGAATGTTTCAAATTATGTTTGTTCTACTGTTGAAAAAAACTTTGCAAACCAAATGTGGATATCAGTGTTTTTATTCACTTTCTTCATGGAAGTATTTCGGTATAAATTGTTTTCATATATATATATATATATATATATATATATATATATATATATATATATATATATATATATATATATTCATGGGATAAAATGCTCGATATAAGGGATATAGCGTATGTAAATATAAAAGTGTGCATTGAAGTCAACACCCATAGGCGACAGCCGGTTTCATGCATCTGAAACAGACTGCCACCGCTATGTGTTGACTTCAATGTCAAGTTATATATATATATATATATATATATATATATATATATATATATATATATATATATATATATATATATGTGTGTGTGTGTGTGTGTGTGTGTAATTTTAAAAAAGATATATATATATACAAAAAAAAACAAAAAAAAAAACAAATAAAGATAACCAACCTAAATAGATAAATTAAAAACTGTTCCCACCTAAATAATAGTCAGAAAAAAACCACAACATCACACCTCAAAATTCAACAAACAGATTTAATCAATGACAAATAAACAAATATATAAGAAAAAAAAAATGAAAACAAATAAATTAACAAGCAAAGGAATTTGACCCAAATAAATAAGCGAACAATCAACTTCCGGTAAATGACGGCCATTATAGACTACCAACAATAAGCTATATAAACTAATTTTTACTACGTTAACCAAAAACACCGATTAAAATAAAAGAATAAATAAATAAATATATAAGATAAAAAATAAAAATAAAAATAAAAAAACAAACAAAAAACAAGCAAAATAATTTGACATAAATAAATAAACAAAAAAGCGACTTCTGGTAAAAGTAACCGCCAAAATAGACTACCCATAATGCACCACTGACCCTTATATAAATAGCCGAGAAAAATAACAACACTAGTCGCCTGACGATTGCACTAGCATGAAACAGACTGTCGCCTCTAAGTGCTGACTTCCATGTCCACTTTTATATTTAAACACGCTCTATCTCTGATATTGAGCACTTTACCCCATAAATATAGCACACTTTAAGACTATATTTCTGTATATATATATATATGATTTTAATAAAGATATATATCATTAAATTTATATTTTATATTGATATATATTTCTATATATTCCTCCAAGTGTGCAGACGAAATGCAACGTGAAGTAGTGTTTACCTACCTATATAATTTGACTGGCGTTTACTACACTATTTTCATTTCGACCATCAGACGATGAAGACATTGATAACGGGCTTAGTGGCTAACAAAAAAATTTGTACAAGCAATCGGATGTCTAACCACAGTTATCAGCTGTGATAGAGCGGAACATTCTGTGTGAAGATGATATATATATATATATATATATATATATATATATATATATATATATATATATATATATATATATATATATATATGATAAAAATGGAGTCCGAGAATTATTTTAATATATTTTGTTTTGTTTATACGATATTTTTATAGATACAAATATTTAAGTAAATGGTCTGTTAATAACATACAATGTTAACGGCATTTACCGGCCTGAATGACCGAGAAATCTCAAAGATGTGTGATCCTGCAGGATTCGAACCTGTATCCTATACAGAACAGTTATATAGTATAGTATGTGCTATACAATTTTGCTCCAGAGGAAGAGTCTGGCTAGCAATCTTAAATTATTGACTTTTAAACAACAGATTTCCCATGATGTCCCACGAACGTTCATATCTGTTCAAAGTGTATCTTAGCGTAAACAAATGACGTAATATATTATGAAAATGGACAATTATTTTAATAATGTCCGACAATTATTTTAATAATATCTTGCTTTGAGATTTCTCGGACATTCAGGCCGGTAAATATCGCTAATACTGTTCATTATAAACACCGCATTTACTTAAATATTTGTATCTATAAAAAGAACGTATAAACAATATATATATATATATATATATATATATATATATATATATATATATATATATATATATATATATATATATACAGATGAGAGAAGAACAGATGGAGTATCCAGAGTTCGTATCATTCATTTTTTAAAAAGTGCTTAATACAAAGTAGAGCAAAATATTATTATATTTTTATCATATGAAATTACATGTCATTAAACGATAATAGGGAATAATTTCAGCGACAAATATATTATTGGTGTATCCAAGCATGATTTGCTGAGTTGTTAAAATAGATACAAAATTAAATGAAACGTTTTTTAAAAAATAATAATATACTGAGGAAGCTTCTTAAAGGGGCCAATGGGTAAAATTAAAAATGTGGAAACAACAATGCAGGTTGTTAATTATACTGAATAGACGGTAAAACATGGCAATATTACAGGTGAATAAATAACATAAACGCTAGGTGGACCATTATATACTAATAAATTACTAGCTATGCAAATATAATACCTAATTATATATGAAAGATTTTTTAACTGTATTTTAAGGTAAAAGGTAGACAATGGCGGCATAGCACTGTTATTCATTTCTTTGGTTTAACAGAATTTTATTGTTAGGAAACTTAATAATATGCAATGGGTATCGTAACGGAAGGTCTCTTTCCATATATTTTGAGCACTTAAAAGACGTTAACAAAACTCCTACGGCAAAATGGAAGATATTAAATAACAATGAACCTGTAAACCGTTACAGGTCCCATACCACCCATGTTTAAGTTATATATATATATATATATATATATATATATATATATATATATATATATATATATATATATATATATATATGCACACACACACACATATATATATATATATGAAGAAATATAGTCTTAAAATGTGCTATATTTATGGGATAAAGTGCTCAATATCAGAGATAGAGCGTGTGTAAATATAATAGTGACTGTCGCCTCTAAGTGTTGACTTCTATGTCCACTTTTATATTTAAACACGCTCTATCTCTAATATTGAGCACTTTACCCCATAAATATAGCACACTTTAAGACTATATTTCTGTATATATATATATATGATTTTAATAAAGATATATATCATTAAATTTATATTTTATATTGATATATATTTCTATATATTCCTCCAAGTGTGCAGACGAAATGCAACGTGAAGTAGTGTTTACCTACCTATATAATTTGACTGGCGTTTACTACACTATTTTCATTTCGACCATCAGACGATGAAGACATTGATAACGGGCTTAGTGGCTAACAAAAAAATTTGTACAAGCAATCGGATGTCTAACCACAGTTATCAGCTGTGATAGAGCGGAACATTCTGTGTGAAGATGATATATATATATATATATATATATATATATATATATATATATATATATATATATATATATATGATAAAAATGGAGTCCGAGAATTATTTTAATATATTTTGTTTTGTTTATACGATATTTTTATAGATACAAATATTTAAGTAAATGGTCTGTTAATAACATACAATGTTAACGGCATTTACCGGCCTGAATGACCGAGAAATCTCAAAGATGTGTGATCCTGCAGGACTCGAACCTGTATCCTATACAGAACAGTTATATAGTATAGTATGTGCTATACAATTTTGCTCCAGAGGAAGAGTCTGGCTAGCAATCTTAAATTATTGACTTTTAAACAACAGATTTCCCATGATGTCCCACGAACGTTCATATCTGTTCAAAGTGTATCTTAGCGTAAACAAATGACGTAATATATTATGAAAATGGACAATTATTTTAATAATGTCCGACAATTATTTTAATAATATCTTGCTTTGAGATTTCTCGGACATTCAGGCCGGTAAATATCGCTAATACTGTTCATTATAAACACCGCATTTACTTAAATATTTGTATCTATAAAAAGAACGTATAAACAATATATATATATATATATATATATATATATATATATATATATATATATATATATATATATATATATATATATACAGATGAGAGAAGAACAGATGGAGTATCCAGAGTTCGTATCATTCATTTTTTAAAAAGTGCTTAATACAAAGTAGAGCAAAATATTATTATATTTTTATCATATGAAATTACATGTCATTAAACGATAATAGGGAATAATTTCAGCGACAAATATATTATTGGTGTATCCAAGCATGATTTGCTGAGTTGTTAAAATAGATACAAAATTAAATGAAACGTTTTTTAAAAAATAATAATATACTGAGGAAGCTTCTTAAAGGGGCCAATGGGTAAAATTAAAAATGTGGAAACAACAATGCAGGTTGTTAATTATACTGAATAGACGGTAAAACATGGCAATATTACAGGTGAATAAATAACATAAACGCTAGGTGGACCATTATATACTAATAAATTACTAGCTATGCAAATATAATACCTAATTATATATGAAAGATTTTTTAACTGTATTTTAAGGTAAAAGGTAGACAATGGCGGCATAGCACTGTTATTCATTTCTTTGGTTTAACAGAATTTTATTGTTAGGAAACTTAATAATATGCAATGGGTATCGTAACGGAAGGTCTCTTTCCATATATTTTGAGCACTTAAAAGACGTTAACAAAACTCCTACGGCAAAATGGAAGATATTAAATAACAATGAACCTGTAAACCGTTACAGGTCCCATACCACCCATGTTTAAGTTATATATATATATATATATATATATATATATATATATATATATATATATATATATATATATGCACACACACACACATATATATATATATATGAAGAAATATAGTCTTAAAATGTGCTATATTTATGGGATAAAGTGCTCAATATCAGAGATAGAGCGTGTGTAAATATAATAGTGACTGTCGCCTCTAAGTGTTGACTTCTATGTTCACTATTATATATATATATATATATATATATATATATATATATATATATATATATATATATATATACACACGACTGGATGCTATATATATATTCTGAATTCAAAACCTGCAGAGTATCGCTTGAGCATCTTGACGGACATGGTGCACCAGGTCTCTGTATTTGGCTCTTCAAAAAGTGTGGTTGGTTCTGGCCAAAGCCTTCAGCACTATGATCAAATCATCTGTGCAGGTGTCTAGAAACTGAGTTGATTCACACATTCACATGTCCGTCATATATATATATATATATATATATATATATATATATATATATATATATATATATATATATGCTAAAATATCTCTTTGCTGTTGAGTATTATTATTAGCTCTAAAAACGAAAGAATGAAGTGATAGTTTTTGCTAATTGTATTAAGTCTCTTATTATTGCAGCGATATAATAGTTTATATTAGCGATACATAATTCATCATATAAAACTATATATTAATATGTTGCTTATTAACACATGCATGTACGCATGTGTATTTTTACAGAGACACTTATATCAATTGCTATAATTATAGGCTAAGGATTAACTGTATTGTTATTTTTATTCAAAGGTAAGTCAAAAATTATCAGCACTTTCGTCATAACATATCACTATTCGTGCAGATAAATATTTACTTTCCAACGTAGAAATAAATATTTTGACCATAGAATTTAACAGTATATGATGAGAGGTTCTTTCAATCTCTTTATGATCAGTGACCATAAAGCTAAGCACATTTTACCTTGCATTTGACACCACTTCTCGCTCTCTCTCTCTCTCTCTCTCTCTCTCTCTCTCTCTCTCTCTCTCTCACACACACACACACACACACACACACACACACACAAATATGGTTCATGGTGACATTGAAGGATAGTCAAAATACAAATATTAAAGCCTTTGGAGAGGGCATGTTTTAGGATTCATGTCTTATTTCCCTATCGCCGACATATTACGTAAACGGGAAACGTCGAATCCCGCGCTTTTCGCAAATTGATGACTTCGAGTTGGAGTTTCATTCTACATTTAGAGGAGATTTATCCCCAAAGGGAAAATGTGCCATAAGCGTGCAAGTCTCAACAGTTGCGAGACAACTGCTCTGTTTGACTCCTGAAATGTGACAGACCGACCACTTTCGTCACTAAGCGGTTGTCACCATACACTCGTGAGTTCATTTCCACCAAAGCGAGATAATGGCCTTTTTTATCACTACATATATATATATATATATATATATATATATATATATATATATATATATATATATATATATATATATATTATTTTCTTATTTTCTTACTGTTGCTTCTTATTATTTTAATATCTGTACATTGGCTCACAATTAATGTAGATCACATTTAATCTTTATTTTTAAATAAAATCATAAAAGTATGGAAAAATAAATTTCGGAATTTCTCTGAAGAACATCCCAAATACCAACAAAAGGAATTATTTCGTAACATTAATGAAAAAAAGAGGAACTTCTACGAAGGATGACATAGAGAGCTTACTTTTTCCTTCAACGGAATAACTTTTCAAACAAACCTGCAGTATATGGTTTTGACAGTAAGAAAACAGCACCGTTCAAATTATCTCTGAGAAAATTCACTATTTTCTCACCCTATTTTTTATAGAATGAAGTAATAAAATGGTGAGTATTTGCCTCTGCTAATATTTCAAGTCCAGGAACGATATTTTAGGGTGTTCATTTGGCAAACTTATTAAATATTATTTTGTTTTCGATGTGAGTTATGTTGAAATTAGATATCACATGACCGAGAGATATGTAAGTGAAATTAACAATATACTTATTCGCTATGTAGGATATGACTGGGTGGTTCATTTATATATATATATATATATATATATATATATATATATATATATATATATATATATATATATATATATGTCGGAGGACAAATATTTTCTGTGAAAGTTTCTCGGACATTCAGGCCGATAAATGTTGTTTAATACTGTTTATTATAAACAGAGGATTTACTTCAAGAATGTTAAACATAAAATTGTCTTAAATTAATATATATAAGAGGAACGGTTTGCTAGTGAATAGTGGCTCGGATTGAGATTGAGGAATTGGGGAGACGAGTTCGATTTCCAATCGAATCCATTACATTCACTTACGTGCTAATGTCATTTGGAAAGTTATTAATCCTCTTCTTCTACCTCCAGATTGCAACTTGTCTAGGAGAATGACAACTCTGATATGTGCTGGTGTTTGGCTGTTGGTTCCTAGGAACTGAGCTGCTTGATCCTTATACATTGAATACAACGGAAGAGTCTAACATATATATATATATATATATATATATATATATATATATATATATATATATATATATATATATATGTATGTTGGACTCTATATATATACATATATATATATATATATATATATATATATATATATATATATATATATATACATATATATATATATATACATATACAAATATTTCTGATGATGACATAGTCGAAAGAACTTGATCAAAAACAGATCAGAACGAACACATTGAACTTATCCAATAATAATTATGCAACATCAATTAAAATTAACATTGAATGAAAAAAACTGTTGATAACTAAACATACATTATAATAGCCATCCACTTATCTCACAGCACTTAGGGATGATATATGGATGTCGTACGCTGCCCAGACATCACCATCCGAAGATTCAAATAATACAAGACATTATACTTGGGGAAGGCTTCGTTGCAGGAAGTGCTCCCATGCGGATTTCCGGTCTGGATACATTTCCATAGGCTTTTTCTTGTTTGGATATGAGTCCACGTCCGCGGAGGTTGAAAATCTGGGTTTTCCTTCCCCTAGATACGCTGCTTTCTGGTGCTGTCCAGCTCCATCTACTCGAAGCAGCCGGTTATGAGGCGCCAGTTTTCAGCCTTCGCCGGTTCGGAACTGTATTTAGTTGCCAGAGGCTATTTGAGACGCTTGCTACTGAAGCATTTTATAGACAGTCGTATCGTGTCCCCATTATAACCCCAGGCTATAACAACCTTGGGAAAATATATAATGAACATTTATAAATATTATATTCATTGCGAATTTCAGGAGCACCACCCACAAAAAATATGACAGTTCTTATAAATATTTAAAATGTTGTGTAAACGAAAACGCAAGAAAGGGAGACAGATATTGAAATCGTACAGAAATAAACCGAAATATAGAAAAGTATATTAATTTTTGAAAAAATACCAGAAAATAAATATGTAGATCGGGATTTAAGCCTAAAATACTTGGAGATTATCATATTATATATATATATATATATGATATAAAATGACAATTGGAAAAATCTTAGATTTTGCCGACGCGTTTCGTCTTCCGACTTTTTCAAGGCAAAAATGAAATCGAAATATCCCAACTGTCATTTTATACCAATCTGACTTGTCCACAGAATTGATCTGGGAATTTAACTATTTAACCAAGTATAATATATATATATATATATATATATATATATATATATATATATATATATATATATATATATATAAATATAAAAAAGATGTCTTAAAATAATTGTCGGACTTTGTCTATTTCATAATGTGTGACGTCATTTGTTTACATTTGGATACGCATCGAGCAGATATGGATGTACGAGAGAAAATCATGGAGAATTGTAGTTTAAAAACAGTAAAATCGACCTTGTAAACGGAACCGCTAAATCGGTAAAGCACGTCAGGCTCCATGACGGTTCCGTATCGGATACAGGTTCGATTATTGTCAGTGGACGTATATTTTCTATGAAAATTTCTCGGACATTCAGGCCGGTAAATGTCGTTAATACTGTTTATTATAGATCTTTTAGAGATCTTTTACTTACATATTTGTATCTATAATTACTAAACATAAAAAATGTTTTAATATATATATATATATATATATATATATATATATATATATATGTGTGTGTGTGTGTGTGTGTGTGTGTGTGTGTGTGTATGTATGTATATATTTACACTGACACATGGGCATATACAGACAATTTAAAAATGTATTTGTCTTACAAAACTCAGCAACATATCCCTTACCCGATAAATCACTTAAGTGTCCAGTGCTATTAGCGTCCGTGAAGTTGTTGGCCAAGACAACACAGTGAATTCAATTTGATATTCCTGAAATCATTCCATTACTCCTTGTACATTAGGCGGATTACCCAACTGAAAGATTTTAATCGCCTGAAGATAGCAATAGGCGTGAACCTTACAGTAACTGCTGTACATCGGCATCTCAAGCCGGATTATTGGTTGTTTTTGTTATTATTACGGGTCAACATAGATTTGGTTTTTCATTTCGGGGTTCTTAATACTATAGACATTGAGCAATGCTGTTTTTTGGTAAAGTAGGCGTTTATTTTCCTTTCTTCATTTAGATTTTGTATTGACCGTATTTGTTTTATGCAATTTCCGTTCACCATATACTTACTTTATACTACACACACACACACACACACACACACACACACACACACACACACGCGCGCACACCAACACACGCATATACATATATATATATATATATATATATATATATATATATATATATATATATATATATATATTAAAAGTAAATACTACGAACAGTATAATATTACTGCATCTGTTCTTTCTCTCTCTCTCTCACACACACACACACACACACACACACACACACACAGACATACATATATATATATGTGTATATATATATATATATATATATATATATATATATATATATATCACAGTGGTTTCTGTGCAATAAAAATGAATTAATTGTGAACAAACGCCCGTTTTGTTATGTAAGCAGAGAAAACTCCGACGTCCGGACACCACCCACTCCCGTGTCACTTGCTTGTACAGTATAGTTTGGGTGGGAGTTATGTTTGAGTTACCGACAAAAGAAGAAAAACAAAACCGTAGAAATTACTGTTTTTCCATTTAATTCTTCGATGGATTTGCCAAAAGAAATGAAGAATTTCTTTAATTTGCAAATAAATATGTTATAATTATTTAATTATTCGTTCATTTTATGATTTTCTCAGATTTCTATCTGATAAAATTAAGGATTATCTCCGAATGAATGTACTCGATTGCAAGCCTCCCCCTCTATATCTAATGGATTTTTATTTATTAATCCGGAACATATTAATTCATTGCTTAAATGTTATTTTAATAGATACGCATATAAACAGAACATCTACTCAAATATCTGAATCTATTAAAAATAAGATTTAAGCAATAATTGAAAATATTCCGAATTAATAAATGAAAACATATATATATATATACAGAGAGAGAGAGAGAGGGAGGGGGAGGGGGCAGGGGGAGTAATGGATAAGAGGCTTGGATTGAGGAACATGGAGAGCCGATTTCGAATTCCAGTCGATTCCATTACATTCACTTACGTGCTAATACCCTTGGAAAAAGTGTGAATATGGGTAAATAGCAGAACAAACTGGGTTCTATTGCCTTGGATGGCAATTGGATTAGGAAAAGGACAACTTTGAATTCAAAACATACGGAGGATCGTTTGGGGATGCTGTGGTACGTAATGCACCAAGTCTCTGTATTGGGCCCTTCAAAAAGTGTGGACCGTCCTGCACGAAACCTTCAAAACTATAATCAAATCTCATGTACTGGTGTCTGGCCAGCGTACGACTTCCATATATCACCACTCAGTCTATATTTGCTGGTGTCGGGCTGACAGTTTCATACGTCGAATTCGACGGGAGAGTGGAATATATATATATATATATATATATATATATATATATATATATATATATATATATATATATATATATATAGGAGGAAACAAACCTACCAAGGTTTCACCTAAGCGGATCGTCATCCGTGACGATCCGCATAGGGAAACCTTGGTAGGTTTGTCTGGCTCTCTAAGTTTGACTAAGTCTTCTCTACTCCTGTAGTGCACTTTTTTAGTTAGTTGTTTATTCGCGTCGAGGTTTTTTTCTTTGGGCTTTGAACCTGTAAGCTGTACGATTGCTTTCGACAGACGTTCATGTTCCTGGCTCTTTCTTTTTTTTAAACCTTTTTTTCTTTCGATATTGATTTGATTATTGGCAAATCAAGAAACAAAAGATTTTCGAGACGAGTATAGTTACCTATATATATATATATATATATATATATATATATATATATGTATATGGTTTTCATTTGTATATATTCATTTAAATATATATATATATATATATATATATATATATATATATATATATATATATATGCATTGAATTGAAAATAAGTAATTGAAATTACAAACAATAACATAACTAAGGGTCGAGAAGAAGAGTAAAATACGACATTAAATAGCAATAATTGCTGTGCATTCGACTATATATATATATATATACACACTCGCACATATATATATATATATATATATATATATATATATATATATATATATATATATATATATATATATATATATATATATACATATATATATACATATACATATATATACATATATATGACGACTGGAATTATCACGTTGGCATAAAAATGAATAAAATGTCTCGGAATAAAGATGACAAGGCAAAATATTGTGATGTTAAACGTGCCATAGAAATTCTTATACATATGTTAGCATATACATAACCGTTCATTCATATTTTGCGTATAGAATTTTTAAAGGACAAAGAAATTAAATGGCCGAGATTGTTGTGGAAGAAGCTACGCTAAAATCTGGAATATTTTCATTCAAAACAAAGTGCGGGCGAGCAGCATTCTGTGACGACCGTCAACAAAAATTGTACGCCGAGGTGGGTAGTGGGTAAGCGGTGGATAATGTCAATCAAATATTTCCAGTTCAATGCACTCCGTTACACACGGTGGCCAGATTCGGTCAAGCGTGGCCGCAAAGAGGGACGTTGTAGTGCATCCATGACGTCAGGTTCCTCTACACCCGTTGACCTCCCACCGGCTTCCGCTCATCTTACTGTTTCCCTAGCTTCTGCGATTCGTCTACCTTTTCTTTCATTTTTATCCCCCTACTGCCACACAACTTATCAATTGTCAATGTTTAGGTAATACTTTGATTTATGCTTTCTTTTTTCCCCCTTTTAGTGTGTTGAAGGAAAGTGGAGAGAACTCGTTCATCATATTTGTCCTCCAACAATATCTGCTCGTGGTTTCACGATCTGATTTATAGCTTGTTTATTTTATTTCTATCACGTCCCATCTTTCTGCCTCGCTCTCGTTCTTTCCTTTGTATTTCCTTGTTCGATTTTATTAATATGTTTCAGTCTTCTTCCTTTTGGGTTTTCCTTTGCTTTTGTTTGAGGATTTAATTTTCTCTTGGTATTTTTTGTAATTATTTACATCGTTTTATTCATTGCGTCTTTTATTGTGTTTTTTTTTATTTTTGTTTCTATAAACATCTTTATATTTTATTACGTATTTTATTTCATTCTTTTCTTTAGATTTTTTCATTGTTTATTTTCAATTCTTTCTGTTCTATTGTTTCATTGTGGCCGGTTCATTTGTACGCTTTCTATTATTCTTTCTTTCTCTCATCCTTTCTTTAATCTATCTATCTATCTATCTATCTATCTATCTATCTATCTATCTATCTCAGTCTGTTGATATCTATCTCAGTCTGTTGGTATCTATCTATCTATCTATCTATCTCAGTCTCTTGATATGTATCTCAATCCGTTGATATCTATCTATCTATCTATCTATCTATCTATCTATCTATCTATCTATCTATCTATCTATCTCAGTCTGTTGATATCTGTCTATCTATCTATCTATCTATCTATCTATCTATCTATCTATCTATCCCAGTCTGTTGATATCTATCTCAATCTGTTGATATCTATCTCAGTCTGTTGATATCTATCTATCTATCTATCTATCTATCTATCTATCTATCTATATATATATATCTATCTCAGTCTGTTGATATCTATCTATCTATCTCAGTCTGTTGATATCTATCTATCTATCTCTGTTGATATCTATCATAGTCTCTTGATTATCTATCTATCTATCTATCTATCTATCTATCTATCTATCTATCTATCTATCATTGTTCATATCTATCTATCTATCTATATATATATATATATATATATATATATATATATATATATATATATATATATATATATATATTTCCTTGATATATGGTTTGCATTTTCCACGCTCGTAATCCCAATATAAATACCGCACTAGCACATTAGGCTTATTATATTTATGTATTTGCAAATCAGTCTAGGAATTCACTCATTATCACTTGAGACTGATTGACATTAATCTTCCTAGTCTCTCCAGAACTTGTGTTGGTAAGCATTACTCTCCAGAATATGTGATTGTACAAATAATTACAAGAACACAAACATAATTCACACCTTGCAAAAGAAAAAAAAAATAATGGGAAAGCTTTCAATAAGCTGACCCCTAATGGCAAAGCTTTTACTAAAGGGGTTGCTTCACTCTCTTTCTCCACCAACTGTCGTCGGGTTGAGGCGAGTATTCAGCACTCGATAAAACGCAAACAGCGAAACTACACCAACGCGTCCCAGTAAATGTGAATATGCGTAAATAGAAATGAAACTTTTCAACCCTGTTGATCCAAATTCTGAAAACTTCAAAAACCTGAACGTACCTAGAAAACTTTCAGTATTTCCTTTTATACAACAGCACCAATTTGGTATAGAAAGTTCTAAACCTTTATTGTATCTCCAATCCATTATTACCTCGTTTACAAGTTAACCAATTATTTAAAAAACTTGTTCTTCATTATCAAAGAGAATTAGTACTTTTTCCCCCAAATATTCGTTTTCTTTTGTCTTCACTGTGTTGTTCCTTATTACACTAAATTTGAAAGATTCTTATTTTGAGGTTCACATTTTCGATCACTTACTTGAATGCCGCGGTGATTCTACACCTCGAATCATTTGTGGACCTTTAATTTTAATTATTTTTAGCATCAATTTCTATTCCCTTTTCTTTCACGATTGGTTTAAATTCAGTTAGTGTAACAACTTATATTCATTTAAAATGTATCATAAACTTCCCTCACTTTATCATTGAAGTCATCATTTCTCTCTTACCTGCTCTGATCTCATCGTTTCTAATGGATTCGTAAATGGTCAAATTAGAAGAGATTTGGTCTTTTTCTTCCTCTAGAAAATCCTGTCTAGTAATGTGACATATCAAATTCCATCTTCATTTTTACTTGCCACAAAAATGTCATTTGTCTCTTCCTGATGTTAAGTAAATGTGTCCTTTTTGTTACCATTGCTTTCAGTACTTCATCCTTGTTCATATGTTCGCTCTGTGGTATTCTCTGCAATCTTCTGTAGAGGCATGATTCAAACATCTTCTTCATCTGTCAGGAGTTTGTCCAACATCCACTGCGATATATGAGTTCAGTACTCTTTCAGGAGTTCACTACCAGATACAGTTCAGTATTATTTTCTTTTTTATGGCGATATTTTTCTTTTTGTTTCTTGATATTTACTCAGGTTTTGAAAGGTATCTTACGCTATCCAAACGTTCGTTCGGATTTGGATATCCCACTTTCCATTCTCTTTTAATCTATTTCCCGGATATATATTCTATATATGTTGGAGTTTTTGGGTACCCTGGTGTACTAGTGAATATTTATTCTGTAAAAATACAAAATTGCGGCACAAGGCCGAAGGGGGAGTGGGGAAAAGGCTGGTCTTTCACTAGCTATCCTATTCCTAGTTAACCACAATCATGACAATTACACATTCACCACAAGAACTCATCCATCACCTTTCAATTCTGCACACACCACAATACCACATATACACAAGGGTCCTACAAAACACCCATGAATTAAAAAATTTTAATGTTCATATATATATAAATAAAAATTCTATAAAACATGAAATGATGGGGAGGGGATATGAACCCCGACAAGAAACTCAAAATGTCAACCGAAGACAAAACGAAAAAAAAACAATGTTATTAGGAACCGTCCACCCGTCAAAAATAATAAGAGGGCCGCTGTATTCAGTCTATAGATAGAATCAAGAAGCACCCTCACTAATGGAATGGAGAGGGGAAAATAAACGACAGAATGGGAAAATCAAAAGCTGACTCAGCCGAAACTGGGGAGATTCGGAATCTCGACATAAATCATAAAAGAAGAAAAAGCCGGGAATAGGCTAGGAACAACACTTATTCCCATTTAGGAACACAAAATAGTGTCTAACTTAACCGGGGGTCAATAGGAAACCGCCCCATTGCGTTAAGGGGACTTAAAAAAGAAAATCAAGGCTAGCCCCGTCCACACGAACCAAGCTCGCCTCAGTCAGCCACCTTTCATTGAAATCTGTCAAAATCAAATGCTTTCGATCAGATCTGATTTTCACCTTAAGCTGATGCTTAAAGAAAAGAATAAGATCCTGATACGAATAACGATCGTTTCGCAAGATTCCCTCCTTTCGCGACATACACACGACCATTCTAGCCACGGCTAGCAACGTGAAAAACACCATCTCTTTTACCCCAGAGAACGCGGGCGACACATTGTCACAAGCGTACGCGAGATTGATGGACACGAGACGATCGGGAGCAATACGATCCGTCAACTCGCCGACATAATCCCAGAAAGGGCGAAACTGAGAACAATGGTAGAAGGCGTGGGATGCCGTTTCCTCTAAACCAAGGTCACACCGATGGCAATCTGGCAAATCTGCCTCGCCCCATCTGAAGAGAATGTCATTGAGAGGTAACACGTTCCGAATCAATCGCCAGCTAAGCGAAAACTCAGGGTTGCTGAGATAATCCGCTGCTGGCGCCCAAGACCAAAAAAGAGCGCAACTCTGATGCCAGTCACACAGAGGATCCTTCGCGATTCCCTCCACTAATTCATGATACAATAGTCTCCGACGCCGAGAAAGGTCACTGGACCGAGGAATGACCTTCAAGGCCGACCGACACTCGCTGAGCAAATTCGACAAGCTTCCACGATCAAAACGCGGCGTGGGAAAGCCAACCTCAAGGCATGGCGATGACCAGTTAGGTGTGTCAATTCCAGCCGCCCCCCATGATTCGGACGCTGACAACAGGCTTCTTTGCGGACCCAATGTTTGCGACCACCCCACAAGAGGTCGGTCAACAAGCGCTCGATCGCCTCCATATGTTTCCTGCAAAGAGGAAGTACAGCCAAGCGGTAAAGGATAAGGGGCAAGACGTAAGTGGAACACGCCTCAGCCCTACCCTTTAAGCACAACATCCTTCGAAGCGAAGTCCGAACCGACGCTTCGACCTTTGCCTTTACTTCTGACCAATTCTTCTTCAGTCGGAATCCGGGCCCGAACCACACCCCAAGGATGCGGACAGCTTCATCCGTCCAGCACAAGCGTGACCCCCTTTCAGGCACCTAATCGCAAGCCGGAAGACTTGTTGTGATTAATCTTGGTCCGCGTCACTTTCTCGTACCGTTCAAGCGCCTTCTGCACAACGTTAATGTCGCTGAGGCACGACACAAAGATGGAAGCGTCATCGGCGTACGCAGAAAACCTAGCTCGAGCGCTAACAGGGAAAACGGCGATTCCGCGTAGGGGCGGACTGCACGCCCCGTCCCTCAGCCGGCTAAGGAAGGGCTCCAACGCCAAAGCGTAAAGTAAGGGCGACAGCGGGTACCCCTGTCGGACCGACCTAGTCAGCGCAAAAACGCTCGACCGCCTTCCGTTCACCTGTACCACAGCACTGAGGGAGCGATACAGGAGGCTAATCCACCTGCAGAAGTCGGGTTCGAATCCAGCGGCCTGCATGACAGCAGCCAGGTACTGATTGTCAACCCTGTCAAATGCCTTGGACTTATCCAAATTGATCAGTGCGGCTCGCTTGTCGTCTTTTACACCCTCTATGATCGTGCGGATCAGATGCAGGTTGCTTTGAATTGTTCGGCCCTTCACAGCACAAGTCTGCTCAAGTCCCAACAAGCTCGCGCAAACTGACTGCAAACGCTCCTGCAGGATCTTGGTCAAAATCTTTAACTCTGTGTTTAGCAGAGTTATGGGCCTGTAATAATCTAAATCCCGCCCAACACCCTTGCCCGTTTTCAACAGTGTGATCACACCCCTGGAAATCCGGTTGGGGATGGACCCCTGCCGGAACCAGTTGTTGAACACCACTGTCAAAATCGGGACAAAGATGTACGACAGCCTCAAGTACATTTCGTAGGGCAGACCATCAATTCCCGGAGACTTGCCTCTGCCGACCTTCTTCTTAGACTTCGCTCTCTGTGTTCTCACCCTCGCATCTAGCTGCTTCAGTCGGCGACAGCTGAGGAAAATCAGCCAAATAGCTGTGAAACTCTTCGCCGCTGAGACCAGGCTCCTTGGTAAAATAGCTCTCGAAATGCCGCCGAAACGCTTCACCCATATCCTTGGTCGACCTTAGAGAGCGCCCCTCTGGAGTAATGACCTCGCGAATGTATCGATCGTAACCTCGACCGATCTCTTCCTTCCGCAATTCTGCGCCCATGTTCACGGCTTCATTAGACATCTTGTTTAACCTATGTCTAACTATCTGACCCTGATAGCGCTTGCTAGCCTCACGCCCTGGCGTGCCTAGTTATCTCTAGGGAATCCCCCCAGCCACCGCCCGGGACAGACTATCCTCTAAGGTCTTCACCTTTTTAGCCTTATCTAGAGCCAGTCGTTGGCTATATTCGGTGATGAAGGACCTAATCATATCCTTAAAATTTTCCCACCACTTACTCCCAATAACCGCTCCACTAATTCCCGCTGCACTAATCAAGTTAGCTGTTGCAGAAAGTCCCGCCTGTCCAGTAAGGACAGATTGAAATTCCAGTATCCAGCCGTTCTAGGCCTACTACCTAATACCATCCAGGCACAGACGAGTCAATGATCTGAATAGTCTACCCGGTGGAACGTGGGACAATCTAGTAAATCTAGATCGACTCCTCTCACTAACATTCTGTCCAGGTAGCTGGCTACCTGGAGAGACGGCCAACTACGAACCAACGTCCACATCTCCACCCTCGGATGATCGACCCTGTATCTATCGACGAGCCCAAATTCGTCGATCAGATCAACCAGGCTACGATCACCCGATGCCTTCCCGCTATCTCTCCGCCCCTTATCCATCTTGGGGTCCAGGACGGCATTCCTCTCCCCCATTAATACTAAGCGCGACGAATTTAGCAGGAACGGCCCCAACTGACGGAAAATTCGACACGCTCACTGTGGTCGTTCAGCGCATAAACCGCAACGACCCGAAACCAACCACTGCTCACGGCAATATCAGCCACGATCAATTGGCCCCACGCGCTAACCTGAAGAAGGTCCACCTTCGCACCAAGGGAACGTTTAACCAACAAGGAAACACCTCTGGCCAGCTGGTTCAGATATGCTGAAGAGACGACAAAGTTGCTAGACAGCACACGAGCATCAACCTCTCAAACAAAGTGTGTTTCCTGGATCGCAGCTACATCCACTCCAAAGGACCTGAGATCCCAGAGATGGCGGGCGGCCTTACCCTGATCTCTCAGACCCCTCACATTCAGACTGGCTTGCTTGATTGACATAATTTAAACCCGAGTCTCTTAAGCGCAGACTGGCCGGAAATCTACGGGTGCCAAGACCCAGACGGATTGTTTCAGACTACCAGTACCTATATCGGACGCAATTCGTCTTTCTGTGACAATAGCGCCAATGTCAGTGGGAAAAGTTAATTTTATTACCCTATATAGAGAGGGGTGGAGAAGAACTGGGGCCCTCCCTGCACAATACTGAGATAACTTTTTCAGCTCCGGTGATTCTGCCTGTACCATCCATATGTATTACACTTTGTTTAGGAATATTCAGGACGACTTACGATATATTTTCTGAAAAAACAAATCTGATAACTTACAAGCTACAAGAATGTATTTATCTGATATTTCACCTCATGGAAAAGTGAAAATAATTATATCAGATAATGGTGGAGAATTTATTTCTGATGATTACGAAAACCTCCTAATAAATGAAGGCATTAAACATGAGAAAATCTGTCCTTATTCCCCGCACCAGAACGCAATCGCTGAACGTAGTTGGCGGACTATTTCGAAATGGCTAGATGTTTGCTAATAGAATCTAAGTTACCCAAAAATCTGTGGGTCTATGCATTAAATACAACCGTATATATAAGAAACCGTTGCTATAATAGTAACATTAAAAAGACTCCTTACGAGACATATACGAATTATAAACCCAACGTTAGTGGTATGCATATTTTTGGTACCATTTGCTACACATATGTCAACCACAGGGCAAAAGTAGATCCAAAAAGTGAAAGAGGCATATTCATTGGCTATGACAAAACAATTCCAGCCAATATGATTTATTTCCCACAAAGTAAAATAATAAGGAAGATCAGATGCGTCAGATTTACAGATTCCTTTGAGTACGTGGACGATCCCGAAGAAAAGAACATTAACTGCGAGGAACTGGTCCAACACGAACGAGTATGGCCTAATTATGAGATAGGGCCTATAAATAGAAAACCCGTTCAAAATCCACAATTAAAGGAAGGTGTTATACTAGATGATATAGACGAGGAAAAATCAGACGCAAACCTTGAGTTAAAAGAAGATACAACAAGAGAGGAGGGGCAAATTCAGCGTTATCCGACCAGAAATAGAAGAAAGCCAGACTATTTTGGAATGGGTCAATGTAATATCTGTGACATTGACTGTGGCTATTCGGTGCAATGTATCCCGAAGAACTATCAAGAAGCCATAAATTTTGATAATTCCAAACGATGTATAGCCGCCATGCAAAAAGAAATGGAATCCCTAGTATCAAATGATACTTTTGAATTGAAAAAGGCCCTGGATGATACAAATATTATCGGCAGCCGTTGGGTTTATACTATAAAGCGAACTGAGAATGGCTCGCCAGTGTATAAGGTTCGTTTTGTAGCTAAAGGATTCTCGCAGATATACGGAGAAGATTATGTAGAAACATTCAGTCCAACATCAAACATGACAACAATAAGAATTTTGATGCAAATGGCCGCATATTATGGTATGGATATACACCATATGGATGTTAAAACAGCGTATTTCAATGCTCCGATTGACTATGAAATATACATAGAACCGCCAGAAGGTTTTGAAAAAGGCGATAATTATGTATGGAAACTCAAAAAGTCACTATATGGACTCAAACAAAGCGGAAAAACGTGGAATAAATTACTATATTCCTATTTAACTAAACAACATTTTGAACCCTCCCCAGTTGACACATGCCTGTACACAATAATATTTAATAATGAAATAGTAGCAATTCTGATTATTTGGATCGACGATATGTTAATTGCTTCAAAATGTGAAACTGCTCTATTAAAAATTCCTTAAATATAATGTTTAAAATGACCGACTTGAATCGACTATCATGGTTTCTTGGTATACAGTTCGAATTTAAGGACAACACTATTACAATGAATCAATCCAGATACATCGAAAAACTTTTATCTAAATTCAGCATGCCAAATTGTAAAACACGAACCCGGACGAGGCTCCGCCGAGGGTCAGAGTCTCGTTCGGGGTGGTAGACTGTCCCTGAACCCGTTTTTACGGGTTCCAGTAGGGACTATTTTTAGCCGAGCCTACGGGCTAGGAAATCCCACGTTAAACCCGGCCTTGTGCCACATGTAACCCTCGTGGGAGGTGGCTAAATATTACAGCCAGCCTTTGATATCAAATACTGAAGAATTACGGAACAGCTGCTGGTGGTATTGGCGATATAGTCAGATTCAGTAGAGTGTCTGACTCGTGAGTGTTAAACTTTAACGTTGTTTCATTGAACAGATTACGTACTGCGCTGGATTCTATATTCATAGACTATGGTAAACATGGTCAACAATATATACTTATAATATGGCATTCTTCCTCCCGCCCTTAGAAAAAGACCCATTCAACGAACCTCTGCCTTGAAAACGTCTTAAGCATTGTTGAACAGTAACAGAAAAAAACGGCGTTTGCATGAAAGACATTATTTATCTCCGTCATCGCTTAAAAAAAAAGTTATTATAAAATTATGTTTCTAACATTTATATAATTTGCGTGAGATGGTCAAGCAATAACAGAAGTGAAATGTAATCGGACATTTGAAAATAATTCTACTTGTTTATTACTGGTGAAAATGAAGCTGATAAAACTATCGTCATTACTTCCGCTATTTCAAGCTCCCCCTCCTCGTCTCTGTCTCTATTCTTACACAGACATTAGTAAGAGTTATTTCCTTCCAATGATATTTTGTAACTCATCGGTGTTGACCAAGTGTGAAGTGATCCTTCCGGAAGCAAAGACGCCAACAGTGCAGAAAGTATCGGAAAATAAATGAAAAAAAGAAAAATTCTTTTCATTTAATGATAATTCTTTTAGATCAATTATTCTCACCTTCTTCGACTACATTATGTATTTTTGTTTTCGCACAAGTACTCAAGAAAACAAAATCACCCTTCTGCTTAGCTAACCCTAATAGCATGCATCATAGATTTTTTAGAGTTTTCGGATATTTTGATTAGAAAAATGGTGTTGTATCATCATTTAGAATGTTTTTTATGCAAATTTGACCTCTCAGGAAGAAAATAGAAAGTAAATAAAACACGTGTGGAATAATGAGGATTCACTTTAGAAGCTTACAGATTTAGTTTCTCACACACACACACACATACACACACACACACACACACACACACACAAACACACACACGCGCGCGCATATCTGTAAAATGACGAAATAAATAAAAAAGGCAGAGGAGAAACTATTCTTAGCCAAGGTGTTTCATCGGAGATAAACAATCTACCATATTTTTATCTAAAATAAATAGTGTGTATCTAAAAACGTTCCCAAATTAACATGCGTAAAACCACCAAACATAATATCTACTAAAAACCACGCGCACACACGCGCACACACTTCCGAATATACACTATCATCTGAATCCATATAGAAATATTGGAATGATTAGGCATTTACAAAAAAAAGAGAGGTATTTATGTTTTTTTCTGTTGGGCTTGAAATCCGTTAATTTCTTGACGTTTCGAAGTTCAAATAACACAAAACCAGAATTTCTTTTTCCATATGTCATTCTCTGACGAAGCTTAAATAAAAGTGAAAACTATTAAACTGGTAATCATTTCTTACTTTTCATTTGTATTATCGCACACACACGCACACGCACACACGCACACACACACACACATACACACACACACCCATATATACATATATTTAAATTATTTAAAAGAAAATTTTGATATTTTAACATAATCAATTCTCTACGACGACCAAAAAATTGATTCGTAGACTCGAAAGGATTAAAAAAATAAACAGCAATAGTATGTCGAAATTGTTTGACCAAACGTGCTTGAATATATATATATATATATCTTAGAATTAGAATTGTGTTTTTTTCATTGCCCAGATAAATCCCACGAGTTTTAGTGTTGTGATTTTAGTGTGAATGTATGTGTGTGGTCTTGCAGGAGTTGGTGGTGACGGTACGTACGTTGATGCTATTATGTCCAAATGAAGCATAAAGACTTCTTCTCATACATTAGTGTTTACCATCCAATCTCCAAATTCAGTGAATGCATCGAACTTATAGAGAATATACCGAATCCTATATCTCTGCCAGGAACCCCAATCCGGAATCATTTCAGGCCTCACCAGGACTAGACCAAGGACGAAATGAGATCACCACTCTATTTAGTCTCTTCTCGGACCATATGCCCCGCGCAAATACAAAATTTGACGAGATCAGTTCTGACTATTTACGCTTTACATATCATATCTCAAATGACTCTACCAATAAAAAAAACTACGATCTTGCTTTCCCTCCCGAGGCAAATATATTTATGATGAGGGTGCGTGCTATGCTGGTGCCGTGGATGTTCGTATTTAAATAAGAATGATCTTCAACATAAAATCAGCATACACTTACAAGTGTTCCAAGAAATGTGACGCAAGATAATTATTTCAAAAACAGAAACTATGGATCAGGAGTTGAAATGAAAGCAGCATAAAAATGAAATGAATCTAGCATAAATTACAAGATGTGTAATTAGTAAATACTAAAAACTTCAGATAGCTCACCGTATGAAAACAAAAACAAATTATGAACAGGAAAAAAGAAATTGGACTAGATTGCGCCCGATGTAGTTTCACCCAACACTGCAAATTGGTACGAAACCAAAAGCTCAACCTGAAAATTCGAGTCATCTTTTAAATAATCTTATCTGTCTATATTTCTGAGATGAGGTATTATGTACACTCAAAGACACATGGCACAGTGGATAAAGGCGTTAGTTAGATCTAGTGACAGGACCCGAAAAGTGTGAGTTCAATATCTACTTAAGGTGGTGGAGAACTTGGAGAGGGGAATTAACAGGAGATAACTGATAACTAATATCCATTATTCATGGCACGTGGAACTAGAACAGTCTACCCCAGCGAGAGAAATAAAGGGTTCAGTTCGACATTCCAACCACTGGAAGACGGCTGGAGCGTGCAACGGCCGAAACGTTGTGATAAATATGGCAACATGAGGATGATAGCCCGAACAATGTAAATAGTCTTATCAGATCGATACTTTCATATGGCTGCCATGCATGGCACTGCTAAATCCGATCAGAAATATCTAAACTGTCAGCTGTATATAACCGCTTCACAATATCAATTGTGAAAAAAGGCCTGAAGATTTTGGAGAAGATCATCTTGCTTTGAACATTGTGGACGGGCGCTACAGAATCATAAAAAAAAGAACTGCACTAAATAATAGAAATCACATCACATGAGGACTTCCAACAGCAGCAACGACCACAAAGGATGTCATCTGTAAGTCAGAGGGAAAATAATGACATAATCAAGACGTTAGCATTTCATACCGCATCAAACAGAAGATTTAGAAGGAAACTCAGAGCAATACTGGAAAAAGCGATAAGAGCTAATGGAAAAAATATTTTAAGAAAAATTTTTCATGAATTTCAACGGAAAAAAATACTGCTTGGTCAATGCATACTAAAATTTCCTTGTAGGGAAACGGCTATTATTACTATTAATATTAGAATGTTAGTATTGGGGTAAATTTAATGGTTGATGGAAAAAGTATTGTCTATCAGGAACACTTTGATGGTATATGGGTGCGTATATGTGTGCGTATTGAATTAATTCTACTATATTTATAGTTGCCATTGTCACCATGTAAGGATTTTGAGTGTATCGAGAGATGAGAAGATAAAACAGAACCAAAACCACATCAGATGTCAGTATGGATAATAATAAATGTTTGCAAAGGCATAAGATCTATATCAGTGAAAATTCCAGACCCTTTAAAGCCTGAAAGACAAGAGAGATCTCCGTTGGCAAATCCACGTAACACACAGGATTCAAACTGGCTATGACATTGATCTAAAAATACCACATTAACAACAGCGATCATGCTTTACTACACATAAAATATTTAGAAGGAATATTAATAAATAACTTTCCATAGATAAATACACACCAGACGCAATTTTTCATATTACCGACTCTTATAAAATATGTAAATGACGATGCCACTCAAATCCGAGGATGCCTGTTTACTAAGGCGACTAGCTAACCCCCACTGGAGACGCCTACTCAGGCACATTTGTGTTTGTTCATCGCGCACATAGCCTACGTCTGGTTTATACTGCAACTATGCTGAGCGGACCTTAGTTAGAGTTTCTGTGAAAGAGCGCGTTATCTAACGTGATCAATAAGGCTAGGACGCTGAAAACCTCGGACACGATGCCATGTGACTTCGTGCTACCACAACCATCAAGGGTTCCGTCTAGCTAATTTCACTCATAACTCTTGGCTCAAACCGTGGTATGGTTTTCAGACACTTTCCAATAGTGCCGCGCGCTGGAATCACCTCCTCCAGATCGATAACATAAAGAAGGCACATTCCTGACAAATCGAATGTGGTGAGATTCGACCCTGAAACCTAACGTTCTAACCACTAGGACACTGAAACTTTTAAAATACATAATTAAAAAGCCTAATATGCAGATACCTGCGGACGATGTAACCTGATATTTGCATTTAAACATAACGTTCAATCAAAAAACATATGTAATAAGAATAACAAATGCTGAATAATGTAAGCCGGCCACCAATCTCATCTATTTTTGGCCACCTAACAGACGGAATGATGTTGATTCTTCAAAATTTCAAATGATTATACTTTATTGAATTTTATGATTTTGGTGTTTATAACGCACGGACAGTTTTCTTACATGTCAATCGCTAAATACATTGATAACCTCAAAATCCTAAAACGTAATGAAAAAAAATTGTGTTGAATTCCTTGGGCTTTCAACGCCAAGATAACGATAGAATCCAGCCAACATGAAAAATGTTTAAAAAAGTAACAAACATTACTTGCCTGGTTAAATTAGTATAAATTGTTTAAATTAACATTTGCAGCCAACAGAAATCATATATATATATATATATATATATATATATAGTTGTGTGTGTGGTGCCGGCCTTGAAAAGTATATCACATTGTTTACGTCTCTGTTTGAATTACGTAGGTCGTTTTTCTAATTTTCGCAACCATCACAGACTTGGCAAATTACCGAGAATCAGTTTGACTGTAAAATCAGAAATCTTTGTTTATTAACATCAGCTTACAAGACAGATATTCGGTCAAAGGTTCGCTTAATTAAACTTACAAGACTTTAAATCATGTAAACCATAGCAAGTAGAAAAAGAATCGCATACTATGGTTTACAGTGCGGCTGACATCAGAGGTCATGGCATAATTCTAGCGCCACTCCAACGTGGGTGGCAGGAAAAGAGAGAAGAGAAGAGAACAAAGGGAAACCATTTTAGACAATTTTTCTTGTAAGACAATGCTGGAAGTGTCTTTAAGAAATTTGGGATGCCTATCAAACTCGTTTTACAGCCTAATTCGCTAAACGTGTGTTTTGCTTTCACTCATGTGACATATATGTATTTTTAATCATTCTCAACGCACAAAGACGCAAGGGTTTACTGAATGTCATAGAAGATGACAAGAATTGTGAAGGAGAGAGAACAGTAAAAATGAAAGGGTTAATAAAACAGAAGATAATGATTGGCATTGCACTTAGACTTTAAGTTGGCTAGGAAGGAATACGCCCGAAGAAAGAAATGCGAGAAAGGAAACTGTTCGCATAGAACTTACGGTTACATGTCACCATTTCAACTGCTAAATAATGAGGCAATGCCACCAAACTAGCACAGCGCTTGAATTCATAAAGTCTAAGTACCATAGATGAAACTTCATCAGGAAAATTACCATGAAAATATTTATAGAAAAGTCACAGGCACATTACGGCAGAAGGAATGTGACAGAAGCCAAGGTGACAGGTTAGGAACAATAACATTACAGATTCTTTTTTGAATTATATCAAATATCTTTAAATATATAACAGGAACACGAGATCAGATGTAGCAGCAATATTCAAAGCAAGGTCGAACGGTAGATATTTAAATAGATCAGATAGATTCTGGCGAGAAAAATGTCTAGCATGATACAGGCAAACAGTTTTCCGACCAACGGGTATAACAATTGATTAAATATAATCTCTCCCCTTCATGTCCGCGGAAAACGTTAGTACGAGTAGGCGAAATAAGTCACTCCTCTGGAGTTTCGCTTCAGTCATGCTCATGGAAGCTTAACATGCTTCACTGTGATGATTAAATTTTGGAAGTGTAAAGTTAACAAGACATTCCTTGCTTCAGTTAATAAGAGAATGTAGATCAGCTGCCAAATTAACTTTATCTAAAAACACAGGCTTCATATTAAGACAGAAATAAATGGTTGTGTGATCAGCATAGATATCCAATCAAGAAATAATGCCTTCAGGAAGGTCGATGGTGCAAATTAGGAACGACGTAATCTCAAGTTTAGAGCCCCGAGGAATACCTGCATGAATGCAAAAGGATATTGAAGAGTTGCTATACAACAAAAAATGCATTTCGCGTTTCGATAAGAAAGAGTGAACCTGTTCAAAGATTCGTCTAGAAATACTATAACTTTTCAATTTGTGGTGAAGCCCAATATAACAAACTCTGTCAAATGTTTTCGAGATAAAGCAACAGCCCAAAATTCACGGTTCTTATCAAAAGCGTGACAAACTCTTTCCGTAATAGCCGTTAACACATCAGCAGTTGACCTAGAGAAGCGAAAGACCCTGCGAGGTGAGATGATTAGCCATTTCAGATTTAATGAGAGCATCTAATACTTTGCCAAAAACTGTACAAAATTAATACGCCAGTTGTCAGAAGGATCAAACAGCTCGCCCGAGTTCTTCAAAACAGGGACTATAGATAAGGATTCCCAGCAAGCAGGAAAGCAAGAAGCAGTAAGGCAAGTATTGTAAAGTGTAAGCAGAACATGAACCAGTTTTAGAGTACATTTCTTAAGGACTATTGCAGGGATACCTTCAAGTCCACATGCTTTGACGGGATATTGTTTAGAGATGACAACAAGCACCATGGTCGGAGTTATATGCATATCACTCAATAGGTGCTCCATTTCTAAATAGAAAATGCAAACAAAGATCCTCCAGACGAGTCAAGAGTAAACTTTGAAGAGCATTTATAATCAAAACATTCTGCTTCATCAATGAAAGATTTTAACATCTTGAATTGAATGAAGAAAGGAAGAATATAAGACTTATTCTTATTTCAGGCACTATTATAGAAACACCAATAGTGACGTGTGCCAAACTTGTTAGAAACTATGAGGTGTCTCATTTTCCTTAGAAAATAACTATATGAATTGTCACTATTATGGGAGAAAAAATCTGCCAGAGGTACCCATTTTTCATCTTGGCCTGCAAGTCGGATATTACGACATTACTCATTATAATTACCCTTCTGCTTTCAGATTTTCTTGTGCTTTATATTCGCAGCACTAACGCAAGAAATGCGAATGCCAGACAAAGAGATATTTCAGAATGTTAACTACGTATTGGAGACGTCGATACGCAAATCCAAGTATCTACGTAATAAAAGATGATGACAAGTATGACACAGACATTGGTGAGTACAAAAAAATAACGGAATATGTCTTTGAGAATATGAAGTATTCTGGGATAGGAAATATCTTTAGAAACAAGGATGGCTGAACTGATACATCTCATCAGCTACATAGCGGCAAACCCAGGGCAATTATCTCTAAGCTGAAAAAGAAACTTGAATCTAGAGACAAGTTGTGCTAACGAAGAATAACAATGAAGAAAGGAAGAATTATTGAGGAAAGCAGGGACAAGAAAACAAGTGAGATTTACATTCAGCAAGAGAAAGCGTCGAGCTCTGAATAATGATGATTGTTCCAAATTTGGAATAATTTATCTTTCATTTTTTTTTCATAATCTAACTACAGAAAGATCAACTATATTCCTTAAACTGACCGAGACAGAACGGTATTACTCGGCATTTGCAAACTCATTTGAAGTGACATTATTCGTCTGCCAAAATCTGTTATATTAGAAGTATTTTTATTGGGATTGAAGACAACTGGAGATGAAGCTGATATTTTGTGTTATTGATGTAAAAATATTCAAATGCCGTAAATACTCGTGTATAAGCCGACTTCACGTATAATATGACCCCTGATATCTTTTGCATGAAAGTTAATACCTTGGGGAAAAATCCCTTTGTTTAGTGAAACCAGTCACCGGAAATGCATCTTTATCCTCTTCAAAAAACAATTACCATTGTATAGTGCAACTCCCTATTCTTTGCATAAAAACTAATAATAAAATTTGCATTATACTCGAATACAGAGTGCGATGGCTAATTTGTCGTCTAAATTAAGAACAAGGAAAATAACACTGACAACTAATTTGAAAAGGTATATTTACCAAAATTACACAAGAAATATCTTGAAATAATAAAGAGCGAATTTGTTCAAAAAATCGCCATCGGCTTCAACCACGGACTCAAGGCGACTTCGGAATCTCCTGTAACTCTTCTAGACGGTCTCCTTGTTTAAGTCGTTAAATGCTGCAATAATATTTACTTTCAGTTCATCTTTTGTGTTACTAGGAGTTTTGTTAGTCTCTCGCCCAGCCGCGCTCCACACATAAAAAGAAAGTGGGTTACCGTCGCAGAAATATAGGATCTTCCAGCAGCCAACCTCTTGACCCACGACAACATTACCTCCTCAATCTAATTAATGTAGGCTTTCGTATTGAGGCTCTTACCAACAATTTCTGGATTTATCAGAATTATCAGAGTGACATTTTTTGGAGCTGCCGTATTTTCGTAATCATCATTAGATTCATCCAATTCTTTCCGAATCATCTGCACTGTGCTCACATTGACACGCAAACACACTGAAATGTTCGTATTGGAGCTTCCAGCGCGAATGCCAACAATACAGCAAGCTGTTTCCAAATTTCTGTCGGATTGAATTGAGTCAGCGTGCTCTTTTTCTCACAGACGGGGACCAGCTGAGCCTACTATACTGCGCCGTCAACAAAATTAAAAATAAACAAGGCTCATGCGCGAAAGTTAAGTTATAAAATGGCGCCAATTTACATATCACACCCAGTATATACGGTATTTGGAAGAAATGTCTTAATATAAATTGCTAGCCTCATTATCAAACTATTATATCGTATTGATATCTATGTTCCAAGATAATTTTTCAATCAAATTGTGTATTTCACTATACATGAATTATTCCGATTATGATTTGATGAATGTGTCAGGCAATTGTTTAATATTTTGAGTTTCTACACATTCGAGAAGTTGCATATGCTCGCCTATATTAAAAATGACCAGAAAACAATTTTTTATTGGTTAAATTTTCGAAGCCTCGAATAAAATTTCTAAGAAAAACGTAAACACATAGATCATTAATAAGCGTGATAGAAGAGGCAGCGGGAATATCTCTTGACCGATATTCTAAAAACAATCGGAAAAAATAGGACATCAGAAAACAATAGAAAATTCTTATGAAGATTAGATTGTCCTAATTAATTGACCCTTATCAAACAATGTATTTTGAGTAAAATAAACGCAGACCAATTTAAGACGGAGAAGTATCAAAATTAAAACAATAAATCAGAAACCGGAAATTAATGTAGCTGGTGATTCATATACGATTTACAGGAATCATTCAGGTACATCTTAAGGCATGTGTATGATATTCCCTAAAAGAGGTGTCTGTATAACGAGAATATCTGAGATAAATATGGCATTGTAAATTGTAACGCCTGATGGCATTTAGTCAATACTCCGACATAAGCGTGATAATATTTCCAGGAAATAAATTGGTGTTATGTTTCAGCTTAAATAAAATATTCTGGTTATCAATTCAAGCATTGAGCTCATTATGTGCGTTAGAGGAAAAGGTACATTTTCTCGTTTGCGTTCGAGGACAGTCAATTCATTCTCCGTGTACCTGTAAAACTATTTTGATAAAGCATATTCACTTTTACGTTTCCTAACGAATGTCTCTTGTTGGCGAATAATATTCTATGAAAATCCAGATTGGACATGATAATAAATCATTTCACACAAAGCAATGAGATGAAACCATTATGTTGAAAAGGGTTAGAGACAGTGAAAGAAAATAAGGACAATAGATGACCAGGGTTCAAAAAGGCACAAGAACGCGACTGATGCTGCATTAAAATATTTGAAGATCATAGTTCACAGGAAAGCAAAATGTCGGAAGAGAAAAGAAAAAAATGAATACACAAGTGATTTCTATTTGGTTAGATGAAGTCGAATCAATTGACATACGAGTGTCACTTAAGATAAGTTACTACCAAATTTGACTATCTATTTCTTCTGGGATTTTATGCGTCTAAACTAATGTTTGCCAAACAACAAGCCAATCACAACAACGGTGTATTTAGCGTAGCAACTTGCCCGTTTGCCAACTTAGCTGCCTTCAAGAAATAAAATAACATACAGAAAGAAAATATTGACACTGACCCGAAAAGATGTCCGAGTAAGTGAAGTGGAGGTAGATAGATTCCAAAAGATGTTGAGAAAATTTTCACAATTCATATGAAACATCGTGTGGAAGATATGCACCTAAGGAACAATTAAAAGAAAATTATATTGACACGGATTTAATTTTGATTTTCTTTATTTACCTGATATATTTTAGAATCTGCCAAAAGTTTTTCGTGTTTTTCTTTTTCTTTATTCTATTCTAATTCTACATTATTCACAGTAATTAAAAAAATACTGTAAACTGTAAATCGTACATGTCGATATGAAGAGAAGAATTAATTCCTACGTGTACTTTAGTTTGGCACACGAAAACATATATGTGGCATTTGGTGAGGATTAAATTCTGTGCAGTAGTCATGGTAAATTTAACTCGTTAAACATTAACTTCCAAAACCCCCTTTATTTACAACGTTCAAATTATTTTGGTACAAGACCAAAAGCACTGGCAGACCGACAGGATCAAACTCACTAATCAGTATTGATAATGTGAAAAAAATTGCTAGCTAATATATTGAGAAATACCTCATTATAATGCTATTAAATCGAGTACAATTGATTTTTAATTATGTAAATCGCCAAGGTTTTTATTCTTTCAAGTTATATTTTATTGACGTTAATTTAGCAAATTTTACATCAGACAACACTCTCAGAACAGTGTGTGTCTTGTAGAAGAAACATAACTTTGTTAATTTAAGGTAAGTCCACTAAACAAAAAAATACCTTCTTGTTCTGCATTGTTTTACTTGTTTCCACGATACTAGTTTTTAAAATTCATTTTACACTTTCCGAGCCTAAGCAATAAGTAGCTTAAAGTTGTAGGTGGCTAATTACTGATTGTGGACTGTACAACGAAATTGTCGGGCTGATCTCCTTACTTGAATCTAATGATGAGGTTATTTTCATTTAACAAAGCCATTTATCCTTAGACAGAAAGAGATTTAAATATTAGCGTCAACAGGTTAGTATCATAATCTTATAAATTTCTTAAATATTTCTCACATTTAACTCAACAAGGAAGTTTGTTAAGTAAATATTAACTTATAATTTTAGGTAATCTTTACTCAGAAATAATTCTTGAAAATTTCTTGTCAAATACTCATAGGTCAGAAACAAAAATACACTACATTTCAATTCATGTTTTTTTTAACTAACATATTTTAACCCACACCAATATAAAATAATCCGTGGCATTATCTTAGGATAAGGATATAATTTTGAGATTAAGTATATTTATTATTAAAATGTGTCATTTATTCAAAATAAACCGATGCAAATTCAAATATGATTGACCTTTTATAACTTATTCCTAATCTATGCTATTTTCCGTAACAACCGTAGAGTGGCAATAAAAAGCAAGTCAAATAGTATGAAAATATAAAGTGAAATTGTTTTCTTTAATATTATTCACGTAAAAATGTTTTTCTTTTTTGTCAAGGTACATTATTAAGTTTTCTTTCAAATGCATTGTTTTTTACATTTTATTCCTTCCTTCTAACATAATGGCGTTTTCTTATTTGCAACATCGAAGGAGTATTTTATATTCTAGATGGGATAATTAATCGTAATAACAATGTTTCATCTAAGAAATTCAAAATCTACATCGAATTCTTGCGTGAATAAAAAAACATGTCAGTATAGGAACACTCAGAGAGAAAACGGTTATGTCTATATGAGAGTGATGGAAGAATTGTTGAATTATTCGCCAGGGACTGTTAGAGAAATTATAAGGAATGCGTGGCGACAGCTTATTCTTTTGTTTTAATCCGTGATGAGTATTTAACATTCACAGAATGATAATAATAATCTAAGTGGGACTAAAAGATTAGCTTTTATAGGGTGAAAGACATATTTGTCAAATTCGTTTAATACTAATGATGAAACAATTTACTGTTGCGTTAATCCCAACAGACCAAACAAGACCAATCATATATTTTCTTTCTTTCTTTCGTTCATTAAATCATCTCCACCTATAATGTTGATTTCTTTAAAACGTTTTGTCACCGCTTCTTTCATTCATATCCTGCTATGAAGATTACCACAGTATAATACACGTGCATTAATGAAACTAAATTTCTTACAAACTATGACATATATAAAAGTGGTTTTGCTTTCCATGAGTTTCCTCTTGTAATTTGTGACTATTAAAAGTTTAAAACAACCTAAACTGTGTCGTCTGAATTTCTCCTTTGATCTCTGATTGTGATTACAGATTCAAGCGGACAATTACATTAACTGGACAATTGTGTTAGCGGCGACTTCAAAATGGTCGCTTCTTCCCTATAGCCTATTAACACCAAAGAAATTCATCCTTGTCAAATGAAATATCAGGCAGTCTCCATTAGAAATTCATCCCGTTTCCTTATCTTTATCGAAATAAAGATGATTCGCTGGTCATTCTTTGATCAGGGAAGGAAGACTTGAAGATAATACAAGGAAACAAAATGTGTGTACAATTGGTGAAATGAGAAAAGGAAAAAAAGAAAATAAAGGAAAATAAAAAGAGAGAGATAGCAAGAGAAGAAAAGAACCACAAGAGAAATAAATGAGGCTATTCAGTAGAAACAGGGGGTGGGACAGAAGAAGCGGTCCTTGAAATGTGTCAATAGTTTGAGCGATACATCAGGCTTTATTCTTTCGTCTGCTTGAAATGATGGCACAGCAAATAAAACATACGATAAAACATAAAACGTGTAAATCTGCGGAAATAGTGGCATTAATATTAATAATTAGTATTTATGTTTATACCTCAGGGCCCGTTAAACTTGTCAAATATTTTATAAATATTGAAATAATAAGGGATAAAAAAGAAAAAAGGTAAGAAAACTATCACTATCAATAGCAATAAACGAGGATGAATTAAAAAAGATTAAAAATGAAAAATATTTACAAAGAAAATAATAATAATAGGAGTAGTAATAATATTAATAATAGTATTAATAATAATAATAATAATAATAATAATAATAATATAATATAATATATATAATATAATAATACATATATAATATAATAGTAATAATAATAATAGTAGTAGTAGCAATAATAATAATAATAATAGTAATAATAATAATATAATATACATATATATGTAATATAATAATATATTTATATATACATATATATATATATAAATATATATGCATGTATATATAATGTATATAATAATAATAATAATAATAATAATAATAATAATAATAATAATAATAATAATAATAATAATAATAACAACAAAAACAATAAAACAATAATAATAATAATAATAATAATAATAATAATTAAAAAAAAAAAAATTTTTTGTCAGTGAAAAGTGTCATGATGCCATTCCTAACCTTAGCTCCATGGGCGGGACCTGGAAAAAAATGTGTAAACGACAGAAAACAAAGAAAATAATAATAATAATAATAATAATAATAATAATAATAATAAGAAGAAGAAGAAGAAGAAGAAGAAGAAGAAGAAGAAGAAGAAGAAGAAGAAGAAGAAGAAGAAGAAGAAGAAAAAGAAGAAGAAGAGGAGGAGGAGGAGGACGAAGAGAAATGAGTGAGAAATAGAAAGAAATTAAAAAAAGAATAAGGTAGAACGACTGGAGTTTGAAAGCTAAGGAAGAGTAAAAAAAAGCTGAGTTTAAACTTAAGAAAAAAGTCGAATGCCTGGAAGCAAGAAAGAATGACAAATGAGATGGAAAATGAAACCGAAGTCAAGATTAAAATTTACGCCAGGTAGAAACTGGGAAAATGATGGCGAGAAAACTGAACAAGAAAAAGAAAAGGCGAAGAAAAGATCGAATCCAGATGATTGAAAGAAAAAGTGAAAATTGTTGATATGGAACAAAATAGGCAAATTGTTGTCGTAAATAATTAATCGGCAGAGAAAAAGAAATGTTCGTGTTTGATTTGATCCGATAGTCGTTGATCCCACGGCGACTCTCTTTGACACAAAGTCGGACAAGGAAACAACAACAAAAACTAAAAGTAAAACATGACATTGTTTTAAGCAATCCTTCATAATCTCCGCACCAGAAGCTTAAGTCGGCTTTCAAGTTTTGATGCACGGTTGACATTGGAGACAATTCCGACGGGAAAGAAAGGAAAAAAATGGTTAGGAACTGGCAGCAAATCGGTGATCAAGACAACAACAGAGACACAAACAGAAAAAAAAGAAGAATGAAAGAAAGAAAGATGAACACTTTAAAAAAACCTTGTGACAAGTAAAAACCAGGAAAAGTCGAACGAATAAAATATTTTGCAAATACACAGTCGCTATAGCAAACAAGCCGGATTTCCAACAAAGATATTTAACCATAGAAAATAAGTTATTCTATAAGAGATTTGCTTATCAGTTGACTGACCTTAAATATTTGGTCGTGTAATTATCATTACAGTCTATGAGCGGGAATATGGTGGGTGTAGAATGTTAAGTGTTTGTTTTTATTTTTTGTTGGTGGGGTGGGGGTAATTACATGAATGAGGCAGGCAAAGCGACTTGGAAGTCAGATATATAGTGATGAGGACCCTCAATCAGAGACCATCTGAGAGTCACCTACCTGTAAGTTTGTGCGTAACTTTTACGAAAACTTTTCATGATACCGCGCAAATTTGATTGAGAGATATGTGCCTGGTATAAATTTAGTAGAATGTGTTTTATGTTGTGTAGAATAAGTTCAGTATATTTTTTAACCCAGCGACACGTCGTAAATTTTACACTCAATAATAATAATAATAATAATAATAATAATAATAATAATAATAATAATAATAAAAGTGCCTCCTTATTGATATGGCAGTCCCTGTAGACTGCAATGTATCTTTGAAGATATTCAAAAAGCTGTCAAAATACAAGAACCTTGAAATAGAAACAACAATCCCTGTTGTAGTTGGAGCTCTAGGATTGGTTGGAAAAGATTCAAGTGGACTAATTGAAGGGATTCCTGGAAGTCCATACCTCAAAGTGATAAAAAAATTGTTCTGAAAAGTACAGCCACACATTTTGCGAAGAGCTTTATCTATGTAATTTTTTTTTTTGCAGTGGAAAGTGTCATGATACCATTTCTAACCTTAGGTCCTTGGGCGGGACCCGGAAATAAATGTGTAAACTCCAGATATCAAAAGAAATAATAATAATAATAATAATAATAATAATAATAATAATAATAATAATAATAATGATAACAACAATAATAATAATGTGGAAATCACATGTCCTCTTATGAATGTTGCAGCGCCAGCCATCAAAATCTCATCTGTGCAAAAGTTTGAGAAAATAAGCATATTAAATCAGTTGTATATTACCTATTATTATTAGGGCCTTGCGGGAATTATATCAAAAGGGGCAAATAAATATATGGATTAAATCATTGGTAACACTATAATATGTGAATTGAAAAAATCATCATAGTCAACATCATTGCTCAAATCTTGAGTAGAATTTGGTCTCCACGGTGAACACAGTTTTATTTATTTGTTTTTAATCAGCGTCACCCCAAGCAAGACAGTAGAGCCACTAAGACGCAAAGGGTTACAGGGTGTGGCGGAAGTAGGAACAGAAACACTGGTAATGAGTGAAAAGAGAAAAGAGCAATCAGAAGGACAATAGACAGCGATTGCATTTAAATTCTTGCAGATAAACGATGACGAGAAAGCATGGATCAGGATAGGATCTCAACAAGCGACAGGCGCGAGACATTATTTTTTCTCTTTATAGCATGTCAACTCACCTGTTTTTTTATTCAAATAAAACAAGAATATGACTTTATTCTTGAAACCGGTACTACTCAAAGCAATGTCAAATGTCGGAACTCAATAATAATAATAATAATAATAATAATAATAATAATAATAATAATAATAAGAAGAAGAAGAAGAAGAAGAAGAAGAAGAAGAAGAAGAAGAAAAATAGAAAGAAGGCAAAATAAGATGATGTGAAATATATAATCAACGATAATCTATGTATGAATTCAAATAATAATATTAATAATAATAGGGAATTTCAAGTGGATGAAGAAGAGTAAGTAAGCCATAATACAGCTAGTGCTGCGGTAAAGCACCCAAAACGAAGGCAAAAGCAAGTGCAACGGGCCAAATGTAGAAGGTATGGCAAGATAAACCTATTTATGGATAATACTCTACCCGTACCAAACAAGCTGATGTAAACAAACCCCATAGTCATCAGTTGTTACGCAGTGCAGGATTAAATGCTGGATCCGAATGTTTTATTCTTGCTTCACTGGGACATATGCTTGCTAACTAGAAATTACCAAGGAAACAGATTGAAAAAAAACCCAAATACAGATTCTGTGATGAATATCCAGAAACAATTGGTGATCTTGTATCGGGTTGCACGGTTTTAACTTGCACCGAATATAAATCCCTACATGACAGAGTGGGCAAATATCGGTACTGAAAAATGCAATGATAATGAAAGAAAACTGCAAGACATTAACACAACCCAGACCCGGTGACAGATATAGAGGGTCTGTAACACAGACAGAACAATCAAAACTAATCGCTCAGACATTGTGATAAAAGACCAGAAAAACAGAATGGGATTTCTTGTTCGCATGGCACTCCCTGCACAACTTAATCTATATTTAATGATGTTCCAAGAACTATTACCATACAAGGATCTTGAAGTAGAAATCTAAAGAATGTAGCACATGAAGATATCAATGACTCGAGTTGTGGTTGGGTTTGATTGAAAAAGCTACCGATGGATTCATTGAAGGGAACTCTGGTTGCGATGTCTTAAAGGAATAGAAAAATGATTCTCACAAGTACAGCTTACACCTTATGAAGGGTTTCATCTATGTAAAATATGTATGGATTTAGGCTGCCTTATTTAAAACCAAAATGCTCAGTGAAAAATGACATGGAGCCATTTCTAACCTTGTGATTCTGGTTGGGCCTGGAAAGAAATGAGTATACAACAGAAATCAAAGGAAATAATAATAATAATAATAATAATAATAATAATAATAATAATAATAATAATAATAATAATAATATACTTTTTGCAAAACAATAAAAATACAAGGGTCTTGATATCAAAAGCTCAAACGACTGGCACATGAGGATATCAACAATTCCAGTTATAGTTGGGTCCATTGGATTAGTTTGAAAATGTTCCGATAAACTCATTGTATTCCCAGTAAGATATGTGTGATCTTAGTTTTTTTTTCCTCAAAAAATGCTCAGTTGAAAATGTCGTGATGCTATTTCTGACCTTAGGTTTCTGGCTGGGACACGGAATGAAATGAGTATACTCCAGAAATCAAACCAAATCTAATCTAATCAAATAAAATAAACAAATAAATAGATAATAATAATAATAATAATAATAATAATAATAATAATAATAATAATAATAATAATAATGCGAATTTCGTACGAGGTAATGTCATTCTTTTACTCTTGCATGTTAATATTGTGATCCGATATATATATATGAAAATTAATTGTGGAATTTTTCAAGGCGAAACTTCATCTCCTCTACACTTTTGTCTGACATTAATTCTTATATGAAAATTGTTAAACAATACATGATATGGGCATTAGATCAAAGAGGATAAATGGATAAATCTTCTATTTCATATGGATGTCTTGAAATTATATGCAAGATGATGAATTGGAAGGGATTTTAAAGACAATGAAATGTGCCAGTGATGGTATATACATGGTATTTAGACGAGATAAATGTGCAAAGGCCACGCTTAAGCGAGGAAAGGTTATTAGTAGCGAGAATATAATACTTGATGCAGATAATGTGATTAATACTCTCGACCAGAAAGGTATTAACTAGTATCTGTCTGTGAATGAAGACAATATAGAATGGAACAGAAGAAGATGAAATAAAATCAGAAAGCAGTGCATCAGTCGAATGCGAGTAATAATGGAAACTGAATTGAACTCGAAAAATATAACAATAGTCATTAACACTTGCTATCCTAGATGTGATTTATAGCTTCAACATTGATGCACACAGCTCACATGCAATAAAATTTACGACACTAAGTCAGATGTTGACCGTCACTATCTGCTGAGGAGCAGTAGGGGTACCAGCCATGACTTAACTGGAACTGTCTTACAATATTTTAACAATGGGTCTTGGTAAGTATCCAATGCATCTATCCGGGCGTGGATGTTGCAACTCGTAATGGGGCATAAAAAATGTAAAAATCATTATTCAGTATCAAAAAAAGTTCATCCATATATAAGAATACGGATTAAATCTTTAAAAATAGATACAACTGTCACACAGATAGCAAGCAAAATGAAACAAGAAGCGAAGAATCTTGACCAAAAGCAAATCGAAGAAAGCTGGAGCCAAAAGCCTCTACATAGCCAGCTCCTCCGGGAAAAATTGCTGATTTTGATTAATTCACTTGGTTCAGTATGTAGGGAGTTCAGAACTAATTCATTTGCCTCAACATAAAATGTCAGAAAATAAAAGGAAAGCTCTTAAAAAATAATCCAAATTGTTACTAAAGAGCAACTTTATCAAATGCTAATAAACACTAAATAGATTAATGATGTTGAAAAATTTCTTTATTAAATGCTAATTGTTGACCATATTCACCATAGTCTATGAATATAGAATCCAGCGCAGTACGTAATCTGTTCAATGATTAGACATTAAAGATTAACACTCACGAGTCAGACACTCTACTGAATCTGACTATATCGCCAATACCACTAGCAGCAGCTGTTCCGTAATTCTTTAGTCTTCGATATCAAAGGCTGGCAGTGAATATTCCGGAAAAAACATGGCCGCCTTTATACACGTCGACATAAATATTTTGAGCCTTCTGATTTGTTAACTGTTCTATTGGTCAACTATAGCTCATTTTGGCTGGCTCACTAGTACACCAAGGTACCCCAAAACTCCAACACTAATAAACACTAAATACATTAATGGTGTTGAAAAGTTTCTCAAAATTTCAGAGAACAACCGCGCATATTATGATTAGGCTGTCCAAAAGAATCCAGTCATTTGCAACAGATCCGCCATCTCAGTGAGAAACACCTTTTGGGATTTTCATTTTCCTTCCTGTGTAGTGACTCTTCAGGATGTAGACGATCATGGCTCTCCATAACTTCCTGTCCCGTGTAGCTCTTGATAAATGTTATCTTTTTGTTATATCTCCTAAACCTTGTTGTGCCAAGCATTTACACAAGGTCGCTAGGTAGGTTAAGCGTTGTTTTCTTTTGTCCGTCTTACCTTCAATCTGTCTTGGGAGTCTTAAATTATCCAAACCTTCTTTCCTCATTATGTGCCCTAGAAACATCAACTATCTCTTCTTGATGTTAAATTTCTTTTTTCTTTTCTATTTTTTTCTAAAATAGTTGCTCAAGTCTACATCCTGAAGAGACACTTCACAGGAAGGAAAATGAAAATCCCAAAAGGTGTTTCTCACTGAGATGGCTAATCTGTTGCAAATGACTGGATTCTTTTGGACAGCCTAATCATAATATGCGCGGTTGTTCTCTGACATTTTTGAGAAATTTTTCAACATCATTAATCTATTTAGTGTTTGTATACTCAGCATCCTTTTGTAGAACCACATCTCTGTTGCTTCAACTCTCTTCTTCATCTTTGGGGAGTTTGTCCAGCACCCAGTGCCATACAGGAGGACAGATAACACGTAACAGTTTAGTACTTTTTCCTTGTTTCTAGTGAGTTTTTTTCTATATCTCAGTGACCCGCTTAGCTTTGGGAATGCAATTTTAGATATCCTGATATGTCTTCGATTGTCAGTGTCACACATTCCGTCTTCTGTTAGAACACGACAAAACCAACTGATAATATGAAATATTCAAGAATAAAGTGCTCACAAAAACAATACAAAACGTTATGAAGAAACTTTGAAAGATATATCTGATAAACATCTAACACTTCAAAAGAATGTATACAAAAATCAACTTTTCAATTGAAAATAATCTGCAGAAACTTGGCAAAGCATTACTGAAATCTGTGAAGGAAAGAATCCAATCCATGCTACAATTGAAGACGAAAGGCTACAAATGAGGAAAAATCACTTTCCCAAATCTCCTTCGTAAACCTCTACACAGTTGAGAAGAATATGCAACAAATATTAGAATAAGCCAATATCAATGGCAGAGACATTAGAAATGGGGAATTGTAAATTGTTCTAAAAACATTGAAATCGAAAGATTTTCTGGCTTTGATGAAATAGCACCTGAGTTATGGAAAATAAAAGCATTTAATTATATGTTGTAGGTTTTTGTTTGCAATAACGTATATAATCAAAACAATATAGAAATATGCACTTAGTGTTGTATCCACATAATCTGGAAAGGAGATATTTATGTAGTGAATACTACAGAGAAATAAACTTGTAGCAATAGCTGCAAATTTTGTTAAGTCTACGCTGCTTTTCCGCATAGGTCCATAAATCGAAAAGGTATTGAGAAAAAATCAAAATGGCTGTCGAAGAGGACGATCAACTAAGGTACAAACCTTAACGATTCGCAGAATTCTTGAAGGTGTGAAAGCTAAAAATCTAATTTTTTCTCTTATTCGTTGATTTCTCCAAAGCCTTCGATTCGATTCAGAGAGGTAAGATGAAAGAAATACCGCTAGTCTATGGTATACCATTTGGTATGACATAACAAATGAAGCAGTAAAAAGCATTATGATGCTCTACAAAACACATTTAATGGTACGATCGCCAGTTGGCGATAGAGATTTCTTTGGAATTGTTACAGGAATGCTACAGGGTGACACTTTAGCACTATATATTCTTCATTTGCTTGGATTTCGTTCTAAGAACTTCTGTCGATACCATTAAAGACAAGTGACTCCCGAAGTAGTAATAAATACCATGCCACAAAAATCACCGACACATATTAATCTAGGGATTTAGCGCTACTCTCCGATTTAATAAACCTAACCCTAAAGACTTACCCGTAGTATCGAACAATCAGAAAATGCTAACGGTTTCTATGTTAACAAAGAAAAAACAGAATGCATAAGCTTAAATCAAAGTGGAGAATACAACTCTCAACAGAGTAGAATAATTTATTCATCTAGTTAATAAAGTTAGTTAGTGGAGTAATGCAGAGCGGCTCGGAGTGAGGAATCGGAGAGCCGAGTTCGAATTCCAGTCGAATCCATTACATTTACTTACGTGCTAATATTCTTGGGAAAGGTATGAATCTTCTTCTACTCCCCACCCCCAGCTATGAGTAAATAGCAGCAAAGACTGGCTCCTTTGAATGGAACTGGTTTACCGCAGAAAGAAATGGCAACCTACTGAAAAATCTTCCTCATCAGTCATGTATCGAAAGATACATGATCGCCTGAGAGTGTATCACGCAGGGAACATAACTGACTGACTGAGTAAAATCTCTAGTTGCGAAAGCCATAGAAACAAGCACATTTTTAAGATCCGGGGTGCCGGTTGTCTAGTGTCTGGACGAATGGACTTCAAAACAACAAGTAAAAGGGCTCTTTCCAAGCAACTGTTTCCTCCGTTCAATTGTATGGCTATTCAGCATGGACCCTTACTTCAAAACTGAAAAGAAGATTGGATGGAGGTGAGATAGGCGTATGCTAATAGTGGCTTTCAATGCCACTTGGAGAGATCATCTGACCAAGGACCGATTGTATGGGAAGCCTTGTCCAGTATTAAACATCTTTAAACAGCGTAGATTCAGATTCGCAGGAGTGATAAAGACGAAATTGTTAGTGAAGTTGTTTTGTCGGAGACTACACAAGGAAGAGCTAACAGACGACGAGAATCCAAAATCTACATCAATCAGATTTGTGATGACATAAACTGCAATCCCTATGATCTGCCGAATACGATGAGTAATAGAACTCGATGGCGAACTAGAATCACGGGACTTATATGAACGCAACAAGTGACAACGATATCCGAAGCTTTTTTAAAAAAGTAAGCAAATACAAAAACTTCGAAATAGAGAGAAAAATGTGCCAAATGCTAAACTGTGTGCATTGTAATGAAAGGGACTCTAAAACAAACCAACAAAATCCCTGGTGCATCTACTTCGCAGAAAATCCTAAAATCAGTTCCAGCAAACATTTATCATGTGAAGATCTTTGTCCATTTAATTTTTCAGGCAACAAGAAATAAAAAAAGGCTTTTTTCCCTTGTCTTCAGCCATTGCTTATGAACCGTTATACTATTATAAAATAAAGGCAGGTCAAAAATGTTTAAATAATAATATTATTAAATTATCATTTTAAAAACAAGAAAAAACAAAAACAAAAAATAACACCGGACAGATAAAGCTGACTCTATCAGACTTAAATCTAAAAGATATTGATGAAAATTTAATAAAAAGATATTAGAGAATATTAGGGAGTGTCACTAATTTTTTAAATACATTCTATATCTATACTTATATTTAAAACTACTATTTTTACCCGGTGTTATACGGAACGTTTGCGTGAAAATAGTAACTGAATTATTATTTTTAGATGGAAAATATTGTTATTATTTTGGAGTTCGTATTTAAGTCATCGTATTTGTGTTGCTATTCATATTGTAACGCAAAAATCGTCGATCTAGAGTCTTGATGTGTCTGAAGTTTTAGATCAAACGTTGTCAGTTGTTCGTAATTTGTGTCGGGTATTTCTTTCATTTTTATTTGTTTCTCTTTTTATTGCATCTCTCAGACCATCAGTTTACAGTCGTTAATAAAATCAGCGTGGATCGAAAAAATCCCCGATCTGACCGTCTGTGAATTGGAAGAGAATGTAAAAGAAATTAGATGAAATCGTAAAAAGATTACTACTACTACTACTACTACGACTACTACTACTAATAATAATACTAATACTAATAATAATAACAAGAAGAAAAAGAAGAAGAAAAAGTCCAGATAAAGTGATCGGAAGCAACCAAATGAAGAGGGTGAGAATTAAAACAAAATATCCTTGACGAAACCAAATCGGAGTTTATCAACATTGTGACAAAAAACCAAGACAATTCCACCTCATGGAAATGGTTTTTCCTAGTAGCCATAATAACAAGGTCAAATAATTGACTTAATAAATACACCGACCTCCGGGTTGAATTTGCTAGGATGTAGGACGTTGCAGTTATATTTGGGAGGCGTCAGCTTCTATCTCACTGCAAAATATCCTACATTTTGAGAAAATTGAAATAAAGTCTCGTATTCCATTGCTTCAGAGTTCTGTGCTATTTGTCAATGCAAATATTCTTCAAAATATACTTTCTAAGCATGTATGATTTGATGGAGAACATCCATGTACAAAGTCCCCCGTTGAAAAGAAAAGAAACATACTACTACTTTATACTAACAAGTAGCAACAACAACGTTAATGTATGGGAAACGAAATGAGGATTCATACAAATCAAATCTGCAACTATTGTAAATGTGAGAAAACATTAACATTGCCATAATTATAATGCAACCAATATCCTGTAGTTAACCAGATCCTTAGTGATGAGTTTGATACTCACCGTGTTAGTAATAACAGTGGCCTTTTAGCAAGCTATTCTAAAACAAGATTAATGTAATTCGGAAAAAA
>OZ038490.1:119286001-119301001 GCA_964036315.1 Acanthosepion esculentum | reverse complement strand
TGTTTATAGTTGGTAAAAAAAAACTTATCATGACTATTTTGAAATACTTTCGACGTAAAGAATGTTCATTTGTTTTTAAATTAGGGTGCCATTTCTTTCATGTTCGGAAAGATCGTTAGGGATCTAACAAATCAAATATGATTCATATCCGAAAGAATAATAGAGTAAAGAACAAATATGAAACTTTTATATATCTAACGTGTTTCGCTTTTATTGAAGCTTCATCAGAAAATGAGATATAGAAAGAGATTTCTGGTATATTCATTTCATGTGTGGTTTGATTTTCATTGGTAAAGCCAACTTCACGTGACGTGAAAACGTCCCCAAATCAAGATACGGACAAACCTCAAACATAAATAATACTCCCTAGACACAAATAAACACATATGTACCCAGCATAGACAAACTAGAATTATGATACTCTGAATCTCATAAATTATACCCCTGGACGCTTCTTTGACATTTCAAATGCACTTGAAGTTTGCAAGGCTACCAATAGTGACTCCGGCGTAAAAAGAAAAACTAGTCAAAAACAGAAAGATTGAATGACAAATGAGATTCTAGAGATGACGCAAATGCAACAACAAACATTACTGAGGAATGGAAATTAGTTCACAACAATGAACAAAGAAATTACAGATATTTAAGCAGGCTAAACAGCAATGACAGAATGAAAAATTGACGGAAATAGAAAGGAGGAGTAATAGTAATAAATCAAGTAGGCTGGACAGAATACAAGAATTAACTGGACAAGGATTTTTCTCATCAACAGGTCGGATGAAAGGAAGGAACAATGGCAATAGAAATAGAAAAAAAATATTCCCCTTGGTTTCTAAAGAGTAGAACAAATATTGAAACCCCGTTATAAAAGTCAGTTATATGGCGAGATGTTCAACGCATCATATGTGAGCCAGGAAAGACAAAGTTGTTGCATAAAACTCAACCTTATTTCCTAACATCACCCACCGTATATTGGGTCAAGATGGATTATGAAAGGCTTTCTAGGCGCCAAACGATTTCCCACGAAATCGCCTTAACTGAACATAACTGATTAAATCCGCAGTGTAAAAGGTGAAGTAAAAGCGATGAATAATCCTGATACTGAAATTTGGGCAGAAAGATCATGATCCTACTCTAGTAACTCTTGCAAATTCCAATCTAGTCTCTGATAGATTTTGCGCCTCAGCTGGTTTAATCATTCTAATTTTACCGATGCTGACTGTATTGATATATTCAGTTATTCCGTTGCCCAGTTTAGCAGTCAAATACACGATTTCCGTACACGTTTCTCTAATAAACATGTTCTTTATTTAATTTGTTCCTTACATCCTCTCTCGATAGATGTCGAGCATCAAATCTCTACCCTATTGGCAATTCTGTAGTGTTAGTTCTGATCAAAACAAAATCCTTTATTTGTCTGCTCGAAATATTTGTATATGTGTCCTCAAAGGGGTTAAGATTTCTTTGCTGACAAAATGAGTTTGTGTATAACCTCTAACAAATTAGTTTCTCGTAACGGCTCTGCAATCGTGTGTTATGCGTAAGTATTCAGTCCTTACTCATTTCATTTTAAGGTTTTAAACACTTTAGCTGTTAAAGCAGAATGTTTAGCTTGTAAATCCTCTTCAAATTCTGCTCTTGACACATCTGGAGTATCTTAGCATAACTTTTTACATAGAACTGAGTTTCTATTGAGCCATATGCATATAACTCCATTCGTAGTTTTTGCTATCAACTCTAAACTTGGACCGCGCAAAGCATATGTCTTGAAAACTCCTTAAGAAAGGTGCCCTTGAACGGGCTCGTGTAGACTCTAAACACCACAAAATATGACTTGCTGCTTCTTGCTTTCCTGCTGCGTGGAAATCTGCTTCTGTATTTCAAGTTATCAAACCTCGGGTAAACAGCATGATCCTCCTAACTAGGGTTTTTTACCTCTTTTTGGAAAAAGGCTACAGGTTCTAAATACTCGGAATTTGTTAAGCCAACCTCATCCCGTAGGGTCTTCTTTCAAATAAGCAATATGGCTTTAACTCGTTTCAGTCAACTGCTGATGTATTAACGGTTAATCTCAGAGTGAAAAGGTTATTGTATTTCTGGATAAATACTTAATCTGATTCAGTCTTTCTTATCTGTCTATATTTCTGAGATGAGATATTATGTACACTTTTTACATTATTCGGATTATTGTCCTTATCTTTGTCGCCATATTTATTACAACGAGGACACATGGCACAGTGGATAAAGGCGATGGTTAGATCCAGTGACAGGACCCAATGAGTTGTGAGTTCAATACCCGGGTAAGACAGTGGAGAACTTGGAAAGAGGAATTAACAGGAGATAACTGATAAGTGATATTCATTAATCATGGCACGTGGAACTAGAACAGTCTACCCCAGTGAGCGAAATAAAGGGTTCAGTTCGACATTCCAACCACATGAAGAAGGCCGGAGCATACAACGGCCGAAACGTTGTAATAAATATGGCGACAAAAATTATGACAATAGTCCGAATAATGTAAATAATGTCAGTCTTTCTTATCAAATCGCGAAATGAATGTTGTCTTGAACGGCTACTTCTTCTAGGACATTAATTCACGCATTAATTCGGGTGCTCACTATGGTTGAATTCTTGAACCTACGCTGTTTCTAATTTTCATTAACAAACTTCTTGATGTCATCAGATCTCAAAACGGCATCGATGCTGCGGACAAAAATATTTATTCTTTTCTTACTTCGATAAGGTCAAATTCGCAATTGATTGACAGGGCTTCCATATTAAAAATTACCTACAATCTACTGTTTTCTGAGGGGCAGGAAATCTTTCTATTTTATTTTAATGTCTCCAAAACGAAGGTGCACTCTTTTAATTGCTCGCAAGAACCTTTTAGCTTTCCACCAGTATGGCTGATGCTAATCTTCAGTGGAGCAAACCCTTACTCCTTCTTAAGCCAACATTTCATTGAGATGAAAAGATTGTATTGAATCCATTGCTACGTCTGCTGCTATGAATGTTGATTGACTGTTCTGCTAGACAATTGTTGGTACCAGAATCAATCTTAAATATTTATAAATCTTATAATGTTGCTGTCACATCTGGTCTGATCTTGCTGCTATGTATTTAAACATTCTTGGTCATATATTTATCATATCCAATGTTAATGGTCTTAACATGGCATCTCTGCTTTAGTTGCTTTCCCACAATTCCTTAATATAGCTTCTCTGTGCCTTACCATACGTTTCATGGTAATTGTTTTGAAGAACTTTCCTCTTTGGTTGCTAGAATCTATGAATGTAAGATTACTACGTGACTGTTAGAAAGAACTCAGCAATTTACAGTTGAAATGGCTTGATGTAACCGTAAGTTCTATGGGAATAGTTTCTTCTTTCGCGCTTCTTGCTTGTGTAATTCTTTTCCGTTTCTTATTTTCCATTCATTTTTGATTTTCACACATTTAATCGCAATACCAATCATCATCTTCTCTCTTCCTAATTCCTGCTCCGTTATTTTCTTCTCTCCTTAATAATGTTTACTTTTTCTCACATATTTTGTCATAATCAGTAGCCCTTTGCGTCTTAGTCGCTTTAGTCCCATGCTTAGGGTGAAATGATTTTAAAACAATTACAAAAATAGAGCAAATACGTCAGATTTTTTTTTCATGAGAGAAAGAAAAAATATACAGATATATGGTAGGTTAGGTGATATTAAATTCTGAAATGAGATTGACACAGGAAAAAATGAACAGGGACAAAACAACATGGCATAATAGAGATATACACAGCCTTGGATGTTTTGAGCATCGACAATATCACACAACTAATAAACGAAATATATGACAGTGGAAACATTGCAGAAAAGATTAGCAGATCGTTCTCCGTTGCATTACCTAAGAAACCAAGTGCAAATGAATGCGAGCTCCATCAGATGGTCATCTGAATGAGCCACATAAGAAAAATAATGATCCTAATCCTGGTGTAAAGTGATCGAAGTAGAAGTATACTGGAAATACGACAATAACAATATGGCTTCTTCAATGACACTGGAACAAGAAATGCGATATTTAGAATTAGAATGATATCGGAGAGAGCAATACAAATGCAGAATGTTTTATAGATTAGAAAAGAGAATTTGAAAAGTTACGTTTCAATGATCTATTTGAACTGTGAGGAAAACTTTATTGGAGAAGGATGTTAGAATAATCCAGAACTTATATAGGGCTCAAACCATCTGCATACAGACAGAAAACGAATTGAGTAGGTGTACTTATCCTAATGAAGCTGGAGACTGTAAGGAGATTAATCCGCTAAAGTAACAATATTAAATTCGTTGGCACTCTGTTGATGGTCAACAGACAAAGAAAACTACAAGATTTCTTATACAAGGTAGTAAAGGAAGACAAGAAAAGGTATTAGCCATCAACTGTACGAATAAAGAAAGTATGGTTGCCAGCGGGATGCGAACTACGAATGTGAAATGTCATTATGAAACAAGTGGAAAATGTTTTAACAGAGAATGGAAAATACGACACCGAAATTCAAACGCACATCGGATTTATCGAAAATACATTTAGAAAGCTAAAAAAAAATAATTAAGAAACAAAAAAAGAATCGTTATAAACACAGTAAAGAGTTCCGAATTGCTATGTGATATTGTTGTGAGACCAATACTTCCCTACATCATGGACTCTCCCAGTACTATATTATTATGTGAATGGTAGTATCAAGGGGGTAGCACCAGTAATGGTGCTCTGCTGTCGAACTCTCTGTTTGGCAGAGAGGAACTCGGACGAGGCTTTGCCGCAGGGCAAAGTTTCGTCCGGGGAGGTAGACAGTCCCTAAACTCGTGTATACGGTCATTTTTTTTTTCGTGTATATGGGCATATTTTTGGCCGATCATACGGGCTCGGTAAGCCCACGTTAAACCGGCCTTGTGCCACATTCGACCCGTGTGGGGGGGTTGTTAAATATCGTAGCACCAGTAATGGTGCTCTGCTGTCGAACTCTCTGTTTGGCAAAGAGGAACTCGGACGAGGCTTTGCCGCAGGGCAAAGTTTCGTCCGGGGAGGTAGACAGTCCCTAAACTCGTGTATACGGGTTGTAAATGGGCATATTTTTGGCTGAGCCTACGGGCTCGGTAAGCCCACGTTAAACTGGCCTTGTGCCACATTCGACCCGTGTAGGGGGTTGTGAAATATCGTAGCACCAGTAATGTGCAGCCATGTGTTGACGAGTTAACGGTCGAACTCTCTGCCTCTGAGCGGAGAGGAACCCGGACGAGGCTCCGCCGAAGGGCAGAGTCTCGTTCGGGTTGGTTGACCAACCCGATTCTGTTTTTACAGTTTCTACGGGCTTTTTTTGGCCGAGGCTACGGGCTCGGGAATACCCCAAATTAAACCCGACCTTGTGCCACGTCTATCCTTCCTGGGGGGGGGGCAGTAAATACAGTAATGCGCAGTCGCGTACGGTACCAATATCGGACACCATTGGTAGTAAGCTCTGCTTACACTATTCTTTGTAACTTTTCTGTTTAATATATCTTTCTTACCTCTAACCCGTGTTCCGTGTTTTCCTTCCGTGGCCCCTACTTCGGGTCCACATCAGATATCAACTTTCTTTTATGGCAGTGGATTCTGGATAATCTCACCACTGATGAAGAAAAAACTGGAGGTAACAGAAATGTGGTTATACAGAAAAAAAAACAACTGAATTTTATGGACGAATCGAATTTGTTTGTTTAACGGCATAACAACACTTTTTTGTTCATTTAATACCGAAATTAAATTTCGTTGGAAGCATTAGTAAATTCTTTTATAAAAATATGTATTGCTGGTAATAATGTTTTTCAAAAATATATTTTTGGTACTTTTTTACGATGAAAATGTATTTTTATACTTTAATAGTATTTTGATCTCAGGTTGGTGGTTAACTATTTGCCCATACTTGGGAACCTAACAGTTGCTACCACCCCGAGACCAAATGGCGCTCCTAAAAACCTGCTGATCTATATCTGCAACAACATACTGCCTTGCTGCCGGATGTAGTTTGACCGAGCGAGTAAGCAACGATGAAGCAAATGATAACAAACAGAACACTATACCCAAACAGATGGCAAAATAATGAGGAACGGGCGCTTGAGAAACTTAAAACTCAAATGGTATATAAAGAGATATAGGTAAAGGCAGTGAGTCATGTACCAGATCAACTTCTTTGAATGGATGCCGAAACGGAGACTGGGAAAATTTGCAAATGGTGAAGCACTGATAAAAACAACGAGGGATAAGAAGTTGTGGAGTGACATGATCGCCCATATCGTGAATGGGTATAGGACATAGATGAATATACCCCCTTGTCCAACACAGACACAAAACACAAATACACATATTTGTAGATATATATGTATATATTTAAGAATATATCCCCATTTCGTACAATATGACGAAGCAAAGACGTCCAAAACGAAGAAAAAGTAAAAATAAGAAATATAAAGAAAAAATGTCAGAATCAGGAGTATCGCAAATAGAATATGAATCTTAGAATATAATTCGGCGAATGATATTAATACATATATATATATATATATATATATATATATATATATATATATGTATGTGTGTGTGTGTGTGTGTGAGTGTGTACAGATATATATATATATATATATATATATATATATATATATATATATATATATATATATATATATATATATATTGTCATCCACAGAAAGACTGTTTCGCTGTATCACAGCTCATCAGTGTGGATAGACGTCCGGTTGCCTGTGGCTAGAATCGAAAATCGGCTGAATTCGCGTCAGTCGGAAATTCAACCCTGAAACCGTTGACGCACAGCAAAGAAGGTGAATTTAAGCGTATTTATTTTTAGATAAACACACAGTAACTGAGAGAACTCGATTCGATTTGCCGAAGAGTCTTGCATTATTAGCCGTAATAGTCACTGTTTACAAACCCACACATCCTCCCCAGAGAGCTCAACCGAAATAAATTTTTCAGGAGCATATATATTGTCATATATATTTATTAAAACTGATCACAAAAAGAAAGAAATTTATATATCATGACGGAGCAAAACTCCTCCCCTGACCACTGTCCGGTGCCTTTCGGCTGACTAAAACATGGAAATGAATACATTCTGTATTAGGTTGTCGCTATTTTTTTTTATTAAGCTTTCACAGTTAAATTTCTATTTTTGACACAAACTCAGTGTATTCCGGGGTTAAATAAGACTGACGAATTATATTTTTGTCGGTTGAAATATGCTTATTACCCATATGAGGTGATTTGGGATTTTATTGTCTATTAATATATATATATATATATATATATATATATATATATATATATATATATATATATATATTTATTATAATTGTATCATATAGACAAAACCATTTTACTCACAACAAAGATGCAACTTGGTTTCAGTGCATTTTAACTGCATATTTACGGGTGAGGGTCGGAAATGGTTACCTTTCTAGCTCTTTTTTGAATGAATGCTGCGAACGTTAGAATTTATATATTTTATATATTACTTTCGTTCTCATCGCATCGGATATATATATATATGTGTGTGTGTGTGTGTGTGTGTATGTATATATATGTATATTTATATATATGAACACAAGGTAAATTAAAATTAAGCAGCGAAAACTTCATGAACACTTTAGCTCAGATAACCCTTCAATTTAAAGAATTTTCTTTGTGCAGTTCAGAATTCATTGAAAGTATTAATATGATATTTCAGTTTACCTGCTATTCTAAACAATAAAGAAGAAAACATATTTTAAAAATAAATTAAAAATCAAAAATAAATACCAAAGGATACATAAATAGAATAAAAATGAGTTTAAACTAGTTAAAACGGCATATTTAAAGGAAAAATCAATCTTGTATATGCTCAACAATGCATATTTTGTTGTTATTTACATCAGTGAATCAATTCAAAGTAAGATATTTAGAAAATATATATATATATATTTATCATTCCATCGGATTCTCATCTATATATGTAAAATAATAAAAATTATCGATGCCACTTAACTATGGTCTCTTCCACTTAAGTGTGAGCTAAGTGAAAAAAAATCCTCTTTGGTAAACGAGGCTATCTGGAGAGGAAGCCATCTTGTTTTTTTCATTTGATACTAAGGTCTCTCTACAAGAGATTCTTAATCACCCACATGGCGAACAGATAATTTTGGAGACGATTTTTAGATTAGACCGTTAAATACACAATTAAAATATTACTACTAAGAATAATCTTGAGTTTTTGCTATTCGGTATCATCCATACACACGCACACACACTTGCGTGCATAGAACGCCTCTACCCCCCACATATATATCGTATTTTGTTCTATTAGTTGATCCATTACTTCAGAGCAGAAAACAAACTAGTAATTGTCCGTCCAACATGGCTCAGGCCACTGCGGTATTGGCCTCCTTTCTATTCGTTATCTAACCTATCTGCCCGAAGTGAAAGGCAAGGCATATCTTAATAAGGTCTGGAGAGGATGTTTCAGTGCAGCTCAAGGCTAAAGGGCAAAATCGCCCGGAACAAAGTCCGTTTCACCATGCGGCGTCAATTATTTAGGCCACAAGAGAATCATGAGTGCCGGATGGAGTGTAAGCATGATTATCATCTTCGCTTAAGGGAATGGTCGCTACCTCTGAGAGAAATATCTAACTAAATACTGCAAATTTATCTCCTCTATTTCAACTTTATCTTTCCAATTTCAGATTTATTTCTTCATTTCTTTCTTTGCCTAGCTCCATGACACTCCCCTCATCTCTCTCTGTCTCTCTCGCTCTTTCTCTCTCTCTCTCTCTCTCTCTCTCTCTCTCTATATATATATATATATATATATATATATATATATATATATATATATATATTGTTGTATATTTAGGCAGCAATCCTTCGTTTATGCATGTTTCATTAAAAACGACGGACAATTGAGCTTTTTATTTAATTTTCCTTGTGTTCGAACAAGAGCTTTCTTTACAGGGCAAAGGGTGTGTAGGAACTGTCCAAAAGTTTTCTGTTTCCGAGCGCTTTCGGCTATACCTTTAGCCATTATCAAGGATGATTCGATTTTTCAGCTTAATTGAGTGTGTGCATTATGTGGCTAAAGGTATAACCGAAAGCGCTCGGAAACATATATATATATATATATATATATATATATATATATATATATATATATATATATATATATATATATATATATATATATATATATTTGTGTGTGTGTGTGTGTGTGTGTGTGTGTGTGTGTGTGTGTAAGCAAATATGTGGATGTAGATCCGACGGTATGATGAAAATGTGGAAAAGACAAAGCAAAATCCGAATATGTGAGTTTACTGTAAACTCACATATTCGGATTTTGCTTTGTCTTTTCCACATTTTCATCATATATATATATATATATATATATATATATATATATATATATATATATATATATATATATATATATACAAGAATGGGTAAATATACGTAGGTATATGAGTGCTTTCACATGAAACTCCGAGTTGTGCAATTAATGTAAAATATTATGTATATCACTTATTACATATATATATATATATATATATATATATATATATATATATATATATATATATATATTTATATATATACACGCATATATATATATCTATATATATATATGTATATATATATATATGTATATATATATATATATATATGTATATATATATATATATATATATATATATATATATATATATTTGTACATACATACCTACACACACCCACGCACAAACCTATATATATATGTGTGTTTGTGATTAATTGAGTATTTGGGTAGCAATCATTCTTTTATACATGTTTCATTAAAGATTACTGACAAGGTACTGAGATAAAATATTTCACTTAATTTTTATTCTGTTGGTATAAGTGTATTCATTTCTGGACAAAAACTATCCAAATATTTTATATGTCCAAGGGCTTTCGGCTATTATATTATCTAGGATGTTTTATTTCATTTCTTCAACTAAATGAAGTGGTGCGTATGTATTATTATTTTTTATTTTACAAACATGGTCAGTACTTTGGCCGTGTTCATAATTAGTGCTATTTAGCGTTGGATTTTTCATTTTATTGTTAGTGATTCCATTATTGTTTATATTTTTTACAAATGGATGAGGTATGTTGCGGATGAAGTTTGGTAGGTTTCCGTGTAATTTAATCTCAGTTAGGACTCATTTATACATCCGAAGAAATATTCTCCATTCATTGTACATCCATCTATAAATAAATATTAAAGTTATAGTCAGTGTCAGTGGCTTGTAATACGGTCCCCTAAACTCCCATCCAACAGAGTAGCGTAAGTCAAAATAATCAACAAAACGCGTCTCCAGTTCGCTACCATATTCGCAACGCTCTCTCACCGCATTAAGTTTTTTTTATAGAGTGACATTTCAAATTTGCATAGGTCGAAAGTGATTTCTGCGAAAGTTTCTGACTCCGAGGTTTATCTTTTGTTAAATCTACGACACTTAAAGACGGGTCCGTTTTGGTTCAGAATGTAAGCCATTTTCTTTCGTGTTATAGAAGTTTTCAAAATAAAATATTTCCATTTAGCCCCTCAGAGAACGAAAGGCCTTTTTTCTTTCCTCTGATGGACTAAATGTGATAATTTTATGGATGATTGAATGTTGGCGGAAACACACACGCACTCGTAGGTGCGCGCACACAAACACAAACACAAAATGAAAGAAGAAGAAAAATCAAAGTTGCACCAATGAAAAATGATTATATAAAAGAAAAAAAAGGAATATCAACAGTCAATTGATGATATTCCTTGGCGATTGGACGCAGTATTTGCTGGGGGAGGGGGTCCCTAGTGTCAGAATCCTTTAGGTAACACCAATCATTTTCGTGATCTTCAGGCCATGAATACCCCACTGAAAACAATGATAATTCTTTACGACCTGACCTTTAATTACCACATCTTTTAATATCATATAATTTATATATATATATATATATATATATATATATATATATATATATATATATATATATAATCAAATGGATGTAAATAAAGGTAAAAATTGCGCCTCAAGTTTGCAAATGGCATGAAACTCAGAATTGAGCAATTAACATATGGTATTATGCATATATATAGTATATATAGTATATATATATATATATATATATATATATATATATATATATATATATATATATATATATATATATATAGTATATATATATATATATATATATATATATAAATATATATATATACATACAAATGTGACCAAATAAATTTTGTTAAATTCTACAGAAAAATATTTATTATCTGTAATTTTTAAAGAAATATGCATTAAATCGAAATTCCTGCTCAAATACAAAGTAAAACACGTGCTCGTGCACACATACACACACACACACACACACACACACATATCTATCTATGTCTGTCTATCTATCTATCTATCTATCTATCTATATATATATATATATATATATATATATATATATATATATATAAAGGTTAAATACAATAGGAGATCTGTATTCGTATCCGACGACAAAACATATATATATATATATATATATATATATATATATATTACGGGTTAATTATGATAAATGTTTCATATATATATATATATATATATATATATATATATATATATATATATATATATATATGTATATATATATATATATATGTATATTTATGTGTGTGTCTCTGTGTGTGTGTGTGTGTGTGTGAATGAGTGTGTGAGTTATATTTTTTGGCTAGCGGACTGCGCATTCGAAATTGTTTAAGAAAACGCTCCCTCGAACTTTTTGGCACTATGTTTCCCCTTTCTCAGGAGAACCCCCCGTTTATTCGACGTTGAACACTTATCTGCGAAGTGCTAGACAATCCAGACAGGTTCTATTTGGCTTTTTTTGTTCATTCAGATTTTCTCGAAAACAATTACAGCTCATTTTCTCATTTGCCATGTAAACAAAGTCATTTCTAAGGAATTACTGGGTCTTATTCGATAATCCGACATTCAATTATTCATTAAAGATTCAATATTACAACTAAATAGATATGTTGACTTGAATGTAAATCACTTTTAAGCTACCGCGGGATATAAATAGGTATAAATAATTAAAAAATAATAAGCATAATTAAGAATAAATAACATTTTAAGAGTTTAATCTGAAATTAAGCCCAGTATTAAGAAATAAAAATATGTCCTTCGAAAAAATGTACGAGCGCTGAACTATTTTGTGATAATTAACGTTTTATATTGCAATGAAAAAAAGAAAAGAAAACTAAGGTAATAGAGAGATTTTAAATCCACCCCGACCACCCACCAACATTAATGCGCGGTAATGCCGCTAAGATGCAAGGGAAAAGAGGAAGAGAAGACCGAGTGCGAGGAAGGACAATAAAAAGAAAGGGGAAAAACGACTGACGATGCGTTTAAATTTTAGAGAATTGTTGGGGACAGGGAAGGAAGAAACTGGAAGACTTGAGAAGTGTAAGTAATTGAAAAAATTAGAAAACAAATTCAAAATTCAAACTATGTGCCCTATTTATCAATCTCGTATTATAATTAAATTCATACGGACGACTTACCAAGGCGGGGATGGGTGGCTATTTAGAACAACCGTCATGAAATTATATATTGCAAAGGCCGAGGGAAGCCACGGCGATGAGAAAGTAACTGAAGTTGAGTGGTCAGACGCTTCTTTGGATTTGGTTTGAGACGGATATGCAATGTAATTGGCCCTGATCTGTCATCTCGTCTGCAGTCGCCCTCTCACAGACGGGCCGTTGCCTCGCTCTGTCTTTTTTACAAATACTTTCACGGTAATTGCTCCGATGAGCTGCTTTCGCTGGTTGCCAGGCCTCATGAAATTAAGCGTCCTACGAGGCTGGTATCCCGTTCCCACCCCTTCACCGTTGAAACAGTTAGATGTAGACGTCTCTTCTACTCCAGTAGCTTCGTGTCTCGCACATCTCGCCTGTGGAACTCCCTCCCTTATTCCTTTTCCCCTGACAAACACAATCTCCAACTATTTAAGTGTAAGGTCAATCGACATTTCCAGTTGTCTTGATCTATCCACTTCCCTTCTCCTCATATTTTTCCCTTTCATTCCTATCTGCTCTCGCTCCAAATCTTCTGTAACCCCCTTGCCTTGATCGATCCACTATCTTTCTCCACATCCTCTCCTTTACAACTCCTATCTGCTCTTCCTCCAAACCTTCTGTAACCCCTTGCGTGCTAGTGGCTTCCAGGCTTGCTTAGGCTGAAAAGCTTAAAAAAATCTTGAGATATCTAGCACCAGCCCAGATATAACAGCCTATTAAATGCACGAGGGAAATTTAAATTTATAAATGCGTAAGATAAATTCTGACAGGAAAGATTGTCTAGCACGATACACTGAACAAGCCTTCCTAGTATCGGACGTAGAAATTGATTCAATATAATCACTTCATTTCGTATCAGTAGAGAACAAATGACCAAGAAGGCACAATGAGTTGCTCTCCTCAAGGTTAGCATCAGCCATGCTGACAGAGGCAAAAAAGGTTCTCAATGGTTATTTAAATGAGAGCAGTTTCGTTCTGGTGTCATTAAGATTTGTGTCATGTCCCAGTTAACTGATTTGAGGTCTTTTTTTAGAGTAACTGCCAGTTTTATTTTGTTGAAACTATCGGACTTATTATCAACAAAGGAGGACATAGTTGTGTGATCAGTATTAATACCTATTTGGCAAATGATTGCATGAGAAATGCTAAGAAGCAACGTAAGTTCAAGGAAAAACCTTCTCGAGGATCCCCACATTAAAGCTATGTTATCTAGAAGTGTAACCGCTCTGCAGATTATTTATTACATGACATACGAATGCGCGAGCAAAAAGATTCCAGGTTAACAGAATCTAAATAGAAACAGTAATAATTAGGAAACGACTGATGAGTATTCTGTGATGCATAATAAGTACTTGGAAAATTGAATACTGAAGAGGCTCAAAGATGGCAAGAGAAATGGGGGAAACAGTGAGGCTGTCCGGACAAATGATAATACAACGGCAACGATGACGGTAAATAGTCAAAATTACTTTAGTAATAACATACAGAAATAGGAATTGGAGGAACATGATCTTCCATAAGAGACATGACACATAAAACAAGAAGAAAAATCTGAAATCGTAGCAAGTCGGTTGAAATCAATTTTAAGCTGTCTCATTTCTTGGCCAGTTACGACCTTCAAAAATATATGCAAGCGCCAATCGTTCACTTCAGCTTTCTTAGATCTTTTTTTTTATTGTCCTCTCATTATTTTCACTGTCAGTAAACCCTGAAATCTGAGTGGCATTAGCAGGTTTCTTGGCGTGCCAATTCTCAGAGACCCTGACGGCCTCCTCCAGGGGTCAAATCTCGGACCAAACCTCTTTCTGATTTACATAAATATTCTTCCTAAGTATCATCTCTAATCATCTATGCTGATCATACGTCAGTATTCCGGCGTACCTCTAAAACTCTTGGTGATCAGAGATTGACAGTTGACCTTTCTTCCGATCTAACACTGATTTCCAAATGGGGAAAAACTAACAGGTTATGTTCAATGCCATTAAAACTAAACTGGTTACATGCCATCAACGCCGATCATACGCTGGAATATTGCCAGTCACGATGAACCGGCGTCCACTTATATACGATCCACCGCTAAATATGCAGGGAAATAATTGGCTCCCTGTAAAGATCCAGTGAGTACCGGAGTCCTCATGCTATCCACTAAACTTATAAGAGCCAGATCAGGCTCAAAATGAATTCATATTTGTTTTGGAAATGCCCACTCCTCACTTTTCAGTTTTGATAGAGTTCAAAAGCATCTAAAAGTCCTTGTTGGAAAAAAATCATTTCCCTCATTCCAGCCCCTTTCTCACAGGCGAGATGTGACGTGTCTGTAACTGGTTTATCGCTACTTCTATGAAAAGATCAGGAACGA
>OZ038490.1:119271001-119278501 GCA_964036315.1 Acanthosepion esculentum | reverse complement strand
CCGCTTTCAAATGTAACTATTAACTGATACAACGAAAATTAAAAATTGAACCCTCTACCACCCCTTGTCTAGATGAATGGATTTATCGGTAACCTTGGAAACCCTCAATTATGAATCTTTCCAGTGCCGTTAACAACCGTAAATTTTAAAAAGTAAGTTACTCCAAAGTTCGCTTGATGTGGAAATGGAACTAATGTCTTTGGTTTAATAACAAAATTAAATTCAGGGGCTTTAGCTTCCATTTCTGAAACATGGTTATCACTGTGTAGCGGTTAAACCATAATTGAAATCTATTAATTTATAATATATATATATATATATATATATATATATATATATATATATATATATATATATATATATATATATAATCGTTTTCACCCCCAACAAAGGCAGTGTAGCCACTATCTCGGAAGGCGGTACAGGGTGTGGAGTAATTAGGAACAGAAATATTAGTAAATGAGGAAAAAGAGAAAAGAGCAATCAGGAGTAATTTTTGCAGATTCAAGTTAGCTGGGTAAATGGAGACGGGAGGGGTTTCCACGAGCGAGACGTGCGAGAAAAATTAGCATATAATTTACATCTCCTTAGCTCAACTATATATTAATGAGATCTCGCCGCCAGTCAATATTGCGTTTATATGTATTTCTCTGTATGGATTTATATTGATTTATAATGTACTGGAGGGAATTTGGTTGTCCGGTAATGTTAAGCACTGTTTTGGCTTAAATCTTCACCTCCCCTGCCGTGAAATTAGTTTCACTTTATTAAGATCTTTTTGCTATACTGACAAAAGCCTTTCCAGGAGGGAGACATATTTTTGCTGTTGTTTTGCCATTTTACCCTTGGGTGGAGGATCTACCCTCCCAGTAACCGTGCAGGTTTTGTTTGCTTATCAAATTGAACTCGCCCGGTGGTATATAGAGTATTCATTTTATTACAAGTCACTGACTACCTGATGATTGAGTGAAAGCACATGAAACTAATAATAGTGGCCAGTCGTTGCCGACCTGGTTATTTGAATATTTGGGTTAATCGTGCATGTAAGTTAATCTCCCAAAATCACCGTATTTTTGTACAAGAAAGATGATTTACTTTTCATATTTTGTCACTATTTTCAAAATGTCAAAAATGGACACGTTGTCCTTTTGCAATCACTTCAAATTTATATTTGTTTATTACAAGAAGGAAATTAGAATGTGTTTTTTGTAAATCTCCATAGTAAATTGAAGGACTGAAAAGAACGAAAATACAGATTCCAGTTGAAAGGCGTCAGATAAATACGTTCCCAAATCTTTTAATATGGCCTTGTGAGTGCAATGTTTTACATAGATATTTGCTTGTGCGTGAATAGTTTTTATTGGTTTGAAGTAAACTAATGTCTGGAAGTTTATACAACTCCAATCACTCGTGATGCTTTCTAGCCTTAAAATTACCACCCCACTTATTGACTTACGTAGACGGACATCGACTGTTTACGTTCATAAAAATACACAACAGCTACAATAACTGTGTATTTTTAGTTCCACTCTTTGTGAATGCGTATTTTTTGCTCTTACCCTGGTCGGTCAAAGGCAATGTTTGTTTTTCTGATTTAATTTAAAAACGTTGATCAAAATATATATGGTTTTATTTTTAGCTATAATTTCTAGAATTCCGTTTACATTTCCTACCAGTAACACTTTTTCACAATAGCTGTCTCTCTGGAGACAAGAGCAACGCAAGATCGTCTTTAGACAGTTTCTGTTTTGAAGAGAAGAAATATTTGGAAAACTGCTAAAGGTGTTAGAGAATGTATTTCGAAAGATTGCATTTGATATTAAAAACATATTTGTATAGTCCCGTAAACCTATTTGCATACCTACAGAAAAAGACGAAATTACATATGTGACAGGCCCCGCAGTGGCAGGTCAGTCGCTGCTGGGAATGGATATAAGATCAAGAGATATAAAGCTTCAATTACTCCCAACAAGAAAATCTATATTGCTAAAATCTGTAAAAAAAACCTTCAGTTTGAGCGTGCGAATTGTTTCACCATTCAATTACTCAAATTTTATACAGAAATTGTCAACTATCTCTTGCTTCCAGTAGTGCCTGTGAGTATTCTATTCTTCAAACATTCTTTTCTCATGATATTTCCAAAATATTTGCTGATTGATAGTAACAACTGTTCCATTATTCCCCGTTTTTCCCCTACAGCTCATATTCTCAACATTCTAAAACCGCATCTCTGTTGTTGCAGTTCGTCTAAGAGGAGATTTTTCAGCCTTCACCGGAATTTTGCAATTGGCCAGCAACTTAGAAGACAATAGATTGTGCAGCAGTCTATATCTCTTATCTCTGATTTTTACACAGCCCCTTATTATTTCGCTCAGTTTCTGAAAAATATTTTCTTTTCTGAATTCTTCATCTTCATCTATTTTTATCTACACAGAGAATAAAATTCCTTCATTCGCTTAAAATTTCCTTGTCAGGAAAATCCTTCGTCCAGTGGTTTGTAATCTTTTGATGAGATCCATGCCATCTGCCTTCTGACAATTAAAGGTTGATCTATTCTTTTTCTTTTCTCAGTTACCCAGCCATATATGACTTCAATTTTCCTTCTGAATTGTGAACAACAAAATGTCGTTTTCGTGGTGTATATTGTTAATGTTTCTTTCGACATTATTAAATCTTGCTAGATTTTCTCAGTACAGTAAAAAACTAATTACGGTTTGAAGAGATGGTTTTCCCAATTGTCTTTTTTGTTTGAAATTATTCGCTGAACTTGTTCTCACCTTGCAAGATGTATTTTCCCAAGTATTTTACAAGATACGGATTTTTCAAAAATATATTTTGCGTAAGTCAAAATATGTTGATACTTTAAAAATATATTCCACACCTGTTTTATGAAATGTCTTTCCGTAATCTACGAAATATATACTACAGGGAAAAATTTTGGTATCACACTGAATTTCGTAAAAAAAAAAAACACTTAAAAATGAAATATTTTGTATTTTTAAAAGAGTATATTGCCGTTTACTTGTTTTGGTCTTTCACTCTTTCTCCAGACACGCCTTACTAGCAACATGTCCAAATTAGGATCTATCTGTTCGACATAAATTTCGTCCTGAATTCTGATGATTAACTAAGCTTTCATCATTCTATGAATGTCAGTTTCTAACGCCTTAATTTGACTCTCGTTCTGCTAATGAGTATCAGGATGGCAAATATATTATCAAACAACTCAAAGACATTTCATACATCTCCAATAGAATATTGTATACCTATTATGTTGATCTCACAGCAGCATATGGCCATATCAATAGAAACTCCCTATTCTCATCCGTTAGAAATGCCTTTCCAAATTTTGACTCCACGTAATATCTATTTCTAATGAAGGAACTATTCATTCAAAACGACGCCCATTTCTGGTGAAGACACCGATTTCGAAGCACTTTAAACATAATCAGGAATACAATGAAGAAATGAGAGCTCGAATCTATTAAATAGCTTCCGAAACTATGATTTGTATATCTACATGTAGAGATGTGTATAGACAGGTACTGATCATCCAAGAAATTCTTTTCACTTTGCAGATAATCAATTAATTATCCTTATTCTTAAAAAAAAAAATCATTCTCGAAGAGGTATCACTCAAAAAACAAAAACTTTCCAAAACGGAAACTATGATCTGGAATTGAAATGGAAGCTGTGGCTGCACATTCCCGGCATGTACCATAAAATTCAGGAAGTGGAATTAGTAAGTACTAAACGCTTCAATTACTTCGTGCCATAAAAAATTTAGTATAGGAAATAAGGAAAGCGAAAATAAAATTGTCTCCACTAGTGTTAATTTGCCGTAACGCCACAAAATGCTATAAACCCAAATCATTTAATTTAAGAAATAGACAGAAGAAAAGCTGTTTAAATAGCGCTTGATTAATATTGTTAGAATACCGAGGGGATGCTTCCGCGAACACTACAAATTTAACCTCTTCAACTTTCGGCACTAACTTCCCCATTTCACCTACGTCCATAGAACGATCTTATTTAGTGTTATATTCCCTGCTGATAAGAATATATACTTGACAACCACAGTGGATAGAATAAGTAAAGGTTTATTGTAAAGAAACAGTACAAAAAGAATAAAGATAACAGTAATGCACAATGTTGTCGCAAGTCAAACAAGTAGTGAGTGTTACTATTAGAAGGTCAGTAGTTCTCTGAGTCCTCCTCAAAAGATCTCAGCTAGACGGCATCTAGCAACAGCCCCACGCAGTCACATGTGGCACAAGGCCGAATTTAATGTGGGGTTCCTGAGCCCGTAGGCTCGACCAAAAAATCACCGTAGACCCCGCGTATGCAGAATCGGGTCGGTCTACTCCCCGAACGAGACTCTACCCTTCGGCATACACTCGTCCGGGTTCCTCTCTGCCCGAAGTCAGAGAGTTCGACAGTACAGCCGAAAAAGATTTCAGCTAGAATATTTGCCAACCGACCCACGAACTCGGATGTGGCACAAGGCCTAATTTATCGAGGGGTATCCGAACACATAGGCTCAGGCAAAAATTCATCGTAGACCCCGTAAAAAACGGTTTCGGTTCGGTGTATCCTAGACGAGACTCTGCCATTCGGCATAGCCTCGTATGTGTTCCTCCTTCCCGAAGGCAGAGAATTCAACCGTATAGCTGAAAAGAATTTCAGCTAGGATACTTGCCAACCGCCCCACGCGGTCAGATGTGGTACAAGGGCGAATTTAACTTGGGGTATCCGTGCCCAAAAGCTAGGACAAAGATTTCAGCTAGACAATATTTACACGCCCCCCACCCCCCACCATGAGGGTAGATGTGGTTCAAGGTCGAGTTTAACGTGGATCTTCCGAGTCCATAGGCTTGGCCAAAAAATCCCCGTAGAACCCGCATAAACGGGATCGGGTTGGTCTACCTCCAAGAACGAGACACTGCTTTTCGGCAGAGCCTCGTCCAGGTTCCTCTCTGCTCAGAAGCAGAGAGTTCGACCAGCTAACCGAAAAATATTTCGGCTAGACAATATCTACTAGTCACCCCCCACAAGGGTAGATGTGGCACAACACCGAGTTTTACCTGGGTCTTCCGAGCCCGTAGGCTCGGCCAAAAATATTCCCTTTCGAACCCGTATAAACGGGTTCAGAATCAGTCTACCTCACCGAACGATACCCTCGTATGGGTTCCTCTCTGCCTTCAGGCAGAGAGTTCGACTGTAAAGCCGAAAAAGATTTCGGCTAGAATATTTAACCGCCCTCCCACGAGGGTTGTTTGTGGCACAAGGCTGAGTTTAACGTGGGTTATCCAAGCCTGTAAGCTCGGCCAAAAAAATGCCCGTAGAACCCGCATATACGGGATCGTGTTGGTCAACCTCCCCGAACGAGGTTCTGTCATTCGGCATATCCTCGTCCGGGTTCCTCTCTGCTCAGAGTCAGAGATTTCGACCTGCCAGCCGAAAAGACGTCGCCTAGAATATTTAGCCCCCCGCCACAAGGGTTGCATGTGGCACAAGGCCAGGTTTAACGTGGGTTTTCCGAGCCCGTAGGCTCGGCCAAAAATATTCCCTTTCGATCCCGTTGACTTACAGATACTTATAGTTAGTTACTACCTATAGTTTAGTCACTCATGGGTGTGACAGGTTATTCCATTACATCATTTAGTAACCCTCTAACTTCAGTGGCTCTTGGGCCTTGTATTGAGTCTGCAATTAGCATAAAGTCAATAAGAAAACGGATATAAAAATTTTAGCTGATTATGTAAAGAAACAAACATGAACATAGATTTTTGCTTTTTCGTTTCAGGATAAACACTTTTTAAGCAAACGCTCAAAAAGAAATTATTTCTTTAAAATAAATTTTCCATATAAATGTGCCTATACTTTTTCTATAAATGTTGAAAGCTATATTATTCTTTCTATTCTGTTGGTTTTGACACAAATTCAACTCATTCTAGACAAATGTTTATTTACAAATATGTTTATTTGCTAAAGTCTTAAGAAGTTATTGTTTAATCATAAAATCATATCATATTACTGAACAGTTTAAGACTATCAAGTCAAACTCATTCTATATTTATATGAAAAATCAACAAATGTCAAATATTTTTTAGTATTTAATTTCCGCTGTATTATTTTGATTTGGAGACATTAACGAATCATCCTTCTGATGCAAACATTGCTGAGATTGGCAAGCAAATGATGAATACTTTCAAATTAAAGATGTAATAACATATCGAAGTCATTTACATATGATCCACCATTTTTCAGTTGTTTTTATTAGCTTTCTTTTTCATTATAAGTTTCTGTGCGCTTGTTTGGATATCTGTACGTCCATTGTAAACGAAATCTTATTATATCCCATCACATGATATTATTTTAATGAAAACTACCGAGATTTATTCTAAAGAATAGTGTTTACATTATATTCATTTACTATTTTTATTATTAAAATAGCTTGGAATATATGTCTATTTCGATATTTATTCAAAGTATGCATTAGGCAAAACAATTTTCTCATTACTTCGTCACCTAAGTTTATGAACACAAATTAGGAATTTGCATCTCCACACAAAATTCTGGTTATCCCGCAAGTTTAAATGAGATCGCTTTTTTTCTTCAATACTTTTCTTCGGGATCATCACAAACCAGCTCGATAGGATCGTTTTTTTTCTTCAATTTGTACCAAATATCAACTCTAGAGAATTTTGAAATTGGTCAATGTCCGCCTTCTAAATGAGATAGATTCAAACTTTCACGTTTATGTAATTACCAACTCTTAAGAGTTGTTATCTTATTTTTCAATGTTTTTTTTGTTTTTAAATTCTCGGCTTTTCAAACGCCGGTCCTCGAGCAAAACATACCCAAAATATGTTGCAGTTTCTTTCGCAAATATGAAATCCAATATTCTTTCCTGGACAGATTCGCTCTCTAAATCCCAGTCTAATATATTTTTAATTATTTTCGATGAGAGAGCAACTGCCTTTTTTCGATATTATTTGTTAAAAAATTGGAATTTGAATCACTTGGAAAATTCCTAATCTATTTCATTCTCTTTTGCGTTTCTTTTTCTAAATGTTTCAGCCAACTTTTAATACATTTACTTCTGTTGGATTTTACAATATTTTCTCGGGGGGACTGTCTCTTTTTTGAATTATAAATCATTCACTTACTTCTGTCGTGAGCAGTAACCATAAGGGTTCACGTTTTTCAGGGATCCTCTGTATAAAGATGGCAATGATTATTTGTCTGCAATATTTTCTATCGATGTTATAAATATTTCCGATGGGATTTATTTTCTTTTTTCAGGTGCCCTCTGCATAACCATAGCAGTAATTTTCCGATGAGATTTATTTTCTTTTATCAGGTATCAGCTATCCACTGTTAATTTTTCCCTCTCCAAGATCTCCACCGCCTTAACCAGGTATTGAACTCACACGCTTTGGGTCCTGTCACTGGATTTAATCAACGCCTTTATCCAATGTGCCACGTGTCCTCAAG
>OZ038490.1:119171001-119266001 GCA_964036315.1 Acanthosepion esculentum | reverse complement strand
AGAAAATTTTGGATGGAAACAAAAAGAAAAAAACGATTCATTCAATTTAAAGTCGAAAATAACCTCTGCAAAGAAGTCTGCAGAGGAGGCTGTAATTTACGTACCGAGGACATCAACATGAAGTAAAATGAAAAGTATCTATCTGGCTAGTGTCGTAAGAGACAAGAAAAAATCTAGGGGTCGACTCACTTCTTAAAATCTAACCAAATGTCAGCTTTTGTCCCCAGAGATTTCTGTGTAAATCCGAAAAGTTTTCTGTAAACTGTCTCTCTCCCACTCTCCCTCTCTCTCTCTCTCCCTCTCTCTCTCTCTCACACACACACGGGCGCACGCGTACACACAAGGGCGCACACACGTGCACACACATATATGTGCGTGAGTATTTTCAGATACGAATAAAATCTTTCTGTAAAGACAATATGACAAAAGGAAAAGTGTTCGTCCCATCAGGGATTTTATCAAATTAGATGCAGACATTTTATTTTATAACTTATATTTATAAGTATAAGGAAAATGGAAAAATATCATTAACTTTTAAAATATTAAAATGAAGAACACTCTTAAAGACAATTGTGAAAAAGATAGGTAAACTAAGAAGGATGCTAAATAAGGCAATCGATCCTCCAAATTTACAAATCAACCATCCGCCCTTACATGGAGTATTGCTGCCATATATGGTCTGGAGCCACTTCTGTTTGCCTCGGGGTTCTTGATAAGATCCAGAGACGGGTATGCAATGTAATTGGCCCTGATCTGGCTTCTCGTCTGCTGTCCCTCTCTCACAGACGCGCCGTCGCCTCTCTTTGTCACTTTTACAAATACTTCCAAGGTAATTGCTCCGAGGAGCTGCTATCGCTGGTTCCCAGGCTCCACGAATTCAAGCGTCATACGAGGCTGGCATCTCGTTCCCACCCTTTCACTGTTGAAACTGTTAAGTGTAGACGTCTCTTCTACTCCAATAGCTTCATATCTCGCACCTCACACCTGTGGAACTCCCTTCCCTATTCCTGTTTCCCTGACAACTATAATCTCCAACTATTCAAATGTAACGGCAATCGACATCTCCAGTTGCATTGATCTATCCGCTATCCTTCTCCACATCCTTTCCTCTATCACTCCTATCTGTTCTTGCTCCAAATCCTCTGTAACCCCTTGCGTGCTAGTGACTTTCAGCCTTGCCTGGGGTGAAAAGCTTAAAAATACATACATACATATATATATATATATATATATATATATATATATATATATATATATATATATATATATATATATATATGTGTTAATTTAATTATCATCAATTATTTTATTTTATTTTGAAAAAGTATGTATTTATTTATATTAAATATTTAAAGTTCTTCTGTTAACTGTTTCCTTCTCATTGTTTTACAATTTTCTGGCCATATATGTTAGCTTTGCAGAGTATTTTCTGTAAGAAAGGAGATAAGAATACTGCGCATATGTTAACATTTTGACAAAAATCGATAATTGTTCTCTCAAGTAAATTACTTTCCATTAAGAAGCTTAGCATTATTCAATACGAAGTTGTTGAAATAATTTAATTTCTGCGTATAATTAATGCATTAGATAATTTCCAATTTCCTACTTACGTTAATATTTATTTTTAATTTTGCAGGTTTCACCAATATATTATAAGGAACAGCCACGACATTTTTATATACGTCAGTTTCAGAATTATTGCTCTTATGGATATTTTTGCTTTTGATCACATCCATATTCTTTTTGAACGTAGTTGCAATTATTTTGATAGCGTTGCGACTAGATATATTGCTTTGAATAGGAGATGATAAGATATATGTAAGTAATATTATAGGCTTATTTTTACATGGTTCATTTAGTATTTGTTGTTGTTGTTATTATTAACTTTTTGTAGATTCTTCTACCAAGCCACGACAAAATCAGCAGATAATGAAGAAAAAGTATATATAGGAGTAACCGAAGGACCATGGAAACAAAGAAATTATGTACACAAAATGTCTTTCACAAATAGTAAATATGCGAACAGCACAATGCTTTCTAAGTATATCTGGGAAATAAAAAACAAAACACACACCACACCAAAAATATCTTGGAAAATAAGGAAAAAATCATCAGCCTACAACAACCTATCAAAAACCTGCAAACTTTGCTTGGAGGAAAAAATAGCTATCATTACCTTCCCAGATGAAAATAAATTATTAAATAAAAGATCCGAGCTAATCTCAAAATGTAGACATGAAAACAAATTTTTACTACGTAACTTAAAATAGAAAAATAAATAAATATATAAACAAACAACAATAAAATAAGCAAAATAAATTACTCCAAACAAATCATAAAACCACACCTGTTAGAATATACGAAATAAAATCAAAACAAAAGAACGGACGAAAGTTATAACTGTTATACAAATAAAAATAATAATAAAAAAACAACAAAAAAAAAAAAAAAACATTAATAAAAGATAATATACTACGTTACTTAAAAACCGAAAGCCAAAAAGATATAGTGTAACAAATAAATAACAAGTATAATGAATCGATCTAAATACATCCAAATATATAAATAAACTAACAACCGATTACGATAAACTAGCCGTTTAAAAAACAAAACAAAACAAAAACAAATAAAGATAACCAACCTAAATAGATAAATTAAAAACTGTTCCCACCTAAATAATAGTCTGAAAAAAACACAAATTCAACAAACAAATTTAATCAATGACAAATAAACAAATATATAAGATAAAAAATAAAAATGAAAATAAATAAAAACAAGCAAAACAATTTGACCCAAATAAATAAGCGAACAAGCGATTTCCGGTAATGACGGCCATTATAGACTACCAACAATAAGCTATATAAACAAATTTTTACTACGTTAACCAAAAACACCGATCAAAATAAAAGAATAAATAAATAAATATATAAGATAAAAAATAAAAATAAAAAAAAAAAAAAACAAACAAAAAACAAGCAAAACAATTTGACATAAACAAATAAACAAATAAGCCACTTCCGGTATAAGTAACCGCCAAAATAGACTACCCATAATGCACCACTGACCCTTATATAAATAGCCGAGAAAAATAACAGCACTAGTCGCCTGACGATTGCACTAGCATGAAACAGACTGTCGCCTCTAAGTGCTGACTTCCATGTCCACTTTTATATTTACACACGCTCTATCTCTGATATTGAGCACTTTACCCCATAAATATAGCACACTTTAAGACTATATTTCTGCATATATATATATATATATATATATATATATATATATATATATATATACTGCGTTCAATATATATATATATATATTGCGTTCAATATGTATATATATATGTGTGTATATAAGTTGCGTTCAATATATATATATATATATACATATATATACTGCGTTCAATATATATATATATATATATATATATATATATACATATATATACTGCGTTCAATATATATATATATATATATATATATATTGCGTTTAATATATATATATATATGTGTGTATATATGTTGCCTTCAATACACACACACACACACACACACACACACACACACACACACACACACATATATATATATATATATATATATATATATATATATATATATATGCAATAGCAATTTGTAATAGGTAGGGATAATTCCAAGAGAGTTAAATGTAAATTACAGTGCATTATAATTGTAATAATTCACAAAAAAACCTTGAAGAGTCATTTCAGTTATATTTTATTTTATGAATATTGTTACTTTCATCTCTTCAGACCGACAGTTCGTCATAAATAACGACATTTAATTTTAAATTATATTTCTGTCACAATAGATAAATATAAAAATTTCCACGAAATAAATTATAACCGAAATGACTCTTCAAGTTTTTTTCGTGATCTATCTATCTATCTATCTATCTATCTATCTATCTATCTCACTCTCTCTCCGTCTGTCTGTCTGTCTGTCTCTCTCTCTCTCTCTCTGTATATATATATATATATATATATATATATATATATATATATATATATATATATATATATATATAATATGTGTGGATGTATATTTGCGAGAAAGCATTGGACAGTTCATGGCGTAAATATTGCCAAATTAAATAAAATATTTCATATATTAATTAAAAACTGCCCCTGCTATGCTAATATATATTTCAAAAGATGGGGCACGATATTAGCAGTAACACGATGCTCAGGTTTTTCTGGATCTTGGGACGGATTACAAAATATATTATAATCTTTCCAAGAGTTTAGGGATTATTCAACTAAATGTCACTATGATAGATGATTTATTCTCTCTGATGTTTTCTTGGTAACGGATTACCAAAAATGTTCATTAGTTCGAAATCTCAATTGCCCTTGAAATTCAAAGGAAATTCATTAATTTTTTGTTAAATCTCTGATTCAATAGACATGGTATTAATGCTCCGTAACTGACCTTTCATTTTAGTTGAACTGTAAAAGAAAAGAGCTTTTTAATGTGCATGTTTATTTGTTTCTGTCTCCCCTCTCCCCTCTCTCACTCTCTATCTGTCTTTCGTAATATCAAAATTGAACACATGCAGTTAGATTGTAAGGTATTGATTTTCAACATCTCAATTATGATATCTCTAATTTTTACCTATATATATGTGGCGAACAGTTTCTTTAAAATCCACTTTTAATAAATATAATATCAAGTGTAAATTCTGATATATTATCTGTTTTATTTTGATCCTGCATTTGCGCCAGAAACGATATTATTATTAATGTGTCTTTGAGGACATCTGTGTATGAATTTCTGGGTATTATAAACCGAATGTCTCAGCAACTGTTTTTTTTACTAATGCTCATATTGTAATTTTTGCTGTTATCATTCATTTTTACCAGAGCTCATATTGCATCTTTTCTTCTAATTATTGCTTTCCTCTGGAGACGTGGCACAGTGGATAAAGGCCTTGGATAGATCCAGTGACAGAACCCAAAAAGTGTAAGTTCAATATCCGGTTAAGGCAGTGGAGAAGTTCGAAAGGGGAATTAACAGGAGATAACTGACATCCATTAATCATGGCACGTGGAACTAGAACAGCCTACCCCAGTGAACGAAATAAAGGGTTCAGTTCGACATTCCAACAATTTGCAGAAGGCCGGAGCGTACAACGGCCGAAGCGTTGTAATAAATATGGCGATAAAGATGAGGACAATTGTCCGAATAATTGAAATATATGCTATATATAATACCTCATCTCAGAAATGTAGACAGGTACAGAATGTTGTTATCAAAATGCGATTTATGTTTTCGAGTAATTAATAATCATGTATTCTCATATATTGTGGAGGTTGAATCAGTTTGCCTTCTTATAAAATCAGAGTATTTAGTGAACATTTGTATCCAGAACGCTGCTACACTAATTTTTCTCAGAACTCTCATTAGGATATTTCTATGAGATTTTTAATTTGATCAAATGAAACCATTCCCTATCATTATTTTTGAATCAATGCTCAAACAGTTTCATCTCGTAATCTATCTACAGGGAAATAATGAACAAATCGAACAGAAAGTTTAGGATCCAACAAGATTGTTTTCCTTTTCTATTTTAACACTGAGCCACAATTGAACAAAAAAGACACTGTATATTTAATTGACAGCTACAATTTGTTTCTCGCGATGCAATTTTAGATCGTAACTTACAACGACAGAAGGTTTTAGTGAATGCAAATTTGATCAAAAAAACGTAATTGCTATGTTCTTGAAATACTGCTCGCTGGATTATGCAGATAAACTTTGAAACATTAACAAAATCAAAGGAACTTTTGTGTATGTAAATCAAATATTGATCAATTGCATATATGCTTTTCGGGTTAATGCCACAACTTCTATGCAGATTTTCTAAACATAGTTTAGACATGACACAAGGCCGGTGATATGGGTTAACCAGTGAGGATTTTAAGTGATCTAAGGAGACCAGCTTTCTAATCATTAAACCACATCGAAATCCCCTGCCTTCCCTTCTATGTATCGACAATTCTCTCGTGGCTTCTCGTGACTGAATGGTTAATCAAACTTGACTTGAATGTGGTTTTCCATAATAATAGACACAATAAAGTGTGATATCTCTCATTTTCCTTAATTACTGAAACGTTTTACAAGTATTTCGATGGCTAGGTTGGTAGTGATTATTCTTACTATTTAAAAGCAGATATGTATTTTTATATACAGCATGTATCAAAATAATTTTACAAACTTTGGAGGCGGCTTTCCGACACCAAAACAAGGTAAAATCTCACTATAAACATATGTCCTAAAGGTAAATGTTCAAAATACCCCCCGCTTGCTTATACACACGCATGCACCCGTCGGATCATTGACTGGCGGACCGTTTCACATACTCCTGAACAATGTTCAATGGATTCGCAGGCCCCCATGAAATGTGGATGAAGCGTCTCTACATTATTAATGTCTACTGCATAAACCAATTGTTTTAGGTGACATCACAGGTAAAAATTCAAAGGATTGAGGGCGGGGGAAAGTGCTGGCCATGGAATTGGTCCTCCCCATCTTTCGTGGTAGATGTCAGCCAAAGCATCGCGAACAATGTGACTAAAATATGCTGGAACTTCCATCATCTATGAACCACATGCATCTTTGTATTAGCAGGGGTACATCCTCTATCAGATCTGGAAGTGTGTTTGAAATTAAGACCCTGTAGACAGTTCCTGTAGGAAGTTCTGGGGAACATATGGACCTACCAGACAGTCACCTAAAATTCCAGCACACACATTGATCGTACACTGATGCTGTTAAACTGATGCTGGTGTTTAAGCTGTATAAAAAAAATAGTAGATTCAAACCGTTCTAGAATAATACTGAACTTGCGTAATCTGTTATCACCTGTTATTTCTATTCCTTCTCATTCATATCAAATAACCCTCCTAATATATATATATATATATATATATATATATATATATATATATATATAGGTAACTATACACGTGTCGAAAAACCTTCGAATTCTTGATTTAACAATAGCCAAATCAATCACGAAGGGAAAAAAAGGTTTTAAAAAAGAAAGAGCCAGGAACATGAAAGTCTGTCGAAAATAATCGCGCAGATACAGGTTCAAGGCCCAAAGAAAAAAACCCGATACGAGTAAAGAACTAACTAAGGAGCTCAATACAAACGTAGAGCAAACCTGACGATCTGCCTAAGTGAAACCTTGCTAGGTTTGTCTGGTTCATTAGGTTTGACTATATATATATATATATATATATATATATATGTATATATATATATATATATATATATATATATATATATATATATATATATATATATATTGCTTACTTTATTATTATAACTCTTGTTATTACTATTACTATTTATTATTTTATTATTATTGATGTTATTTTTTCTATTTTTCCTTGCCATATCTATTTAATTTTGATTTACCTTAGATTTAATATTTAAAATGTATATTTAATAATTAATGTATACTTATATTTTAATAATTTATTTATATCAATTTATTATTATTATTAATTATTTAATTTATATTTAATTTTCTTTTATATTTTTAACCGGCTTATTTCTTATGAATATATAGCTTTATATTTCATCCTTATATTTTATTTCTCTTAATACTGTTTCGATGTTTGTGTTTATTACTTATTAATTTATAATTATTAATTTATAATGTAACTTTTTATTTATTTATTTTTAATATAATAAATATTTCCTTAATATTTTTAATACTATTTTATACGTCTTATTTTTTTTTAATTTTAGTTGTTTCCTTTTTACTTACTGTTCGTTTAAAGTTGATTTATTAATATTAAGTAAAAATCTTCTCTATTTTTTAACTTTCATTTCCTTTATGTAATTTTGCTTATAGAAACTAGATGTGAATATTTTAAGAGATAAATCAAGGTTATTTTGATTGGTGTTTGTATCCTAACATCCTCCCTCCACCATTATGAAATTGGATTTGGGCCTTAATGGTTAGCTGCGACCTCAGTTATATTCTTCTTTCTCACTTTCTTTTTTTTTTCATTTTTCATTATTTTTCTTTCTTTTTTCTTCTATGTTTACAAATGGTTATGCTTCCAATTTATAATCTTCCAATTTATTTTATTTCTTACTTATCGCTATTGAAAATCCCTGCAAGTCAGGTCTTGTGGAGCGAAATAGCTATAACAAAATGAGGTAATTTTGAATTTCTGTTCTATGTAATTTATTCATATATGCTCCGTTATATTAAATACATTGAGCTCTATTTTGGGATCAGTTTTAACATTTTATATTATTAGGATCCATTTGGATTATATACTAACGGATTATTATCTCTCTCTCTCTCTCTCTCTCTCTCTCTCTATATATATATATATATATATATATATATATATATATATATATATATATATATATATATATATATATATATATATATATATATATATATATATATATATATATATCTTCCATGAATCTCTTCTATTCTACGCTAGAGCAGACATGAATAGAAGAGATTCATGGAAGATTTAAGTTTAAAAATAGTAAAATCGACCTTGCTAACCAGACGCTTATCTGTGGCCGAACGGTTAAGGCACATCATGGTTCCGTATAGGATACAGGTTCGATTCCTGTCGGAGAGCGAAAATTTTCTATGAAAATTTCTCGGACATTCAGGCCGGTAAATGTTATTTAATACAGAGCTTTTTATTTAAATACTTGTATCTATAAAAAGAACATAATATAAATGTCTTTAAATATATATATATATATATATATATATATATATATATATATATATATATATATATATATATATATATATAACGTGAACATTGAGCTCAACACCAGGAGCAACAGTCCCTTTCATGTTTAAGCGCAATCATCGCGCCATGTGAGTTGGGTTATGGCTCGACTATCTACACATTCTGGTCAGTAATGCATTATGTGTAGGTCTATTGTACTACTCTAACGGACATTATGTTGTTGGTAACCGTTATGTTTCGAAATATTCTAGAGTTAAAATTACTATGGATCCGAATTGACTTTTGTGCATATTTTGTCGTATTGTTTGATAACTTAATGATTGATTGCTTTTTTATTTGTTGTTGATTGTTATTTTCGTAATCATTGCAACACAATCAAGGCGGAGATGTCACTAGTACGCGGGTGGGGTTGTGGTTAAGGAAATGAAAGTGAAAAAGAAAACTGAGAATAGGGAGGATTGAGAAAAGGGATTCAAGAAAACAGATGTCGATGGTTTTGCATTTAAATTTTTGTAAATTATAATTATGTGGGAAGTGAGTTCTACAGGTAGGATATTCGAGAAAAGTAACTGTTGAATTAGTGGCAGTAAATATGCAAGATAGCTTCTGACGAGAAAATTTCCCGGCACGTGAAAGTGACCCAACTTTCCTTGCAATAGATGCAGCTGTTAATTCGATGTCGTCGCTCCACTTCAAATCAGTGGAAAACTTAAGGTCAAGAAGGCACAGTGGGTTGCCCTCCTGGAGTCTAGCGTCAACCAAGTTGATGGCAGGGAGAAATTGGTTGATTACGTTTACTTGTGTTTATTCGTGCATTCGTAGTTTGTTGATGTTTACTATTTACTTAATTTATTTCCTTATTTATTGATTTGCAGTAATTTATTGTGCTTATCTATTTATTTGTATTTTTTAAAGCTTATCACCCCAAGCAAGGCTGGAAGCCACTAGCACGCAAGGGGTTACAGAAGGTTTGGAGGAAGAGCAGATAGGAGTGGTAAAGCAGAGGATGTGGAGAAAGATAGTGGATCGATCAAGGCAGTGGTGTTACAGAAGATTTGGAGCGAGAGCAGATAGGAATGAAAGGTGAAAGGATGTGGAGAAGGGAAGTGGATAGATCAAGGCAGCTGGAGATGTCGATTGAAGTTACACTTAAATAGTTGGAGATTGTATTTGTCAGGGAAACAGGAATAAGGAAGGGAGTTCCACAGGCGAGATGTGCGAGACATGAAGCTATTGGAGTAGAAGAGACGTTTACATCTAACAGTTTCAACGGTGAAGGGGTGGGAACGGGATGCCAGCCTCGTAGTACGTTTAAATTCATGAGGCCTAGGAACCATTATTTATTCAGTTTTATATATTTTTTTTTACTTATTTTTAATTTATAGTTCGTTTGTAGTTTTCGATTTTTAATTAACGTAATAAAATCTGTATTCGTGTCAGCATTTTAAGATTAGCTCTTATCGTTTATATAATAGTCCGCTTTGACGTGAGAAAGTAATTATAGCTATTTTCTCCTCTAGACAGTGTTTACTATTTTGGTATTTATTGTTTTGGGTTGATGCTCTTTGATTTCCATGTTATTTCTGATGTGCTATGGTTTTTGTTTCAAATTTCACATACATATTTAAAAAGCATTGTGATGTCCGCGTATTTACTATTTGTAAAGGAAATGGGAATTTAATTATAATTGTGCTTGCCGCCGCCTTTCGCTTATTCGCACGACCGTTACGCCCTGCTAACTACTAATAAATAATGGACTATTCTGTTTTAATCACGTGGAAAGAGGGGAAAAGATACTACTTGGCTTGGTTTCAGTGATAAAAAGAAAGAAAGAAAACAGAAATAGGAGAAAGAGAGCAAGAAAGAGAAGGGAATAACGAAAGAAAGAAAGAAAGAAGTGTTTAACGCCAGTTTCAGTGAAATGATCCAGTGGATAAAGACGTTGGTTAGATACAGTAACTTGACACAAAGATTTGTGAGTTCAATACCAGGCCACAGCAATGGTGAACCAAATCTTGGAGAGTTGAGTTAAAGGGAAATAACTGAGAAATCCGGAAGAGGCATGGCACGCAGAACTAGATCAATCTATCCCGAGGGACGAAATAAAGGGTTCGGTTAGGAATTCCAATCACCTGAAGAATGCCGGAGTGTGCAGCGGTCGAAACGTTGTGAATTTTTTTTAATGAAGATGAGGATAATACTCCGAATTAATGTAAATAATGCAAGTAGTTATAATACCTCATCTCAGAGATATAGACAGGAATGGAAAAACAAATTGTCATTTTCAAATCTTTTCATTTGTACACACTTAAATTAACGACCAGGATTTCTATACATGATTGCTACTCTAGTATCTTGTTAAAGTTGTTAAGCTCAAATATTAAACGATGCGATAGGGAAATTTCTATGGATAATTTACTGCCGGAGAACTCGCCATGATAACAGTTACGATTAATCGGAATATTGAAATCGAAAAACCATGAAATTTGCACAGATTAAAACTAGTTATTATTAGTAATAGTATTAGGAGCAGAAACAGTATGATTAGTAGCAGTAATATTTGTAATAGTAGGAGCCACAACAGTAGTAGAAATAGCAGCAACAGCAGTAGTAGCAATAGTAACCGCAGTAGTAGAATTCGCAGTAGTAGTAGTAGTAGTAGTATCCTCTGTAGCAGTAGCATCAGTAGTAGTAACAACTGTCGTTTTAGTAGTAGCAACAGCTGTAATAGCAGTAGTAGTAGTAGTAGTAGTAGTAGTAGTAGTAGTAGTAGTAATATTCCTTTTAGAGTTCTGTACATTCTCTACGGTTTAAATTTCCCTTGTGGCTAAAAAATACGAACGTAGATTTCATTTAATGCTGTTTCATTTCGACAGCGAAATTAATGTCGCTCGGGTCTTTAAGCAGTTTCCCATAATGATGGTGAAGATGATGATGACAGCTGGTTGTTTCGTTAAGCTCGCCTGCAAACCTTTGACATATTTACACGTTATGTTGTTGCGCAAAGTTGTTCCAAATAACCTAATCCCATTGGGAAAATACAAAGATGCAAGTAATTATTTTCTAAGTCAAGAAGCGAAAATCTGGCACTAAGGCAATCACCTTGTAATAATTGCTAGAAAATGAATTCATCTGTCAAAACTTTGTTAGCGATTTACAGATATTTTTATGATGTTCAAGACTTTGACATATAAATCAAAATATATAAAAGATATTTTGTAATTCTTCGTAGGCTTAGTACCAGGAGAGACCTATAAAGATACGATAATGCTTACTTCATGAAATCATTGTTTGTTTTTAAGGATATAACAAATGACATTGCATTTAAATTTTTGAAGATCAAAGTTCTTTCTTCCGAAAACAAAAGAAGAGGAATCCACAAACGAAAAGTGCGAGAGAAGAAATTGTTAGCATAGAACTTGCGGTTCCGTCTCGCCATTCCTGTTGTAATATTATGAGACCTTGTCGCTAATCTTAGTTGTACGTTTAAATTTATAATGTTTAGGTGCCAAAGAAGAGAGTTCCTCATAACAGCGAAATGAAATGTACAGAAAAGCTACGTTACGGCGGTGGGAAAAGGAGTGAAGCTTAGATGATACGTCAGGACCAATAACATTGCAGGTTCTTCTCTGTATTCTATCAAGAATCCCTAAATACATAGCAGAATCACCAGAGCAGACGTGACAGCTATATTCAATGCATGGATGAATGGTAGACTTATAAATGAGTCAGATAGTTTATGGGTAGAAAAATTATCGAGCATAACATAGTGAACCAACTTTCCAAGAAGCATACATAGTAATCGACATTTCTTTTCAAGTCAATACACACATGTACGCAAACTTAAATCGAAGTATGTGTATATTAAAACCCGTTGCGATTCTGTGATTATAGTGATATTATATGGTCTGGTGCCCCTTATGTTTGTCTCAAGGTTCTTGTTTACCTGAAAATCCCTGAATCTGATCATGTGTTTTTTTTTCTCTCATTTAAAACACACAAATTTTAAAAATATAATTTAACAGCCAGACACATAATTATTGGATAAATGTTTACCTGAATATTCAATTTTAAACAGGTTGTGGCAGAAATAACACCCACATATATCTCCCAGAAATACCTCCCACATAATGGTAAGACATGAGCTAGATGAAGACACTATTGCCACTACTGTCTTAATTAGATGGGAGATATTTCTGCTTCACCATATCCTATTCAACATGTCTGATTAACATTCATATTAGGGGCAACTATATTCGGAATAGATACAATGACAAAGAAGGCTTTAATGCCGGAAACAAATTATATTTCAAATTTAAGATTCGAAACTTTTTAGGTGCCTACATATATACCGATGGAAAATATAAAAAAATGTCGTACTCTTTTATAATGTTCGGTTTTAGGATAACTGATATGAGATAACACATGGCCTTTTACACACACACACACACACACACACACACACACACACACACACACACATATATATATATATATATATATATATATATATATGTATATGTGTGTGTGTATGTAAGAGACCATGTGTTATCTCATATCAATATACACACACCTATATAGATACATGTGTGTGTGTCTGCGTGTCGACTCGTATGCAGGTCACTAGTGCCTGAAGTGTCATATACGAAACAAATAAAAAATCTGAATGAGGTTGTCGGATCCTCATACGTCAATATCGACGGGAGAGTCCATCATATATATATATATATATATATATGATGGTCGATACCTCGTTGCTGAATATTTTTATTACCATAAAAATCAATGTGCTTTGAACGTATGTGGCTCTTACATGTAGACAAGTCTTTAAAACTTATGAAACATTTTACAGATATTTAGATTTCTAGAGGTGCTATAGAGTATATACACACCACGATCTCAGTCCGTGAATCAACATTGTAATCAACATTATAAATCGTTCAATGCACTTATCGCCAACATTCTCTCACGTTTTGGGCCAGAAAGAAGAGAAATATCTCTGCAAAGATAGCAAAAGAATTAACACCAGAAATCACTTTGAAATGTATTATCATTTATGCAGCAGTTCAGTCGTCAGGAATACATTCTTTTATCCATAAATCTTGTATCAAACTATGTAGGCATTTAGTGACACTTCGTCCTCCATGTTTTCCTAACCCAGTGCATATATTATCAAGACCAGGTGACCGTCCACAAGACAGTAACATCTGTCTCACCAAGTGACAGGAAAGCGATCAGCTTTTTATTAACATAACTTTCGGAATGCTATTGAGAATTCCTTCATTCCCTGATGAAGCAAAAGTCAGTCACACATCGAAACGTTCGCGCCATCTTCTCAATATGCAGTTGGGGTTACAAATAAGATTATTCCCATCATTTGCACGGAGAGGATAGGGGCCATGCAAACATCGCTCAAAAGACTGTGTAAGAACTTTGACCCCGGTGGTATCTACTGCAGTCTGTATTCGTTCAGCTTTATCAGCCCAATATTTATTATTCCTATGACAAAATTTCTGTTTAACCTTCTTCCCCACATCCTTAATCTCATCAATCATATTTTCTCTTTCATCATGGGACAGATTGCCTCGAAACAGATTAAAAAATCATTTCGTTTCAATTGCAAAATCTCATTAATCTCTGCCTTATTTTCATTGAAGCAATCTTCGTATTTCCATTTTCACTAAGCATAAGACCTCATTGTTTATGCCATAGACAAATTCTTTATATGTTAACTATGTATTCTTATTGTCAGCCTTGTCCAAGATATATTCAAGATCCTTCTATACTTATTTATTTCTCAAACAGAAGACTAAGCTTGCTGGAAATCGGTACATCTGAGGAACGTAATCTTCATTACAAAATTAAGCCTTTGGCGGTGATCAGCCAAACATTCCGTCAAATACTCAGTCAAAGACTCATAACAAAAATTCAATGAAGATATTGTAGCTTTCAACGTTTCACAAGTATATAGACTAGTAGGTACCATTGTTTTGAACCAAGTTCAAACAGGTTGTCTTACGTCTGTTCTTTTGTTGGAATATGGTGTCACCGTGGAACAACTCTAACTCCTCACATAATGGGAGAATCGGCTGGACACTTTGTTTTGGTAGTCCACTCCACAAGAATGTCCCTACACAGCCTGACATTAAAATCATCAAGTATATCAACATCATCTTCGAGTTTATTACAACTTCATCAACATATTTAAAGACCTAAACATCTATCTATCTATCTGACACACACACACACACACACATATATATATATATATATATATATATGTAAAGCCAAATTGTAATTGGCATGGATATTCAAAAGAGGATTTTAGTTCATAGGATAGCTTAAGGTATGATGCAGAGCAAATTATAATAATTTTATTTTTTTATTTATTTCTTTTTTTATCTTTGTATATCTGTCTGAATATATTGGTGATGAATATATATATATATATATATATATATATATATATATATATATATATATATATATATAATCATATCAGGAACAAAATTAGTGATAATGCGTAAGTGGAAAAAATATAAACGATACATTTTTTCGAGATCGTCTGCACCATCTAGTTTATACAGATTAACCTGAAGAAGCGAGAGGGAGCAGATGTTTTCGGCGAAACGCGTCTTTTATAGGTTTTCCATTTTGTCTCATATATATATATATATATATATATATATATATATATATATATATATGTATATATAGCCCCTTAAATACCCCTGACATCTAAGTTCGGATCCTAGCCGGAGAGCGTCCTGGGTATAACGATAAACTACATTCCTCACCGAGGCCTTTGATCGGGAGGTTTTGAGGGGCGTGCAACCCTCTCTTAATCCTACTTTTTCTATGTCCACCCTAACACATTTTGGTAGCACCTGTTACGGTCCCAGCTTTGGGCAAATATTTACTCTCAAAAACTGGGGTCAAAACTACGCAAGTATAAAATTCATTTATAGCAAATCTGCCACCAATAGGTTTGAAGAAAAATCTTAACAGCAATTCATTTGACTCGACAAAAACTCTCCTTGGAAAAACTCGTCATTGAAACCTGATCTACAAACTGATTCCTTACAATTACTTATTCATATGAACCTATCCTAAAAACCTTTTCGACATTACATAACTCATTAAGCTTGATAAAACGAAATAAACCAAACCAAACCCAGCTGATTTGCGGTCATATAAAAACAGGGAAAAGCTATGGAAGTAAATCCTCACAGAAAAGAGTAGCGTATTTTGGCTGTCAACACGGACAACTTTGCCGCAACTCCTGCAGCCAAGTCGACCTTAATTGTAATGCCCTGTATTCCTTTTGATCTTTTCGGTACGACCTCGTGGAATCCTTTTAGTTTCACCACCAATGAACTGAATTTTGATCAGACAGGATACCAGCTTATCTTGCGAGATAAACGAATGTCTACTCACATATATACAGGGTGTCTCAAAAAATGTATTCACACTTTGAATGACGAGAAAACCTTTATTTATGAACATAGAGTGAAATGGAATAGCTTCGAATACAGAAGAAAAATGTAATTGAAGAATCATGTTCGCAAATGTTCAAATTGATGACTCCCCCCAAAAAAGCATGTTAGAGACAGTTAAAGTGTGAGTACATTTTTTGAGATCCCCTGTATATATATATATATATATATATATATATATATATATATATATATATATATATATATATATATATGTATAAATTAATAAACAATAAAATCACAAATCACCTCATATGGTGAATAGACTATTTCGGCAGAAGAAAAACTAATAAAGAAATTATTCATTTCAATATTAACCTTATGACCTTAATTTTGGGGTCGTATGAAGAATGAAATAAATTAAAAGTGGAATAAAAAGGGATGTTAAAATAACTTTAAAATTTATAGATAATAGGATGTAAGGTATTAATGGAAAGAGAATTCAGGAGATATTAAAGTAGGGAAAAGTTAATAAAATATAATTAATATAGGTAGATTGGTCATAGAGGGGTTACATACAAATTAGAATTAGTTATACATTCGACATTTGAAGAGATAAAGAGGAATTAATACTATTTATATATAATAGCTAATTAATTTAAACCCATATTATGGAAATTTGAATTTATATATATGTGTGTGTGTGTATGAGGATATATCCGAATTTCTGACGGAAGTCAATATTTTTGCAATAGAATTTCTATTAACCAATTTTAAGCTTTAATATCTAATATAAGATATACTTTTTTAAAAATAACTTGGTGTTGTCAAATTCTATTCTACAATGTTTAACATACGTATATATATATATATATATATATATATATATATATATATATATATATATATATATATATATATATGAAATTCAAAGTAACATACAATTGTGATTTACAGAACATCTCATAAAACAGAATAAATTATCGCATGATTAATTGATAGATTTATATATTTTAATATGAGGACATTAGCATTTATAATCTTGGTTAGTCATTCATTCAACGAATTTTCATCTCTTTTTTATTCCTTCTCGGAGATATTTGCTTGGGTATATTTCTTCTATCTTCATACATGCAATTATTAATAAAGGACAAGCAATATTTTATTTAATAATTATGTTTAAAGAATGGAGACTATTCTTATAATTTTGTGTTATTGCAGCATTTTTGTGAGGAAGGTGGCCGATACTCAGATGTGAAGATGCAAAGGAGAATCGCCTTACATTGATATAATCTTCACTTAAAAGGACGGCATTTACACTGATACGCTTATCAATTAAATACATCTAAATTTACTGTCTAATCTACTGTCTACCCCACGCCAAATTACTATACCTGACATTGTTTTCTTCTCAAAGGTTGGAATGTTATTTAGTGAGAATCTTTTGATACATATTTTTCTTCCCAAATGGCAGAATTTAGCATAATTTTTATGATATTTATTTTATATCGCCAGTTAATTTAAAAAAAATTATATTGATTAAAATCCAACACTCTTGGTCCACAAACGCTTATAGCCTCGAGTAACCGGGAAATCAGAAAAGAAAGAATTATCTTTCAACAGGACTTGATGTAGCTATGCTACACCTGGGAGATCTTTCTTGAATGTTGGATTTGAATAAAGAGTTTCAAAGAAAAGTTTAAGAAAAACATTCTGATATGAAACAATAAAAGAGGTTAACAAAATTACAAAAATAGAACGCTAATATACCAAAAAACTAAGACTTCGAACATTTTAACAGGGATTGAATAACTTCCGAAAAATAAAGCAGTTAATTACGAAATATTTGCTTCAGTTTAACATTTCCTCTGCCCGGAAAGACAAAGGAGAGCCTTAGAAAAATATGAATGTTTGTCATGACATTTTTCTTTCGCTTCATTTTGGGTATTAATCTTCATACTTCATCTAAAACACATATGATTCCTTTTCATCTTCATCGTCTCTCTCAAATGCAATCGAGAGTAAATTAAAAGCAACATCAACAACTTACAACATAACAGGTTTGTTTGCAAAATCATGTCGTCACGTAAAAGCTGTGTACGTCGGCAGTAATTCTTTTTTGTTCCTTTTAGCATTAAGAGTTATTGTTTCCCTCGCGAGCACGTTTTGTGCGTATTTTTTGTTTTTTTCATTTAATTCTTCATTCGTTACGCTGTAGTGGCAGAGAGCGTTCCAGAAATCTTGGCAGCAGTATACAAATGGCGTTAGGCTAAAACCGGTGATACTCTACTAAATAGAACAAAACCTTTTAAACAAATGTATTTTTAATGTTAACCTTATTTTTCTTTAAGATTTTGAATGCATTAAGTAAATGGTTAAATTTTCGATTCGTTATGTCTTAAAGAATCAAATCTTACAAAAACAGGCGCTGCTGAAGATAGAATGTAATATAATGAGCCAAAAATAAAACAGAACATCTTTTGTCGAACAATTCCAGTATAGGATCATTTTAAAGAGAAAGAGTTACATCATTTAAGAAGGAATGTTAAACCAATTTTAGTTCCTTTTGGACATAGGTAAACAAAGACCAAATTGCTTAGATACCAAGAAGAGGTATTTAATCTGTAGAGTGAGAATCGAAAATCGATCGATCGAAAAATATAGACAACTTTCTGATACTGACAATTATTATTATTCAAAATCCTTGCATAGAATGGTAACCATTAACACAAGTCAGAAAGTTACAATAATATCAACTAATAGTCCACAATTGCAATACTGTGGTATGCGGTTAACGCTAGGGAATAGCAGAGATCTTAATCGAATCTTAATGTCAATAAAGAACATTTAATCTGAGAGGAATAGAACTGTGATGGCACAATATGAACTGTGTTCACCCTAGCCTGACACTAAAGTAGGCTTTGTTTACGGTCTCACACTGTGTATCTGTGGAGTTATGCGCAAACGAAGGTTGGGCAGAGTTTCCTCATGACCGCGCTTCGAAGGTGTGTGTTCCTGATATGTAATCAAGACTTTTCCGCAGATGAGCATGTGAGAGAACCGGATTAGAAGAAGTTATATAAGAGAGAAAAAACTAGAAATGTATCTCACATCATGGCGCGGAAGATCCGCGTGTGAAGAAATCCCTCAAAGTCAAAGACAATCATGCCGATATTAATTGACGAAATCCAGAAGAGAATATGCCTACAAAAGAATATCTCTTGTATTCTTATTAGTTTTTGCAATGCTGAAATAGTTAGCAAGATTACATGAATGAACAGGAAGTTCCCTCTCGTTTGAATTTCCGTATTCATATCTCTGGTTTTGATCCGTGCTTTCAGATCATCATCAATATTTGTCAATGAAGAACACGCTAATACATCAAATACCAAGCAAGTTTAAAACATCATCCAGTCAAGTTATTAATATAATTACACTTCTTTTATGTTCTGCGTACCTTCAGGACGTGGCTGATCATGTCTCTCCACAATTTCCTGTCCTTTTTAGCTTTCTGTGTGTTCTTTTCGCTATTTCCCCTAATCACTATTCTACCAGCCATTTACACCAGCTCATCAGGTATGTTATACGCTGCTTTTCTCTGTCTCTCTTGCCTTCAGCTTGCCTTGTGAGTGTCCAAATTTCTAAGCCCTATTCCCTCATTATGTGCCACTAAGAACTACAATATCTATTTCTGATGTTAAGTAAAAGTATTCTTTTTCTTTCCATTTTCTCACATGTTCAATCCATGGTATAATCATCATCATCCTTCTGTAGAACCATATCCGTAGAGCCATATAACATGACAGTTCATTACTCTTTTCTTTGTTCCTAACGGAATTTTTATGTTCCTTAATACTTGCTTAGCTTTTAGACGGTAATGTGGCTTTCATTCGATTACCTTCCTTATTTTGTTTTTGGTCAAACAGGCAGACGATAAAAACGGATTGTAGCCAACCGAAAGGCTTTGAAAAATCGAACTACAAAATAACGAGCACATTCGTCAGAACAAAACCAGATATAATAATGTAAATGATCTAAAATACTTATCCCGAGATTACCATAATTTAAATTAGTTAGACCAATGACTTCACATAATTTGAAGAGAATTAAAACTGGTATCATTTAATAGATATTTCATTGATTCATTTGAAATTAATTTAAATTTAAAACTACTCTTATTTAGTTTTCTTCATTCACTTAAATTTATCGAAATTTGAAAAGCGAATTTGCAGCTAACTATAAAATAAGTCATATGGGTGTACACACTATTTAATCTGGAAATAGGATAGCGCAAACGACACATCTGCTATTTGGTTTTTTTTCATGTGACAGGTTAAAAAATCACACAGGTGATAAATTATTTGTTCAAATTCTTTTTGTTACTTCTACGATTTGGGAAAACAGGTCTCATTGTCGTTTCTCAGGAAAATTTTAAATTATAAAAACCTTCGGTATCACGATTTACCGATTTCTGTTTCCGTAAATATCGGGCATGTGTTTTCTTTTTCCGGATCTAATCTAAACTCTTTCAATTCAGATTTGCATTGTCAAAAATATTTTATTTCTTGTGCATTTAAATATTAGATCAGAAACATTGATAGTTTAATTAAACTATGAATAAATAGAAATATATATGGGTAATGAAGATTAAAAGAATATGGATACATTTTGTTTTAAGACACTTGAAAAACATCATATTCATAATTCTGTATTCCTTAAGATTTCAGTCCCATGTACGATGATAAACTACATCCGACATCAAGGCCTCTGATCGGGAGATTGGAGATTGAGGAGAGTGGAAGGACCTCTTAATTAGTATTGTTTGTAGTTGCAGCCTGAACAGGAGTTTTAGCAGACGTTACGGTCCCAGCTATGTGTAAATAATGACCCTCCCCAGCAAACAAAAATACAATGAAAGTATGAACATACATTTTAATAGTAAAAATACCAGCAATACATTTTTATATAAAAAGAACAATAATACATATAGCAAAACGATATTTTAAAGCAAAATAACCGGTAATACATTTTATCTGTAGTTGAATGCATACAATTACGGTCAAAATATATTTAGTTGAAGCCATCAAATTTTGTTTAAAATATTTAGATTTCGGTAGTAAATGACCCATAGAGGTGTTGATATGCCTCTAAACAGAATCAATCATCCAACCATACAACCAACATGAATGAACACTTTCTTGTCATTAATCGATAAAGTACATTAAAACTTCTGAAATCAAAATGTATTCCAAAATATAACTTTAAATAACTACAACAGAAAACGCACATTCAACCGACTCTATAATCATATCATACATACGACTATATATTCACAAAAGCTGAGTACCATCTACCATATAATCAATTGTGTAAACAGAATAACATATTTGTCTTACTTCAAAGCTCCCGAAAATATCAAATTTCGGCATTAAATGAACCATAAGTATTTGATTAGTCGTTAAACAAATCAACCAATATCCTGATGATGTAAAGGAATTGTATTTGTGTGGCTACACGTGAGTAAATCATTTCATAAACCCAGAATCCTTTGCAGGCCTTTCATTATTTCAGGACATAATATTAGATTTAATTAAAGTAACGCCAAATGTTTATACGATTTTCACTACAGCATGTATAGGTTTATTTGTTTTGAATTTTCTTATTAATACACGTAATCGAAACAAATTTATTCTTCATTGTAGATTTAATTAAAATCTGTTGGTTAATATTAATCACAAATAAATTTTGGGTAAAATTCCCCAAACACCCTGATCCTTAAATTGGACAATATATCTCTACAAATACAGAAATATATAATCCCTATATACCCATAAGAAAACATTCCGGTCGAAAACACCAACATTCTATATAAATCACATTAGCAGAAACATCTCGCTATTAGATAGCCCCTGTATATCAAACAATTCTCTCTTACTATCAACCTCAGATTATTTAACCTTGGATATGGTGTTTTAAAAGATTTTCTTTTTAAAAAAAAAAAAAAAACTGCTCACGCGAATTCCAGCCGAATAATGGAAGCCTTATTAATAAAAAAAAAAACAAAAAAACAACGCTTAATATTAAATTTGAACATGGACACAACATCTTGACCGTGTTTTGAAAAATGAAAATATTTTATAAAACATACATACAAGAAACTATTTCTGAATTAACAGTTAAAATATTTAATCCTTGAAAATGGCTAAATGTATAGCCGAAAGCGCTCGGATAAAAAGAACATTCGGACAGTTTTTTTTATAATGCGTCATCCGAAAAGAAAAATTATTAGATCAGATGAGAAATTGGATAAAAAGACTAAATAAAAGCACCTTGTATGTGGTATTCAATGAAATGTGCATGAAAGAAGGATTGCTGCCTAAATACACAATTTTCAATATATATATATATATATATATATATATATATATATATATATATATATATATATATATATACATATACATATATTTTTTTTTAATTTATTGTATTTCCAACTAATGAATAAACACATTTTTCATATAATTTACTGTACCCAGATGCATGACTAAATATGCATAGAAAACAAAACGAAACAAAAAACAAACAATTGATTTAATAGAAATAAATCGCATTTATCCAATTTAATGTTTGAAAAAAATATCCGTACAATACAAAACAGAATCCGTAATCTTCTATTAATATTGTGTAGAATCGCCATTATTCATTTCGACAGCAACCAACCTCTTCTCGTAATTCTCAATTAATGATTTACAAATTTTACTTGGTAATTTGTTTCATTCTTTTTTGCATATGGTTTAATATCCGGGATGTTGGAGCTCTCGATTGGTTTGAATTTTCAAATAACGCCGCAGATTCTCGATTCTGTTTAAATCTGGGGACAGACATTTCAGGATATTTACATTATTTACAGAAGCCATTTCTTCGTAGATTTTGCAGTGTGCTAAGGATCATTATCCTTTTGGAAGATCCAATCAGGATGAAGTTTAAGATTTTCAACCGAAAACATTAAATTCCCTTCCAAAATATTTTGATATGCTGCGGCATTCATTCTGCAATCTATTACGGATATGTTGCCAGTACGTTATGCTGAGAAACATTTCCAAACCATTGCGCTGCTAACGTCAATTTTCACTGTTGGAGTTGTATTCTTTTGTTTGAACGCATCGCCATCTTTCCTTCATACATGATTTCTAGGATAACGTCCAAACAACTCAAATTTTGTTTCGCCTGTCCATAATACAGTACGATTATTCCATATCCGTATGTTCACGAACGAATTTTAACATGGTATCTCTGTGTCTTTTCAATAGTAATGTAGTTTTCCGAAGGGAGCGTAAATTTAGAATGTTCCTATTATCTATTTAGTGACACAGATTCCTGATGAAAGAAATCATCCTGCAGCTCTTGACGAGTAACCATTGGATTTTGTTTAAGTTGATGCATTAATTTCCACGAAGATCTTGAAGAAATCTTCTGTGGCGCACCCGTTCTTCTTTGTTTTTCAACAATTGTGAGTTTTTCATACCTTGCAATGAATGAACTAATGGTAGTAAATGGAATATTCCGGTTGCCTGAGATTTTCCTGTAACTTTTACCTTCTTTCCAGAGCTTAATAATCAGTCCTTTTTGCGAATATGTCAATTCTTTACCTCTTGACATGATGATAAACTTCTTGCACGAATACCAATTACAGAATGTTCCGTTTATACTTTTCAGGCTTAAAATAACTACTGATAACATTATTTGAAAATTCGAAAATATTCAAGTTGAATAATTTAGAGAATTAGAGCGAATTAAATGTTTTAAAATCTGAAATTTGCATTGTACGAATACTTTTTTCATATATTAAAATGGATAAATGGGATTTATTTCTATTAAGTCAAAATTTTCTTCTCTTTTCTATGTGCATTTATTTATTATTCATCTGTATATAGTTAATTATATAAGAGCGTATATTTATTCTTAGTTGGAAATACAATAAATTTAAAAAATTGCGTTCGAATATTTGTTTCAACTCACCGTGTATATATAAATATATATATATATATATATATATATATATATATATATATATATATATATATATATATATATATATATATATGAAATCCTAAAGAACCATACATATAAATATATATATATATACATACATATATATATATATAAATATATATACACACACAAGCACGCATACATACAAGTACGCACGCGCGCACACACACACACACATATATATATATATATATCGTAGACTGCGCAAAATTGAACGATCTATTTGAAACGGATAGGTAAGCTTGATATATTTGTTAAATGTATTATACCATTTGGGATTTACGAAATACATCTGGACAGCCTCACTTGTATCTGCCATACGTACAGTAATTTATCCAAACATACAAAAAAATAAGGTAAAGAGCGACTAGTGGGAAATCAGATGAATATGAATGAAACGATTATATTTTATACAAGATACACATGCTAACAAAGTTTACAAATATGTTACATGCCTTCTCGCAGAATTTGTAGCTCGTCATTTTGTAAAAGCTTGGCTTTTTCCATGTGACAGAGAAATCTCCTCCGTTGATAGCGTGAATCTCAAAACCCTCCTATATGAATTACAGGCGCGTTATTCAGTGGCTGCTGAGGGTCAACTGACCGAACGAGCGTTATGAATACCAATTAGGGAAGAAAAATAACCAAAACAACAAGATGGAAAACTTACTGAGAAAATGCATGAATAAAATAATTTGAACAAGACACAAAAATAAAAATAAAATAATGCATGAACAATGTTGACCTTTTTTGACCCGATTTATTAAACCTATAGAAATAGACAGATTTAACAGAACTACAATTAATACAAGATGTATCTGTGCTGATAGCACACACCGAAAGAAAAACAGCAGGAAATCCTAGAAATAATGGTAAAATAAATGGTGAAGAAAGGACTAATGATCAACTATAATAGACAGGACATAAGGGCATAAAGAAGAAGGAGGAACCAATATTCGATCCACGATTTAAATGTATCAGAACTAGACTTTATAAATTTAAGCGCGGTAAGAGATTGGCAGCAAGATCGCAACCATTTACATTTGAAATGGCTTGATGAAACCGTTTATTCTATATAAAAATTAATTACATTTTATTCTATCGTACTTCCTGTTTGTGGAAATCTTTTCCGGTTTTTTGATTGCCAGTCAACTTTGATCGTCAAAGATTTAAATGCTATGTCAATCGTTATCTTTCGTCTTCTTAATTCTTGTTCTTTTATTGTTATCTCTCCTTAATATAATCTTTAACACTCAGTAACCCCATCTTGTCTTAGTGGTTTTATTGCCTTGCTTAGCGTGAAATGATTAAAAAATATAAAAAAATAATTACGTTGTAACCAGCAATTTACAGTAACCTTAAAAGAAAAAAAAATTCAATCCTGAGAAAAAAATTCATAAAAAATAAAATAATGAAAAAATGAATTTCATTTTCATTAAAACAATTTAACAAAAACAACGTTGTAATTCCGAAAAGCATACCATAAACTTTAATAACAAAGTTGAAAGATATTTGTAATGTTTATATTACATTATTGTTATTAATTTTATATTTTGTATCATGAAACAGGATATTACATAAGAATCATGGCTCGCTGCTCATGTTAAAAATGCGGATGAGCACAAAATTACGACAGACCTTTCCATTGTGTGAGTATCTTTTGATGCGCAGATTAATCCTCAATGTTGGGAAATATTTTTCTGTTTAAAATATTGATTTGTATCCTGCAATTTGTGTTGAATAGAGAAAAGGAATATTTGATAAGCAAACAATTATTATGGTTGACTTTGTTAATATGTCGACATATATTGACATCACCATCAGTTGAATAAAGATTATAAAAATGTTGATAGCCTACTTAACATACTAATTATTATTGCTATATTCACGTGTCTTTGCAGAGTTTTCAAAGAGAGATTCATCTGCCGATAAAGAGTTTGGCAGATGTTTCAACATTGATATAATATATTTTCAGAATATTTTTGGTCGAAATTTAAAAAAAAAAACTAACACTAGAATCATGGATGTGAGTAAATAAGTTCAGGAAAGAGCGACAACTCATACTTCAGAAAATTTAATGAAGACTAGATAAGAGTCTGTAGAAATCGAATCACAAAAACTGTGGTGTATATGTCGACCATGCGTATATGTGGACGATCAAGATATTCAGTGCAGTATCTAAATTTGTCTGTGAATAAATTCATGACACCAAATGATTTAACAACAACAGAAATCAACTGACTTAGCATTCACTGGCTTGCTTGCTCGAATTGATATTCTTCAAAAAACATTATCACAAATAATATATTTCTTAAAGCAAATAGTATATAAATTACCGTATTTGACGTTATATAAAGCACATTTTTTTTTACTAAAAATATCTTTTAAAATTGCCTTGCGTCTTATATGCCATACGTAGCTTTAACATTCGCGATAGTCGGCTGAAATTAGTTAGCTGGCAACTCCTATTAGCTTAGACTTAAACATAAAGGAGCAATGGAACACGTGGATGACAATACCTGATTACGGCCTTAAACTTACAGGAAGAATAAAAGACCTAGCATTGCACAAGTCTGTGAATGGGTGAAGCAATCTTGGGATAATATTAGACCAGAAATTGTGAGATCTTTTAAAAAAGTCTGGCATTAGCAATGCTCTTAATGGAACGGAAGATTACGCATTATTTAACGACGAAAATGGTAATATTGAAAATGAGTATCAGAGTTTTGATAACGAAGACGACGAATTTTATGGAATTGAAGATTAATACAATTTTAATGGTAACTTTACTGTTTTGCTCATTTGTAATAATTGCTTGATTTTTATTTTGTTTTCTTAACTTTGGATATAATAAAGTTTTTATATGCTCGTGTTCTTTAATCCTATTAATTTTGGTTTAATTGTAATCATGGCCTGTTTAACCAAAATATTACCTCATAAATATAGTCTAGGCTGTACCATTTACTAATAATTTTACTAATTACTATTTTGTTCTTGATTTACTCTATTGAAATTGGGATGCATCTTATAAACACGTGCGTATTATATTCCGTCAAATACGGTATTTTGATTATGTAATGACGTATTTGACACTAAGGCTTTAATGAAATATTTTATTCTACATTTATTCCTTTGCTTTATCCGATAGTTTATCCGTTTAAAGTTTTGCCGTTCATTCTGAACCATAGGCACTACTACTGATTACGAACTAGTTAAATGGTAATACTAATGGAAGACGTTTACTTATAAGGAAACATTCGGCATTCATTGACTGAGCGGCCACTGAAATTTATAAAATCATTTTCTTGAAATAATTGTTCAGGAAATTAGGAATATTATATTATGTATCTGTTATCACTTTTTCCTGAATTGATCGGAGTTTCCTTCTAGAACTTTTATTTGAAGCAGTTTGTAATGTCGACATCTTGATTATTTCAATATTTTCTCTTCGAGTGACATGTGCTCTCTGTTTTAGTTGTTACTGCTGCTGAAAATCTTTAACTGATGTGGTTCATGTTATTTAGTACATTTTAATGTGTGTGAATCTGTAACGTCATTAAAGGATTTTTGACAAATTGGGGTTTTCGCCATGCACTAAAGGATTCACTTAATTGTATGCATTGGACTTATAAAGCAGTTGTACGCAGCTTACTGTTTAGATGCTCCTGAACGGGTTTGATCCCATGCATGACATGCACATGAAAGTCTCGATATGACGAGGTTTCAGGTTAATTGTTTTGGATTTGTAGCAATTGGCGATGTTGGGCGAAACTACCTCTAACAATTCTATTAGAAGTTTTAAAAAAGAGATTCTGATTATATTCATTTTGGGTTTTGAGACAAAGACAGTAAATCGAAGAGATAACGAAGGGAACGTACCTGCCTTCGTGATGATCCACGTAGGTGAAACATAGGTAGGTTTGCCTGGCTCTTTAGGTTCATAGTTCATATATATATATATATATATATATATATATATATATATATATATATATATATATATATATATATATATATATATATATACCATAATGACAAGCCACGTATACTTTCTTAATATGTATATTTGCCACGTATACTTTCTTAATATGTAGATTTGCAAACACTTAATAATCGATACTGTATTTTCTGTACCCAACACCAGTATCAAGATACACCCACCTCGCCTCACCTGTGATAGCCATAACATAATCTACTATTTATTCCGCACAGTATGTCTCAATAGTGGATATATTGGTGAATCTGAAAATAATTTTAGATTTCGCTTCAACAATCATAAACAAACGATACGTCAAAACAATCCTTATTCCCCCCATAGATGAACACATTAATCAATCAGGACACTCATTAGAAAACTGTAAATGTGTATTGATAGATTATGATTTCAGTTTCACATACACACGCAGAAAAAAAGAAAAATACTGGATTTTAAAATTAAATACATATAAACTAGGGTTAAATAAAGATTTTGGTATTTCCAATATTTATAAATATTTCAATACTTAAACATTTTTTTAGATGTAGTTAAAAATTTCTTTACACAACATCTAAATATATTATTACACTTAGATTTACGTTAAAAATATTCGGACACAGTTGCATTCCATATCACGTGACGTCCGCGTCTCGCAACGGACGCTACTTGTAAACAAACCTCTAAAACCAGATATTTCTGAAGAAAGATCGATGGTGATCTGAAATATTACATATATATATATATATATATATATATATATATATATATATATATATATATATATATATATATATATATATAAATACTTCTATAAAAAACATTCATTTTTTTAATTTACAACTTTTTACTTGTTTTTTCTATATATACATATTAAGAAAGTATATGTGGCTTCTCATTATGGTATATATATATATATATATATATATATATATATATATATATATATATATATATATATATATATATATATATATATATATATATATATATATATAACTATGAACGTAAAGAGTCAGGCAAACCTACCTATGTTTCACCTACGCGGATCATTAGGTTACACTGGCCATTATACCCTGAAGATCCGCGTAGGTGAAACCTAGGAAGGTTTGCCTGACTCTTTACGTTCATAGTTAGATTTGATCTACTTAGTGTATTGAGCACTTAATTTAGTTACTTTTTCTTTATTCGTGTTGGGGGATTTTTCTTTGGACACTTGAGCTTGGATTCTGGACGATTGTTTTCGCCTCAATTACATGTTCTTAGTTCTTTCTTTTTTATCTCTTGTTTTTTCTTGGGTATTGATTTGTTCATTTACAAGCCAAAACACCTAAGGTTTTTCCGGACGAGTATAATTATTATATTTATAATATTATATATATAAATATACATATATATATATACCTGCTATTATGTATATATATATATATATATATATATATATATATATATATATATATATACCTGCTATTATATATATATATATATATATATATATATATATATATACCTGCTATTATATATATATATATATATATATATATATATATATATATATATATATATATGCCTGCTATTATATATATATATACGTATACCTATTATAATATTATATATTTCTGCTATTATATATTTTTTATAAAATCATATAATATATATATATATATATATATATATATATATTTTATATATATATATATATATATATATATATATATATATATATATATATATATATATATATATATATTTTATATACATATATACTTTATAAATTTCCAAAATTAACTCATATGGGTATAGACTATTTCTAACTGGCGCAACCTTGCGCCAGGACTCTTCAGCACCGGACTGAATTCATCTCGGAATCAGGGACTTGGAATTTAATTTAGATAACAGTTGAGAAAAGATACAAACTTACACAAAATTATGCCTCATTTAGAAGAAATCCTTTGGCGGTTAGGGTAGGTTGTGAGATATCTCTGTAAAGGAAGAGACCGCCGCTGGAATCGACACCGATATTTACTTTATTATCCTCGTTTTGTTTTATGTGAAGAGGGACGCGATGAATTGAAACTAAAAGAGCGGCCTAAATGGAAGTTTTTTTTTTTAATTATGACCAAATCCTTTAATTATAATGGGAATTTAGGTTCCCGCTAGAGATTACCCAATTATACTAACAACAAATATGTTATAAAAGGATTAACAATAAATTGTATTTAGAAAATTTATGTGAAGAAAGAATAGAATTAAGTGTTTTATATTATTAAGTAATGAGGGATTTAAAGATAAAGCAATTTAAAGTTAGAATACATTAGCCATTATATCCAAGTTGTATATATATATATATATATATATATGATTAATCATTTTATTTAAGTTTTCTTCGAACAAGTGTTTTTTTTTCTGGACAAAGTGTCTATAGAAACGGTCCAAATATTCTGTAATTCCGAACACTGTCCGCCATACTTTTAGCCATTATCAAGGAGGATTTTGTTTTTACTGTTTAACTGGGTGCATGGTTTATGTATATGTATCTAGAGTTATAGGGATATTTTATTTTCCTGAACACAGCACATTGTGGCCGAGTTAACCGTAGTTAATATTATTGTGTTGATTTTTATTTTATTATTTTTATCATTTTTTATAAGTGGATGAGGTTATTATTATTTTCTATTTACTACTAGCATGTTTCGGATTGAGTTTGGTAAGTGTGTGTGTGTGTGTGTGTTTAAATGAGTTCTGATGGAGCTGTAGTCAGATACATGCAACGTAAGTCTTCTGGAGAGTCATGTAGCAGTGTGATCGATGTAATTAATTATGAGTTCGATTAGATCAGGAACACAATTCCATACAGGGCATTTGAATTCGTAAATATTGTTCGTTCTTTATAGTTCTGATTTCGCAGGTATGTTGATAACTTTTAGGATGAGGTTAACTGTTTTAAATTTTTTGCAGTAGATAATTTCATTTTACAGTGTCAAATGGGGTAGTGTATGTCTTTATGATATTTCTAAGTGAAAATTCTTCTTGTTTATAGTTGACCTGTTTAGCTTTTGTAAAAAATAATTCGACTATTTTTGTCTGTGTGTTCAATTGAGATATTATTTATTTGGAAAGATATAATCTAATCTGATGGACGATGAGGTGTTTGGAAAAACATTGTCAATTAATCTCTGTTTTACATTATTGAGTTGTTTAAGCAAGAGTAGACGAGAGGATGAATTCTCGTGTGCTCTCTTCAGGAAGATTTTATCACAGCTATTTTGTGGACAATGATTCTTTAAATTAAGGTGGTACGAATTTCTACTGGTGGGATTTTTATACAATGAAGTGGTAAAACTCTTGTTAATGTACTCTAAGAAAATGTCTAAGAATGAGAGTTTTTTTTTACTAAGTTCGTAGGTAAAATTAATATAGGATTTTTGAAATTATGGATTTGATTTTATCTACTTTTAGTACCTTGTCCATTGTCTTTAAGGGAACTTGTATAAATGAGGGATTGCTGCCTAAATATAAAATATATACATATACATGTGTCTGTATATATACATATATATATATATATATATATATATATATATATATATATATATAAATATATATATATATATATATATATATTCACGTATATATATATATATGTATGTGTGTGTGTATACATGTATATATATATACATACATAAATACATACATATAAATTAATAATATAGACATGTTACGTCTATATATATTTATACTGATATTTTCTAGTTCGCTAATAAGTTTCTTCATGTGAAGATGAAATTCATCAAGAAAGTTATCGTAGTTATTTATAACCCAAATGCTTTCGATATATTCCAAGATCATGGGTAAATTACAAAGGCACTTTTGTTGTAACTGCGATAAAATCTGCAGTCCTTCGTGAAGTTATTAAAAAAAAAACGCGTGCAAATCTGTTCTGTTATAGTTAGTGTAAAGATTGAAATTTATCCGTTGCCATTATGGAATTTCTTGTAAAACAAGCATTTCAATATAAGCGAATGGACGGTAAATAGTTGGAAACGAAAAATTGCATTAAATGTTTATTGTATACACTTCAATACGTTGCTTTTACAATCGAAATATATTTGCTGAGTGTTGATTGTTTGATTTTGATATAGAGAGCCAAGGATAATCCTGGAAAAATCGAGAATAATTGGGTTAGATAAAACTATGGTTCCTTCTTTGATGAATTTCATTTTAACATCAAAAAAAAGATTAAAGAAGTGGGAAGAATCATTAGAAAAATAAACAGACATACTATGTTTATATTATTCAATGTACCATTTTAGCAATTAAAATATGCTGATAGAGCCGAAAGCGCTCGGCTAAAAAGAACATTCGGACAGTTTTTATATAATTTATCATCTGAATGGAAAAGCATTATTAGATCGCACGAGAAATTATATAAAAAAACTAAATAAAACCACATTGTCAGTCGTTTTTAATGAAATGTGCATATATATATATATATATATATATATATATAATATGATGTTGAATTACCATCGCCTGAAGAAGTACAGTCAAAGCATTGAAGCATGAAAGTTTTTGTGTAATGTTTTCAACGTTTTTATTATTATCTCTTATAATAAAAATAATAATATATTACACTACTTTGTATTGAGCACTTTTAAAAAAAATGCTATGAACAGTGGAATTTTACTCCAACTGTTCTTTCTCTCATTTATGTATATATATATATATATATATATATATATATATATATATATATATATATATATATATATATATATATATAGAGTGAGAGAGAGAGACAGACAGACAGAGAGAGAGAGAGAAAGAGAGAGAGAGAAAGGAAGATAGAGAAAGAAGTGGAGTAGAATAAGAAAATGATGACCATATTGTTAAAATATGTCAGTCAATTTACAAGTGTAAGAATCGTTTGCAGCCATTTAGTCAGCCAATGCTAATAATTGAGACACTGGTTATTTGTCTGCAAGAAACACTTGAGAAAAGATGACGTAATTGTTGAGAGTCTATTTCCTGTCACCTGGTCCAGTCTGAAATTTGCAGCTCAATTATTTAGGGAAGCCTAGGTCTCATGACATGGAATAGAAACCTAGTTTAACAGACGAATAAAAATCTTATGTAAACACTAATATTTTAATGTGTGTATGCATTTCTGGTCAGGAAATTTTTGAAATAATTTAATAACACGAATAAGATTCTGGTTACTTTAGAAAGACGTTTATTTCCTTGTTTGTATTTCGCCATATACAGCGGCCAAAATGTTCAGAACGGCATTGTTTTCGTCAGAAAAGTAGATATAAGTTTTTATCAAAGTTGTTTAATATTCTATAATTTTCACAGACAATAAATACGATATTACTTGTTATTGTCTGTGATTTTGGTGTAATTTGAGAGGATAATACAAAAGTTATGGATGATTTTGTGATTTACTGCTAAACCCATGGCGGCCAAAATGATCAGAACGGTCGATAAAATAACAAAATAATAAAAAATGACAGAGAATACTGGAATCATTTAATATTTAGTGTGAAGCCCTTTAGCTTCAATCCTACTTTGACATTTTCGACTGCATGAGGAAATTAAGTTTTCAATTTCTTGCTGGGTGAACATATTCCATTCTTCCTGAAGGGCATTCCATAATTGCTCGGTTGTTTTAGGACTTCTGGCTTTCGAACGTTCTCCTAGAATATTCCACAAATTTTCTATAGGATTGAGATCTGGGCTTTGAGCAGGCCAATCTATAACAATAACCTTTTCAGCCTTGAGGAAGTTCATGACCACCTTAGCCTTGTGACATGGGGCATTGTACTGCATGGATATGGGTGGTCGCTTAGTTGAATTTCTCAGCACAGGAAAGACATGATCTTTTACAAGTTGTTTATAAACTCCTGCATTTACCTTTCCATGTAATCGCACCAAAGAGCCCACACAATCTCCGGATAGCATCCCTCAAACCATGACACTTCCTCCACCGAATTTAACACTAGTCTTAAGGCATTTAGGCGACAATATTTCACCTACTTTTCGACGAACGTAACTTTTCCCATCTAAGACAAATAACATAAACTTAGATTCATCACTGAAGTGCACCGTTTGCTATTTTTCTTGAGACCACAACACATGTTCGGTTGCAAAGGTAAGACGACACTTTTTATTCTTGGAGTTGATCAGTGGCTTCACTGCAGGTGCTCTTGCTTGTAGGTCATGTTCAACTAAATGATGAGACAGTTTTACGAGATGAAGTGTTCTTCAGTACAATTCTCATTTCCCGAGAAACAGCAGCAGCAGTTTTAAATCTGTCCTTTTTAACCAACTTTACCATAGTACGACCTTCTCTCTTGGTCGTTTTTCTTGGCTTACCTGTAGACTTTAAAGCTTCACACGGACCACAATCATCGTAGACCTTAAGAATACCGTGAACAACACTTTTTGACTTGTTAACAATCTTTGCAATAGACCCAAAACTTAAATTATCCTTCTTTCGAAGCTTAATAATCTGCTGACGAATTGGTAACGAAGTGGCATCATATTAACAAAGTACACTGCAGATATTCTTACTAATGTTTAGTAAACGAACCGACAGGTAAACAAATTCAAAAGATTAGAGTTCGCCGGTTAAATATACTAAAACACGGAGTAAAAGCAACTGTTCTGATCATTTTGGCCGCCATGGGTTTTGCAGTAAATCACTAAATCATCCATAACTTTTGTATAATCCTCTCAAAATACACCAAAATCTCAGACAATAAAAAATAATATCGTATTTATTGTCCGTGAAAATTATAGAATATAAAACAACATTGATAAAAACTTAATAACATAAACTTAGATTCATCACTGAAATGCACCGTTTGCTATTTTTCTTGAGACCACAACACATGTTCGGTTGCAAAGGTAAGACGACACTTTTTATTCTTGGAGTTGATCAGTGGCTTCACTGCAGGTGCTCTTGCTTGTAGGTCATGTTCACCTAAATGATGAGACAGTTTTTCTAGATGAAGTGTTCTTCAGTACAATGCTCATTTCCCGAGAAACGAAAACAATGCCATTCTGAACATTTTGGCCGCAACTGTATGTATCATGGCACCTGGACGTTTACCAAGTAATATTAGAATAGAAGAATGAGTTTGAAGCATTGGATGACGTGTGCGTGAATAAACATTTCTAAAGTCTCTCCTTTCTTTCAAAATGAAAATCATTCTTGACACGTCATTTTTCTCTTTTTGCCTTATAGACAAACAGGTTTACGAGACGTATTTTCTTGCCTCCGAGAGTTTGACTCCCAGTGTTAAAAAGTGTAGCGTCAGACAAATATGCACTTAATTTTTTTCAGATTGAAATTCTCATCTTTCTGCAAAACATTCTGACAAATACGGCAATTAGAAACAATAAAGAAACGGGTAAATTAAAAGAGACTCTTATATGATTTCTCTTATATCGTGCAGATGATAACGATATGAAGTTTTCTATGTTATTTATATTCTTATATTGTCTGCTCAGTCCCAAAGCTGTTTAATTTTCACGCAGACTTTTCTACGAATAAAACAAAGCAAAAAGCTGGCTCGAAAATATTCATTAAATAATATTTTCTCCGTTTTATCTTCTAAGATTTCAACTGACGCAAAAGAAGAATATATGTTATAATAGGAATTGTATTAAATTTCACGCCACACTATCATGGAAACCAGTTGAAGCATTGATTTGAGACGAACTTCCGGCCGCCGAATTCAAAATCTCGTGCTTTCTCAACGACATTGCATTTTACATGAGTGGGAAGAAGGTAAATGAAAGAAACGTACATGCACCAGCACCAGAGAGTAGTTGGTCAAGCTCCGTGACATCGCAGACGAAATTTTAAGTTGCCTATATGTATGAGGATACCAGGATGAAATAAAGTCAAATGCTAAGTATGAAGGTTTTCTTATGTCAACGAACACTCGTTGCCACTTATGTAATGCCAACGAATACTCGTTGTCACTTTCGTTATGCTGGTTGTAATAGAGACTTTGTAATCGCAGATAAAACTATAGTACACCGTTGAATAATGTGGTGTCAGATGCCTTCGAATAACACTCGCTTTAATAATACGTGCTCTGTAATACTCGCTCCAATAATAACCCGTATATTGATCTGAATAGAGAAATAATATAGCGAATGATATAGAGAATAGAAGTCCGTATAGTAATAGAGGATAGTCTAGAAATAGCGATCCGTATAGTATTGAGCACAGACTAGAAAAGGTGATCCGCATATTAATAGTGATTGTAATAGAAATAGCGCTTCCTCTATGGTCACGTAGTCAATAATGAGATCGCCTGTGTTTGCTAACTAGCGATTCATGTTCAAACTCAAGTGTCAGCAACGACACATTATTCCTATAAGAAGGATTCCGGTTTCAATTGTTAAACTAAACGCTCTACTTCATTACAAAATAAAGATTGTGTAGCACGAACTTTTCAGCTTTAAAAATCCTCATTCGAATGTCCTCTAAATGAACGAGAATAGTGAATACTGCTGTCATAATACGTAAACATTTCAACCTCGAAATTAAACATATTTCTTGATTTTTTAACATAACATCGTACCAGCTAATTGCTTTATCACTTAGATTCTAATTTGTGAAATCCCCAAAATGGGTTATGCAGTAGAATTTAATTATACAAAGAATAATCATATTTGATTAAATTAATCCTGTTTTCCTGCATCAAATATTTCATCAAAATATATTTGATTATATCAATATGTAGCAGAAAGGGAAATTCATAAAATTATCAACGGTCTAATTTTATTAAAATATCGGAAAAATAATAAAAATATAAAATTATTATATATTTAATTTTACTTATTCATGAAATTATATTATCAGCTGACTTTCGAAGCAAATTGGATAAATTTAACAAATTATCAAACAGAATTGTTAACTGATTTCGTCTGATTTTTCGGTTGATTTTTCTGTTTTCTTTCGCGTACTACGAAGCATTTTGAATTATTTTTTAAGTATTTATTTAACAAGTCATAATGTAAATGTTTTACATGTCAGGAATTAGGAATTGGTGTAACAAATCTTATCATAGCAGTGGAAAAATAAATAAACCATCTATTTATCTATTTATTTATCTCTCTCTCAATGAAAGACACGATATATATATATATATATATATATATATATATATATATAATATATGTATGTATATGTATATATGCAGATAATAATATATAATTTCCATGTACGCTACATTTATGGGTTAAAGGGCTTAATATCAGCGAAGAAGCGTATATGAATGTATAAGTGGACACTGAAGCCATAACCCAGTGATGACAGTTGCCTTTGAGTGTTGGTTTCAATGTCCTCTAATATATATATATATATAAATTGAAACTACATTGAGTTCCACAAGTGAGAAGATCCTGATTAGAGACTTTTAGCAACGAACAAGCGGTTTCATCTCGCCATTTCAACTGTAAAATAATGAGATATTGCCGCCAATCTAGTACTGTGCTTTAATTATTAGAATCGAGAAACCATAGAGGAGAGTTGAACAAACCAATTATCATGAACGTAATTGTAGAAAACGCAAAGGAAAGCTACATTACGGCGGTGGGAAGGTGACTGAAGCGGAAAGTCCAGGTCAGGATTAATAACATATCAGATTCTTCTTTGAATTCTGTCAAGGATCTCTAACTATGTAGCAGGAGATTATATATATATATATATATATATATATATATATATATATATATATATATATATATATATATATATATATACATATATATATACATATATATATAATTATTTATTCGAAAATTATAACATAAATATGTTATAAAATCACTACAAAAATAGCTATTTTGTTTCAACACTTCTGGTTCAAATCAATCAAACATCCCTCGCTAGGGGAAACGCTGTTACATAAGCTGCAATGACCAATCAAAATACAAGTATAAGAGAATTAAAAAAACTTGACAACGAACTATGTTTATTATAATTATTTAATGCTTTAATGTTGGGGTTAGACTAAAATAGAATTTATTCTAACTAATATATATTGACTTATACGATAAAATGTTAAATTAAAAATTACCAATGTTAAAATCTAAATTTAATCTATATTAAGTTTAAAATTATAAAAGAACTTAGGAAAAATGTACATATGTTTTTCTATTCAATTTGTTTTTATTGAAAGTTGGAATAAACGTTAACATCAAATGTTGCCCTGAACTTCATGACAACGTAGATACATTTGAAGCATAAACAGAAGCAGTGGAGGATGACATCTTGCAAAATACAATACATACACAATCAGATTATAATACATAAACACGCAGACGTATTTAGATATATAAACACGCAAATAAAGCGACGAGACAATATCTCCACGAACCTTTGCTTATATATATATATATATATATATATATATATATATATATATATATATATATATATATATATATATATATATATATATATATATAAAGACATATATAGTCTTAAAGTGTGCTATAGTTATGGGATAAAGTGCTCAATATCAGAGATAGAGCGTGTGTAAATATAAAAGTGTACATGGAAGTCAGCACTTAGATGTGACAGTCTGTTTCATGCTAGTGCAATCGTCAGGCGACTAGTGCTGTTATTTTTCTCGGCTATTTATATATAAGGGTTAGTGGTGCATTATTATTATTATCTATTTGGGTTGATTATCTTTATTTGTTTTTTCTAAACGGCTAGTTTATCGTAATCGGTTGTTAGTTTATTTATATATTTGGATGCATTTAGATCAATTTATTATACTTGTTGTTATTTATTTGTTACACTGTATATTTTTGGCTTTCGATTTTTAAGTAGGAGTAATTCATTTTGCTTATTTTATTTTTGTTTGTTTGTTTATATATTTATTTATTTTTCTATTTTAAGTTACGTAGTAAAAATTTGTTTTCATGTCTGCATTTTGAGATTAGCTCGGATCTGTTATTTAATAATTTATTTTGATCTGGGAAAGTAATGGTAGCTATTTTTTCCTCCAAGCAATGTTTGCAAGTTTTTGATCGGTTGTTGTAGGCTGATGATTTTTTCCTTATTTTCCAAGATATTTTTCGTGTAGTGTGTGTTTTGTTTTTTATTTCCCAGATATACTTAGAAAGCAGTGTGCTCTTCGCATATTTACTATTTGTGAAAGACATTTTGTGTACATAATTTCTTTGTTTCCATGGTCCTTCGGTTACTCCTATGTATACTTTTTCTTCATTATCTGCTGATTTTATCGTGGCTTGATAGATTACGTAAGAATATGCGAAATAAAATCAAAACAAAAGAACAGACGAAAGTTATAACTGTTATATAACGAGAAAAAATAAAAAAAATAATAAAAGATAATATAATACGTTACTTAAAAATCGAAAGCCAAAAATATATAGTGTAACAAATAAATAAATAACAACAAGTATAATAAATTGATCTAAATACATCCAAATATATAAATAAACTAACAACCGATTACGATAAACTAGCCGTTTAGAAAAAAACAAATAAAGATAATCAACCCAAATAGATAAATTAAAAACTGTTCCGACCAAAATAATAGTAAGAACAAACCACAACATCCCACCCCAAAATTCAACAAATAGATTTAATCAATGACAAATAAGCAAATATATAAGATAAAAAATAAAAATGAAAATAAATAAAAACAAGCAAAACAATTTGACCCAAATAAATAAGCAAACACGCGACTTCCGGTAAATGACCGCCATAATAGACTACCAACAATAAGCTATATAAACAAATTTTTACTACGTTAACAAAAAACACCGATCAAAATAAAAAATAAATAAATAAATATATAAGATAAAAAAATAAAAGTAAAATAAAAAAAAAACAAACAAAAAAACAAGCAAAATAATTTGACATAAATAAATAAACAAATAAGCGAATTCCAGTAAAAGTACCCGCCAAAATAGACTACCCATAATGCACCACTGACCCTTATATATAAATAGCCGAGAAAAATAACAGCACTAGTCGCCTGACAATTGCATTAGCATAAAACAGACTGTCGACTCTAAGTGCTGACTTCCATGTCCACTTTTATATTTATATATATATGTCTCCTTTTAAAATATGTTGCCTGAAAGGTTAAATAGAAATATGGTTACTGAGTTTTAATGTGAGATATCATAAATATATTTCTCGTAATAAATAATCTGCTTAACAAAGGCAATGTTGACCTAATGGTTGCTATATTCTTTACTATTTACAGGTTAAATTGGTACATCTCGATTACTTTTGCCATAGATCCACTCATCAAAATGTTTAGCCCATGAAGGATTTTCTGGAAAATTCGGGCAAGTTGGATGCGTTTTCACATTTTTCATAATTATAGCTATAAATTTTAAACTACTTTTATGATCGAAAGTGTTCAACATTAGCCTAACTATAAATAGACCCATCATTCACTAAAACCTTCCATAAATTCGAATATAATATTAAAACATTAATCGAAGATATACGCTACGTGTATTTCAGGTGCTGGTCAACGAACAGAAGTGCCTGCATAGGACATACTGAAATTTAGATGGTTTGCCATCATTTACTATAATTTCTTATGGTTCTTGAGAGTTAATATATATATATTTTTTTTAATCTTATCACCCCAAGCAAGGCTGGAAGCCACTAGCACGCAAGGGGTTACAGAAGGTTTGGAGGAAGAGCAGATAGGAGTGGTAAAGGAGGGGATGTGGAGAAAGATAGTGGATCGATCAAGGCAAGGGGGTTACAGAATATTTGGAGCGAGAGCAGATAGGAATGAAAGGTGAAAGGATGTGGAGAAGGGAAGTGGATAGATCAACGCAACTGGAAGTGTCGATTGACGTTACACTTAAATAGTTGGAGATTATATTTGTCAGGGAAACAGGAATAAGGAAGGGAGTTCCACGGGCGAGATGTGCGAGACAAGAAGCTATTGGAGTAGAAGAGACGTCTACATCTAACAGTTTCAACGGTGATATCGCAAACAATTGTTTTTTTTTTATATTTATCAATGCGTAATACACTGATTAACATATACAAATAATTACCTTACATTTTGAATAATAAAATGCCAACAAATGATAACTATTGATAAATGAAAAATATGTAAATTGATTAATGACTGTCAGAAACATTTTATCACAAATGAAAAATATCGACAAATTATATTACATTCACTGAACCAGTATTACAAATGGAGGTTCTCTTTCTGGTGTAATGTAAAGATTTAGCGTTCGCCTTGCAGATTTTATATACCTTATATACTCGTGTTTCGTGTCATCCCCAAACTTTCACTTATAAAATGATTTTATCATATATCTCGTGTATCATGTGAGTTCCTTTTTTAACAGAAAAATTTATAATAGACTAACCTCTTTTCTTCTATCTCTTTATCCCATCTTCTAGTTAAATAACTTAAAAACGTAAAAGAGAATGATAAAAGTATCGTTAGTAACACTCTACACGTTGCGTAAACGCATACAGCTATAAACAACCGAACGGGGAACAACTAAATATCTTGTAATCGTAAACCATGGAAAAGATGCATATTCGCCATGTTTGTATTTTATATTACGATAATAATATGTGAATATTATATTATTATTAAATACAGTAAATAGATATATAGTTCGATCAACAGCGTAGCCAGCAGTACATGAGCCATTTTATATGTCGTGTATGATGCGACCAACTTAAAATTAGCTTCAAAATTATTTCTTCAAATGTCGCATGATACGCGAGTATATACGTTATAGACAAGGGTTTCTTCTGGTGTACGCAAAAAATTTCCTATAAATCGTTCCGGGACTACAATGTATTATTAAAGCTCAAAACAAAACAATAGAAAAATTAATTGTGACATCATCAGTATCAAAACAGCCTTCTACATTCATTTAAAATTTTAGCTGGAAACTTAACTGTTTAATTTATGACAGAACCATCTTTTAGTAGATGTGTGAATATGTAATAAATCTAATTTAAAATGGCTTCCAGCAAATTTATTTTCATTCAAAATTATGTTTAGTTAAGTACATACTTGATGCGTAATTCAATGAGTAGGAATCTCATTCTCAGTGCAAACAATTTTTCTCCCAATAAGCAAATATTCTGATATGAGAAATAGAGAATGTGCTTAAATATAATTATTTTCTTCTATCTCGTTTTGGAAAACTACTAGAGGCCGTAATCAACTCTGAATTGGTTAAGCATCTCACATCGCAGGGCCTTCTGTCAGACAAGCAATATGGCTATCGCTTCTCTAGGTCAGCTATTGATCTATTAACGATTATTGCTGAAAGAATCTATCGAACTTTAGATGACAATAGTGAAGTTCCGGCTGTTGCTTTGGACATATCGAAAGTGATTAAATGGGTTTGGCATACTATTATTTTTCATAACCTGAAAGGTTGCGGTATTTCCGGAAGAATAATTGAACTGCTTCAGTATTTCATATCCAATCGTGAAATGAATGTTTAAATGAACGACTCCTCTTCAAGAACTTTTTTTTGTCTAATACAGTTGCCCCCAGGGCTCTATCCTTGGACCTATTTTGTTCTTAATTTTCATCAGTGATCTTCCTGATAACATCAGTTCTCAAGTTGGTATCTCAGCAGCTAGCACAATTATTTACCCCTGTTTCGATAGGAAGTCTGATCGGTTCGATTAGCAAAACATGGAGGCTGATTCCAAACTTGACCCCCAATCTGCTAACTGAATCAAATCATGGCCTGTTAATTTTAACGTCCAAAAAGATACTTCTCTCGAGTAATCATCTGAGAGACACCTTTCTGCCTGCCATCATCATGGCTAATCATCAGGAGAGTGACATGCTGCCTCTTCGTGGACTAACATTCTTGTTTGACATGAAGTGGAAAGATATATTGAAGGTCTGCTGTTAGGAGAGTTGTTTCACTCTGTCGTTCGAGACTATTTTACATATATCTTACATATTTATATGTCTACCATTAGCCCATGCTTATAATACTGCTGCCACATATGTTCCGGTAATTCTGCTATATATTTAGAGATTCTTGATAAAATCCATTTAAGTATCAGCAATATTATTGGACCTGACCTGGCCTCACGTCTTCAGTTACTTTCTCATCGCCGTGATATAGCTTCCCTTTGCCTTTTCTATAAATATATCCATGTTAATTGTTCTGCTGAACTCTTCGCTATGGTAATTAGACTTTACGAATTTAAACGCAGTGCTAAACTGTCAACAAGGTCTCATCAGCGTAAGTTCCAGATTAACAGCTTTTTTTCTCGCATTTATCCATTTTGGAACTCTATGTTAGTTCCATGCTTTCCAGCAAACTTTAATCCTTAAAATTTTTAATGCAATTTCAATCGTTATCTGCTGTCTTTTTTGTTATTGCTCTCGACCCTTGATTATTTATTTTTACCAATGCTTACCCAATACAAATCCCAAGGGCCTCACAAGTTAGAGGGTTATGAACGTTTAATCATGTTCGAATGATTGGGGAGGTGTCTGAACCACACGATAGGCAAACCGATCTACTCCCATTGGGAGAGGAAATAATAATTACTTAACAAAATGTCAGATTTCAGGCGGAGACGTCAGAAGTACAGATTTAAAGGAACCAGAGAGCCAGTCCTAAACAGGAAACAAGGAATAAACCTCGATTCCTGTTAAGAAGGGAAAGACAATACATATTTCAGGCTGAGACGTTAGAAGTATTCAGTTAAAGTAGGCTTTACTGAACCGCAAGCCAAATCCTAAACAGGGAAAAGAGGTTAAACCTATATTCCTGTACAATACAGCGGAGTGGTGTGTGAATCGGGCGATAAGCGTTTTATTGATATCTTCTATTTTTTTCACATTCAGTAGCCGCTTGTGTTTTAGTGGTTTTACTGACTTTCATGAGGTGAAATGATTAAAAAAATAAACAAAATCTATAGAAACTTTCCATGCACACCTGGTATTTGTCCGACTGAATTAATCGATATTACAATATTAAATATCATTCTTAAACAGTTTCATACATAGCAAATGTCATAGTACAAATTATATAACTTAATTTTTATTCTAGTTGTGGTTATTCAGGTTTTCTATCGAAGATTGTTACGAATAGCCGTTCGGGAAACATTGTCATAAATGATGACTTCATTAAACCATTTGAGGAAGTTAAAGACGAAAAATCTGAAACAGCATTCAATTTGTCAGGAATTCTAAATTGCATCATTCATAAAAAAAGGTTCGTTCTTTTTCTGTTGCAATTTAGAAGTTTTCAAGTTTTGTTTAATCATTTAGTCGCATTAAATTAGAATAAAAATATAGCTTCTCATATAAAGCAAAATCATTTTGTCGCAAAAGTTCTTTGGGGAACGATTATATGACGTTTGACACAGAGTTATGATTATAAAATTTAAAGCAATTTAATAATCTCTTGGAAGGTACAACAGAGTATTACAATACTGTAATTCAATAATCACCATAATGGCATGAGGTTTCTCATAAAGAAGATATTGATAGTTGAATTAAAGATTAGAAATATGTTTAATAGCATTAGATTTGTGCCAAATGTACTCTACATTTTACTGACATTAGATACCAAATGTAAATTCAGAACGTTATAATTTTCTTTTATATTTAGATAATTGGTTGATATTCTTGAGAGTTTACTGAACAATTTACTCATTAACACATAGATCAAAAGTAAAATAGTGTTGATTCAGTCCATTATATTAAGATCAATTGTTTGTGTTCACTAAATAACTGCCTGAATCCGCCAATAATTACTTCTCCATTCAATTCATTTAACAATTCCTTCTCAGTGGATAACAACGTATATGATTCCAAATTCTCTTCAGACATCGACTTTTTAAAACTTATCTTCATGATCTTAGCTTTATAAAACGTCAAGTCTCATTGGTCTTGTGTTCAGAGGAATGGGAAACAGTTATTCATTTTTATTACTAAAACAGTTGTCTGGGAAAATTTCTTTATGGCATTTTTATTTCAGACAGGAAGTCCACTTCACAAGGGTTTCGCATGTCATCGATTAATTTGTCATGTAGGTTATATCTATTCGTTATTTCGTAGTATATTCATATTTCGTGTGAAATGTTTGCAAAAGTCTGAAGAATTGTAATGACATTCAAAGAGTAACAAACATACAACAGGAGCATTGAAGAAAGAAACAAACAAATGAAGGACACACATATATATATCTGTCGCCTCTGAGTGTTTCAGCATGAAACAGCTTGCCGCCTCTGTGTGTTGACTTCAATGTTCTCTTTTATATTTATATTTACATACGCTCTATCTCTGATATTGAGCACTTTATCCGATAAATATAAAACACCTTAAAACTACATCTCCAGTTGCCTTGATCTATCCCCTCCCCTTCTCCACATCCTTTCACCTTTCATTCCTATCTGCTCTCGCTCCAAATCTTCTGTAACCCCCTAGCCTTGATCGATCCACTATCTTACTCCACGTCCTCTCCTTTACCACTCCTATCTGCTCTTCCTTCAAACCTTCTGTAACCCCTTGCGTGCTAGTGGCCTCCAGCCTGGCTTGGGGTGATAGCTTAAAAAGATATATATATATATATATATATATATATATATATATATATATATATATATATATATATATATATATATGAAGAAATATAGTCTTAAAGTGTGCTATATTTATGGGATAAAGTGCTCAATATCAGAGAAAGAGCGTGTGTAAATATAAAAGTGGACATGGAAGTCAGCACTTAGAGGCGACAGTCTGTTTCATGCTAGAGCAATCATCAGGCAACATTGCTGACGATTGCTCTAGCATGAAACAGACTGTCGCCTCTAAATGCTGACTTCCATGTCCACTTATATATATATATATATATATATATATATATATATATATATATATATATATATATATATATATATATATTTAAAGACATTTATATATATTATGTTTAACGTTCTTTTTATAGATACAAGTATTTAAGCAAATGCTCTGTTTTATTATAAAACAGAGCATTTGCTTAAATACTTGTATCTATATAAAAAAACGTTAAACATAATATATATAAATGTATTTAAATAAATTGTCGGACTATGTCCAATTCTAATATATATATATATATATATATATATATATATATATATATATATATATATATATATATATAATATTATTGTGAAATGACAAATCATTTTCATATATATGCAATTCAAATAATATTACATATAATTTCTGGCGCAATAAATATTGTCATAAGTAAGGCATCTAAACATTGAAGGCGAATGTAAACACTCGGCAAGCAAAACAGTTATATTTGTTTGATTTTTAAGAGCAGTTGAAAATGAAAATATCTTATTTATCTGACGTTATGTCTTCTTATAATAAGAACGCATTTTATCCGAATGGAATCCATCTTATCAAGACATAATCGTCAAGTAATCAATCCTCTGTTGACTAACATCAGACGCTTAAACTCTGCTTCTATGACTGTGTCATCGGCCTGGAAATACACACTTTCTCGATTAGTCTGTTTTCCTTCTAGACATATGACATTAAAGATGATGGATTTTGGATTGTCAAACATTTCGCTTCATGATTTTTTTCGCCTGTAATTTTTTTCCACTTAACAGAAAAAATAACAAAAGCATAAACAAATGTTTGGCCATTCAAAATTTTATTCTAAATTTTTTTTCTCAATGGAGAAAATAATATTTCAAAAATTAAACTATTAAGCAATCAATCATGAATATGAACTTCTATGAAGACATTTTCGAAATGCTGTAAATTTGAGGTGTTATTGTCTTCTGCTGATAAAGCTGAGTGTTTCGCCCGTAAATTCTTCTTTCATTCTACACTCGACTAAAATGGTTTATCCGTGCCTAACTTTCCACATAGAACTGAGTCCTGTTAAGTGATATGCAAATAACACGTTCTATGGTTACTACTATCAGCGCTAGTCTGAATTCTGTCAAAGCATGTGGACCTGATGGTATCTGTCTAATAGTCCTTAAGAAGTGTGCACTCGAACTGGCTCCCGTTCTCTCTAAAATAAATAATAAATACATCGATGCCTCTTGCTTTCCTGCATGCTGGAAATCGACATGTGTTGTTCTAGTTTTAAGAACTCAAATGAGCCACGAAACTCTTCCAACTTATCGGCTTATTAGTTTCTTTCCTCTTTTGGAGAAAATACTAAAGGGCTTAATCAATAATGATTTAGACAACCATCTCACATCGCAGGGTCTTAATTCAGACAAGCAATATGACTTTCGTTTCTTTAGGTCAACAGCTGAAGTTCCACGATAAATGCAGAAAGAGTCTATCAAGCTCTTGATAAACATGGTGAAACTTGGCTTATTGATTTTGTCATCACGAAAGCTTTCGATATGTTTTGGCACGCCAATCTTTTTCACAAACTGAAAAGTTATGGTCTCTTCTTCCACATTTCGAACTGATCCAGAATTTCTTATCAAATCGCGAAATTAAAGTTATCCTGAACGGCCACTCCTCTAGATCATTTAGTACTAATGTAGGTGTTCCCCAGGATTATTCTTGGATGTACTTTGTTTTTCATTTTCATTAATGAATTCCCCGACGGCACCGGCTCCCAACTTGGCATCTATGCTAATGAAACAATAATTTACTCTTGTCTCGATACTAAGTCTGATCCATCCAATAAGTTAAAATTGCTGGCTGATATAAAAAAAAAATTATAAAACGACACTCTGTTGTTAATCAGGGCAAATAATGGCTAGTCAATTTCAACATCTCCAAAACTCAACTAGTTTCTAGTAATCATTTGAATTACCCTTTTCTGCCTTCCATATGTATGACTGATGCTAACCATCAAGGGAGTAACTCATGTACCTTTTCGTGCTAATGTTCTCGGCTGAAATGAAGTGAATAGACTATAAAGAATCCATTGCTAGGTCAGCGACGAAGAAAGTTGCCTCACTGTGTCAAGTTTTCTATCCTGAGTCAATTTTACATAACTATAAGTCCATGCTTATAATATCGTTGCCACATATGGCATGGTGCTAACGCCATATATCTAGAGATCCTTGATAAAATCCAAAAAAGAATCACCAATATTATTGGTAGTGATCTGGTGTTTTTACTTCTGTCACTTTCCAGCTGCCATAAAAAGCAGTAAATCTATTATGATACAAGTGCTTACTGAACGTGAAAGGAAAAAGAAAAAAAGAGAAACATTATTAAGGAGTGGGAAGAATAGAAGAGTAATTACGAAAACATTACATAATTGTTATTATCCAATATCCTCGCACCATTGTTATGGTCCAAGGTTACGACCAATGAAGAACAACACGAATGCAAGAGTAGAAATAACAAAGATATATTAAACAGAATAATAATACAAGAAGTTGAAGGTGTTAATATGACTGTCAGTCCAGTTTAGAGTGAACTACTATTGCCACGACTCGTTACACTTCGTTCTCTCCGTCTCTCTTGAGAGGCGCAGTCTTTATAGTGTCAGGAAGAGTTCATTATCGTTACAGGTAAGATCCCATAACAAAAATGTTTGGCATTATATTTAAAAAAAATTAAAGTTGGCTGGAAAGAATGGAACCAGAAGTGAGTTCCACACGCGAGAAGTACGAGAGGAGAAACTGTTAGAACGTAAAGTTACATTTTGAAAAAAAGGTACATTACACGAATAATTACGTCAATTCAATTGTTGCTGAAACTTAGAACATTAGTGATAAATAATCTAAACCCTAAAGGATTCCTTCTTTGTTATATTGTCGTTACTTTTATCACACTCTAGGACAATTAATAAGAAATATTTCATCTTTACTACTTTTTGCTTTTTCATATTTCCTTGTATTTTCAAATGCTCAACTGATGTGTGTTTAATGACGTTTTGTACAATCGACTCGGTCTACCGAGACCAATTTCGCAAGAGAGTACATTTACAGCCACATCACGTTGACAAACCTGTTAACGTACGATCACCGAAGTTAAGGAAACTCGAGCCTGGTTAGTACCCAGATGGGTGACAACATGGGTATATCTGCAACCTTGGATTTGCGGCTGGTGCAAATGATAAGGGCCCAGAATAGCTAATCGTAGAGTTCAGTTCCAATTCACGTTGCGTTCGTTATATTCACTTTCACTTTGGGAAAGCTACGAATCTACCTCTTCTCCCTACAAAAATGGATTAATTAGTAAAAATTCTATCGCTGAACAATTATTACCGAAAACATTTCTAGCAATCTATAAATATTTTCCGGTTTTAAAAAACCTGCAAAGTTTTGATAAGCCGTATAAAAAAAACTTAACCAACAAACATCAAGCGAGCACGGCGCAAGAATGAATTCCTCAGTCAGCCGCAGATAACTAGTCTTTATCTGATATATTTTACCTGAAATGAAAACCAGGTTATCAGAGAAAAAATTCCACAAATTCACTTGCGCATTTGCAAATACGATGATTGTTTGAGTACATTGTGAACTTCACTAACATTTGTGTTCGCTATTTTTCGTTTTTGGTTGCTTATTTTCCCACCTTCACAAAATTATTTTTTCAGCACCATTCATTTATATTTTCTTTCACGCTTTTTTCAAGTATTTTTTATCTTGCTTAACAATTTCTGTGAGAATTTATCTATATTTTTTAGATTTTTTTCATTTGAGAGACATCGTTACTAACAGGGATTATTGTTGATGTCGTAGGCATAAATAAAATTCACCATTCCTACTATCACTACTATCACTGTTTCTTCTTCTTCTTCTTCTTTATTTCTTTCAACATAATTTCCCAGTTTCTTCTTCGTCATTCAATTTTTTTCTCCTGCGGTATCTTCTTAGTCTTCTTTAGTTTTATTCTTCTTCATTTTCTTTTTTATTTGAAAAAGAAATCTACCTATTTATTTATTCTATTTTCTCTATGTTTGAAGTTTTCCCTCGTAGATGTCAGAATAAGAAATAATACTGATGTCCCGCGAGTGAAGTCAAGAACAAATAAGATTCGGTTCTGGAGAAAGTAGATGTGGATAATCGCAGAGATTATTGTTCGAAATATCATCTCCAAGAAACAACACTCATCATATGCTCGGCTTTGCTATGTATTTACATCATGAATTTATCTACAGTGAACAAAAGTCAGACATTTAAATTATAGTCTATTTGTTACGGTTAAGAGATCGAAAACTTCAGAATCAACAGATAAACGAAGTTTTCTATTTTTGTTGCACTGAAATCATTTTCATTTATAAACTAAGAGAGCAAGTAAGATGAGATAAGATATGACCAGATACAGTTTATTTTACTATTTTGGTCAAATTAATTTTTAGCAAGCCAGATGTAATTTCATTGCAGTTGGTTTGCAAAGATCTTAAATAAAACGTACAATACATTTTCAAATATATAACGAGTTCTTTACCATGTCAAAACACATTTCAGCATGTTAGTCCTACAGATGCGATAACCCGTTTTACCAAATCGCCTCTCTAGTGCCATAGAAATGTAGCCTTTTATTGTTTCAGAAAACGGTAGACTTTATTTCTATGAACAGAAAGTCATATTTGTGTTGCCGCTATAACAACCAGGGAATTTGTAGCAACATTTTACGTTTTTTGTTGCTTGTTTATCTTACTAGTCTATACTAGAATGATTTAATCAAAAGAATCCTCGCGGAAGACAGGAAAATCAGTCTAAGATTTTTAATATTTTTTAAGTATTTACATGGACATTAATCCCATTTTAATCTGCTTCACAGCTGTTTGATTTATCTTGTTAGCGTATCTGAAGTCTGTCTCTCCTCCGACATATTCATCATCTACAGACATCTCATTCTTCCTCAAAATGTATGTAATCTTCATGTGTACGTAATTCAGCATTTTTGGAAAATCGTTTCCACGATACTTGAAAGGATATCATGAGAGGTTTCCAATACCTATCTGCATATAACGGAAGCTCTGTTAGGCAAACGCGGAATGTCAGAGTAAGCGATATGTACTCTCTGCAAGGCACTGCTTCCAAAAGTTAAGAACAATCAAATCGATTATATTCTTGATACTGACATCTGTTGGTTGGTTAACAAGTCCATTGCCATATCCACGCTTCTATATAGGCAATTTCTAGATAGTATACGGACGTCATCTGCGCCTACTCGACCCTTTCAACCAATGAAGTCACCAAAATATCCAACAGGAGCGTTAAAGGGACTTCAAGACGATCCCAGCTTTTTAAGACTCAGCCATACATTAAATGTTGAAGATATTCTACATAAATAAAACTTCAATGAACTCATCATCTATTATGCGTAAGATAACGCGTAGACTAGACAAAAATGATGAACTTTTTCGTACTTGTAAAATCTTTGAAGGCCAGAAATTAGAGGGTGAGAGTTGAACCACATGAGCGTGGAATTCTGACGGTGATGCATTATCTCTGTTTAAGTTTTAATTTAAAACGCGAAAATGTGCAATGACAATCAATTGGGCTGAGAAACTAGAGAACACATCATTGCTTCACGCCTGAACATTTCCCTCTAAAACACTTTGAGTTCCGAGGTTTTAGAGAATTGATAGCTAGCCCACCTTCTGAGGTCATTTTTTATCTCTCTTTCTCGCTATCTATCTCCCCGTCTCTTTTTTTGAATGAGACTTCCTCCAAGAACTGACGCTTAATAATATGTCCCCAGTGAATTACAGCTAGTAAAAATATCTGAAAATAATGCCTCTCTTTTAGTTATGGATACAGCATTAGGTTCCTTGAGAAAGTCTTATTAAGGCCACTTACACTGTCCGACGGAAAACGTGAATTCACATTGAAGAGATATAAGCGCTATCTGGAAAAAAGATCCACATCTGCTGTGTATTCAACCAAAACTTATGTAAGAAAAAGAGAGTGACAAAGACTGGAAATACATCTCAAGAAATCACTTTCATAGAATGCACCGTAAAGAATAGCGGGGAAATATTTCAGCTGTATATGATTGGAGTCTAGATTGACCGTATTATTAACATTTGTTGGATATTTATACATCCATATTAATTAATTTATATGACATAGAAACCGTTTTCAAAAAGACAATAAAGAATGTCTAATTGCTTCTATGTTTTACGAGAAATATTCTACATGAATTACAACGCCAAAATATGCTTTCATGTAAACAGGTTAAATGTGTCGTATCAGCAATTTAAAAAAAATTTACATCTCGGGAGAAAAAAAGTATTTGCTCCCTGATCAGTGGAATCTGATATGTTTGCATACTTTAATCTTTCGGAAGATTGCGATATCAAAAGTAGCATAATCCAAATATGCCCGAAAAACATGTATTGACATTGAGGTTTGAAAATAATTTGATGGCTCTCAGATTTTAGTAAGGAAAGTCATAATAAATAAAACGCAAAGATAAAAATCACAGAAAGTAATATTTGATAAAGTGAGGACAAAATGATACAGAATGAATTATATTTTTTTTATTGAACTTTTTGACATTCTATAAAATTCATTAATATTTACTCTATTCTTTGCTTTTTAAAACTTTGCTATTACTTTGACATTAATATTATATAAAATAGATTTTATTGCTTTCCCAAGATCTTCGATTGTTGGATTAGTATTTATAGAGGTTAGGGATTATTCCATTTTACTTAGTGGTTTTGATGTGGCTGCTAGAATATCGGACTGTCTAGCACAAATACACACTTTAGCTCAAAATATCTAGTTTGTAATCTGTACGACTCAGAAAACGTCATGTTCAAGGAATTAAGACAATTTTCTGCTTGTATCTTCATATATTTAGTAATTCTGAAGCAACTTATCATTTGACGTCTATATCATTCAAATTACACAATGTGGCCATTAAATTGTATTATTCCGACGAAAGATCAATCCATTAGCTCTATATCCATCAATATTAATTACTCATCTATCATTTAATTCTTTTCCAAATCTAACCAACGCCTTTATCCACTGTGGATAAAGGCGTTGGTTAGATCCAGTGACAGTCCCAAAGAGTGTGAGTTCAATACCCGGTTAAGGCAGTGGAGAACTTTCAGAGGGAAAATTAGCAGGATATAACTGATAACTGACATCCATCAAACATGGCACGTGGAACTAGAACAGTCTACCCCAGTGATCGAAATAAAGAGTTCAGTTCGAAATTCCAACCACCTGAAGAAGGCCGGAGCGAACAACGGCCGAAACGTTGTGACAAATATGGCGACAAAGATGAGGACAATAGTCCGACTAATGTAAATACTGTACATAATACCTCAGAAATATAGACATATATATATATATATATATATATATATATATATATATATATATATATATATATATATATATATATATATATATATATATATATAAAACATTCTTTCAAATATGTTTAATCGAATAATATATATTTATTATGTCTATTTATTTTTATATTAAACATTTCTAGTTTCTTGATTTTAAGTTGAAATTCATCGAGTAAGGCGCCGTAGTTTTTCCTTAACCAAATACTTTTGATCTCCGAAATCACCCTCAGCAATGTCTTGCAAAGACACACTACTTTGTAACTGCGATCTATGTGATGTTGGTTTTTGAATACACGCATGAAAGCGCTCTGTTATAATTATTTTGAATTTTAATCAAAATCCTTCCCAGATTCACGAAAGTTCATATTTTCTCATTTCCCTATTCGGATGTAAACAAAGCAATTTCTAAATAATTAATGGATTATCTTTATACATTAATCCGACAGATTTTTATTACTTTAAACGGTACTTTTAGGGAATATCTATATCTGATAGACATTCTGTTTATTTATTTTTAAATATACATATTTATTTACGTCTATCGTCCCGAATATTAATTAATAAAATTGCGCTTATAAAGCAAACACACACACACAAACGCACGTACGCACACACACACACACATTAGTAGTAGTAGTAGTAATCTTATAGGTCTAAGAAACTATACTCGTACGGAAAACCATCGGTGTCTTGATTTGCAAATAATCAAACCAATGCCAAAGGGAAAAAAACGGTATAAAAAAAGAAAGAACAAAGAACATGTACATTAGCCGAAAATAATCGTCCAGCATGCAAGTCCAAAGCCCAAAGAAAAAAACCGATACGAGTACACAAAATAACTAAATAAAGTGTTCAATACAGTAAGTAGAGCAGACCTAGTTAAACCTAGAGAGCCAGACAAAACTACCAAGGTTTCACCTAATCGGATCGCCATGGAAGGCTGGTTTCACTGACGATCCGCTTAGGTGAAACCTTGATAGGTTTGTCTGGCTCTCTAGCTTTAACTATATATATATATATATATATATATATATATATATATATATATATATATATATATATATATATATATATATGTATATATATATGATGGAATGTGTAGGAATGGATTAAGGCTGATGACGTATCTGCAAGTAATAGTTAAAATTTACATGGGACGCAGACGGAATTTAACTAGTCTGAAGTTGAAATGATTAGAGGAATACCCATTCTTCGAGTTGACAACCACGCTTGGCTTTTCTCGGGTAATAGTGTCAACGATGTGCTGAGAATATATGCATCATTAGAGTGACATGCGTCCGCAAAGGATATATGAACGGAAGCAATGACGACTAGCAAGAATGGTAAAAAAAAAACAACGAATGTGCGAATTGTATCCGATCAAATTTAAAAACTACTGACGCTCTACTAATCAGTCAGTTCACTTCATACAGCAGACGCAATTTCAGAGTTTCTTTGCGCCAGCCAACACTTATTATCACCAAGATATCGGCCAAAGCTCCTCACCTGATGCAGATTATATCACCATTGGTATGTGGAAGAGTAAAGTCATATTTTCAATTCTGCCAGGAGGAAGCTCTTCTTGTATCTGGAGGAGGAAGCGTAAAGCTTTAAATCCTATATGTCAGTCGAGTACTTTTTAAACTGATGACTAATGGTAAGTTTAATAGTTTTTCTGAATTCGTAAATACAACTATTTTAATATAAATTGAATTTCTTTAATCTATGCAGCGATATGTTCATTATACAAGAAGACTTATGAGAAATAATTATCGATGAACTTAGAAAATTAGCAGATGACACTATTTTCATCACAGTCGCAGAGGTGAAACTGAAAAAATATCTTAGATAAGAAAAATTCTTTGAAATGACTATTAATTTTAAGAAGACAAAAATTGCAACAAACGACGAAAATCTGAAGATGATTTGATATATGTTTCAAGAACTAAGCAAAGTATGAAAAGAAAGGAAAATTCCGTTAAAAGGTTGCTATACCATATCTATTATGCTGTAGAGCAGTTAATGGCACATAATTTCTTCACAGTTAAAGAAATGACTCGAAACGAGAGAGATTTGCCGTAAGAAATAAAATCTTAACAAATATGGAAGCATAGAATATCATATGCAGAGGGTGTTAACAACACAAAGGATTTTTAAGAAAAATTAGAACTAAAAGGAGATTTTACTCACAGTCAGAAAGAGTGAAGTAAACTTTCTTAGACACTTGATGAGGAAAAATGGTTTGGAGAATTTTACACTCACAAGACATGGTGAAACCAAGTGAAACTTTGTCGGAAGGGATGTCATTGCCGGAACAATGAAGTACGTTAAAGAGTGAAAATATGTGAAGTGATGAAATCCATGACCACCCACGTCCTGAAAGTGTGTCGCCACATAAATGACAAACGTACACACGTAGTTTTACAGTATTTTTGCAGCCTTTTATAACTGCTTTCTTTATTGACAGTGATTTCTCTTGCAGCACGAGGAGGTAATGACACACCAGTTGCGGATGACACAAATTTTGTTCCGGAAACACACAGCCAGATTTAAAATCCATTATGTGCGGATTGAACACGTTACAAACCTCAATGGAATCTCTACCGCTACACGTATTTCACTTAATGTCTTGGAATCTGTCAGATAAAATAGCGCACTGACATCCGTATGACATAGACTGCATGCAGGCCTCGTAGGTGCAATTATTCAAGCAAAACGAACAACTACACGCTATTACGTTATTCCCCAAACGTATAATTATATATATATATATATATATATATATATATATATATATATATATATATATATATATATATATATATTGTGTGTGTGTGTGTGTGTGAGAGAGAGTGTGTGTGTCGGGGAAGAGGTTATCGTTGTGCCAACGAGATAAATGTGTTCATATTAAAAAGAAGAGAGAAACCGCAAAAGTTTTTTCGTTGTATTGCGGATATTTTTTAAAAATATATCATTGTTTATTGTCCATAATTTTGTTACACGTGTTTCCGGTCTCGCAACTTTCATCAGACAAAAAGTGGATATTTCCACATATTATTAAAAGGAATTAATTTTTCTTATATTTTTCGATGTTAAACATTCTCGATATTTGACATTCTCTTTTTTGTATGTTAGTGACACAAATGTCTTCCGTGAACTGGCAGTGAAAAGTTCTGCGTGAAGTATAATAAAACAATTAAGACTGGTCCAAGAAAGCGTAAGAAAGATATGTATATACTCATTTTTAATTAACCCTGTGTGTTCTTAGATCTATTTCATTTTTTTTTGTTTTTGTCAGCATGCGGATGTATACGTATATTCCCTCCCCATAAACGCACACATAATGTCTTATTATAAGGAATTAATATGCACATATATACACAGAAAAACTGAAGCATAATTCCACAGTCTATAGCATTTAATTTTAAAAAGAGGCTCATTACAGAGTACAGCTTAATATTATTTATTATATGAAATTAAAAAAAAATATGCGAAAAATCGCTATACAATAGCTTTCATGTTTCAGCACTCAAATTGTGCCTCCTAAGGCGATGAAAAATAACTGGAGAGTAAAAAAATATTTTTAATATATTTTTTAAATATACATTCATACATATATATATATATATATATATATACATATATATATATATATATATATATATATATATATATATATATATATATATATAAGGATGTGCTATATTTATGGGATAAAGTGCTCAATATCAGAGATAGAGCGTGTGTAAATATAAAAGTGAACATAGAAGTCAACACTTAGAGGCGACAGTCTGTTGCATGCTAGACGCAATCGTCAGGCCACGATTGCGTCTAGCATGAAACAAACTGTCGCCTCTAAGTGTTGACTTCTATATATATATATATATATATATATATATATATATATACATATATCTTTTCACATAGATACATATGCCTACATACATGCCTAAATAATAGACCATATATGGCTATGCAAATATATTATCTTCTATATAATATTTTCTGCGATAATTTATATGAAAACCTGCAAATAAGTTTAATACAATTAGGCTTAATACAGTGTGAGTATGTAAAGACAACATAGGTTGTATTGGAAAAAGTAAGTTCTGAAGACGCGAGGACTGAAGACGACATACATAGATTACTCGATCCTATTGTATTTCCACTTGATGATTTTTGCTACGACAATAATCGATATCTCTTTTCTTAAAACAGTTACGCATAAAGTTGATATTAAAATATATTATTACCAGAAGACTTGTGTGCGTCAAAGATACTCAGAAGCCTAGACAGTAAATTGTTCTTTGAATAAGATGAATGAAAAGGCTTGGATTATACCAAAACTACTCAATAATAAACCCGACACACGAATATGTTTTTAAAAAGAAAACAAAGAAGCCGACATCAATTCGTTCCGAATACCATCACTACCGATGCCGGCGCCCTGAACGAATTGAAGAATAGTCACTTAAGTTGAATCTTATTGCAGTCTTTCGTTTCGAAAGCCATAAGTCAGAGACTTGGATTCATCTGTCATGGTAATGTAAACAAAATCTGAGTTTACGATAAGAAGTAAAAAGTCAGATCTCTTTTACTTGCTCTTCTTATGTATACATGCATACATGCTTACACACATATTATAAGTATATATATATATATATATATATATATATATATATATATATATATATATAAGTGTGTGTGTGTGTGCGTGTAAAATTACACATGTCTCTTAAAAATGTTTAGTTTTGATGTTTTTTGGTGAGAACGGAATGTAAATTAAAAGTTTCTTTTTTATGCATTTTTATGAGCATCTGAGATTGGAAGACATATCACATAGCTTAACACGGGTTTCGACGTGACATGAGTGTGTGTTTTGCTGGGAAGCCTATAACATTTCCAGTTCAGTTTGGTTTCGATGCATATACATCAAATTGCCGTATAGATTAAAATTCAAGCAACATGTCCACAACTACTCAAGATAAAATTATTTCGATAGAAACTCCTATAATTTGCAGTCAAGGAAAATTAATAGCAGCAACCATTCTCGATGAGGAGAATGGCAGATTTGAAGAATCTCAGGAGATGTATTTCCAAATGTAACGGAAATAATATTGTTTCTGTATCTTTTATTTATTTATTTATTTAATCAAGGGTTGCGAAAAAAGGAAAATAAACACATCTGTCTTTTACTGCAGCCGAGCTTATAATATCTTGGGTAAAATGTTTGTCGACAATTGTTACATCTATTTATTGTATTTCAGTATGAAATTAGTATTATAAATTAAAATTAATTCAAAATATATCGGTAAATAATTTCCCCCCAAGTCAATAGTTTCGAATCAAGATAAATTGTCGCGAATTCTGAAAAAAAATTTATAAATTAGGTCTCATCTATATCTATGAGTCTTTAAACAGAAAGAATTATTATAATGTCTAAATATATACTGGTACAGGAGGCTACGATTTTAATGTCCGTGCAATACTCCTGCTCAAAGGATAAGATACCTTGACGTAAATATTTTCATCAATAGTTGCGATATGTCACTTTAGTATAAGGATTCATTAAAGAATGCTACTTGTATCCAAATAAAAACAATTCTGTCAAAGGGAATTGGGATATAAAGTACAGAACTTTATTGGAAGCAAATATTCCTTAGGCTGGATCAAATTCAGCATCCACTGTGCTTACCAAAGTGGGAATTAGTTTCTGGCTTTTATTATCTATTTTGCAGGAAATTAATTACATTGAGAGACTTAATCTGGCACATGGGGTAGCTTTCCGAGTCTGAAAGGGAGAAGATATAGATGGTGTTGGTTTTCAATGAGATTTCAATTCCTTATATATCAATTAGGCTTTAAAATAACATTTACTGAGGTAAATTAAGCAAATTTAAGTGGTAAATCTCGTTACATTTCTGTTTTATTTAAATACCGGTAAAATGACAAATAAATAGTAAACATTTATCCATTTAATATGTTTCGTTTTTATTAAAGGTCCATCACAGAATGAGATATGGAGAAAAGAGAGAAAAATGTTTGGTATTTTTAGTTCTGTGTTGTTTGATTTTCATTGATTAGTCGTGTAGATTATTCACGTGTGTTCGACTTGTTAAACAAAAGCTGATATGATTTGTGGCGTTCCGAATTCCAGGAGAAAAAAGAAAAGAAAAATAATGTCTTCTAGATATTCACAAGAAGGAAAACACTTACGAATATACATTCTTATCTGAATTCCACATAGAAAACGAGAATTATTATAAACTCACATACATAATGCAATATTTATTGCTTTTCAATTTGGTTTGGATCTTCAAATGCACGCATCGTTACTCTTTGAATTATTTAGGATTTATTTTCTTGTTATAGTGAGATTAGACATTTATGAAATCATTTTTATCCGTTGATTTGCGATGGACTCTTTGTTTTAAGTCATTGTCAGTACGGTGTAACATCATATCTAGGAAATGTAATGTATTATTTGTTTCTGTTACGTAGCACACTACTATTGCATGTGCGATTTTGTTTACTTTACTTACAATGTTGGGTAATATCGTTTTGCGGGAATATATTAACAGTATGACATCATTATATAGGAAATATGTTTCTTATTTAGATACAATACTCTGCAAACCGATTCACGAAATTCTAAGAATATAATTGCTAATTTGAAGAAGAAATTTACTCTATCGCATGTAATGATTTCTTACATGGAATATATAGTAGAAACTTTGAGGAACTAAAACAAATTATATGAACACACGAGGAAGGTTTACAGTAGCAACCAACACACTCAGGGAATTACTTTCTCATCTTAATGAGTTTGACCATAATTTCGATTGACAAGAATTTACGAAGAAGAAAGCGTATAGAATACATTTTAATCGCAAGGACATCCACAGTAAATTTGCGCCCAGTTTCTTTTTTCACGACATTTCGCCTTTCTTAGTAGATTTTCTGTTATAACCATGTGCGATATTTAATAATAAAATTGAGAAAAACACAAAGTACAAGATGTTAGATTATTTTGTGTACTTTAGTACTAGTGAGCAAACCCAAATGACTTGACTCATTTTATAGTTCCCCAGTTGAAGCTTAACCAATCAGGAGACGTGAAATATTCAATCCGTCGTGTATAAAGGCGGCCATTTTGATTACTCTCTCCGAATATCCAGTGCCAACCTGTCAGGCGAAAGAACAGAAGGAAGAACTACGCTCTGCTACTTTATCGGGATATCCACTGCTAACCTGAACTACGCTTCACTACTGGCCTCGAAATATTCACTGCCAACCTCTGGATTCTAGACTCAAAGACTACCGTCATCATGAACAACACAAGAAACTAGAGAAAGTAATTGTTGAGACAAGATACACAAAGTCATATTAGAAATAAAATACAAGTTAAGCGCCCCCCCAACTCCCCTAAATATAATTTTAGTCAGCTAATGTCCGGAAAGACTAAACGCGTCACAGCGAAATATTGTCATTAATGTAACGAAAATTCTTCTGGTATCTCTCTCTCTCTCTCTCTCTCTCTCTCTCTCCATATATATATATATATATATATATATATATATATATATATATATATATATATATATATATATATAATATAAACTTATATATTTTAGATATTCCATCCCCGCGATATACCAGGGTGTATCAAAAATACTTTTACAAACTTTGGAGTTGGGTTGCTCAGACCAAAAAAGCACAAACGTCCATGTAAATATATGTCCGCAAATCCTTCGTTTTTGAGATATTAAGTTTCAATTTTACAGTAGACGCTGTTAAATCTACAATCCAAGATACAATCCAAAAGATACATTTACAAAATTTGAGGGAGGATCGCTGACAAAAAAACAATGTCCATATAAACATATCTCTAAAAGAACATCGTTTTACCTCAACACAGTAATTCATAACAAATGTTCAAAATGTCCTCCGTTTGGATCGTTGACTGGCACCCGTTGGATTGTTGACGTCGAATAGTTTCGCAGGCACCCATGACACATTGATGAAGCGTCTCTGAATGATTAATGTCTACTGCAAAAACCAATTGATTAAAATGGCCCAAGAAATAAAATCCAAAGGAGTGAGGCTGGGAAAACGGGCAGGCCATCGAACCTATCCTACCTATCCATCGTTCATTTTATGACATCGCGAACAATGTGACTAAAACGTGCTGGTGCCCCATCATGCATAAACCACACACGTCTTCGTATTAGCAGGGATAATCCTTCTAGCATGTCCTGTAGTGTGTCCGAAATAAAGTCCCTGTAGACATATCTTGTAAAACTTACTGGAAGAAAATATGGACCTACCAGAACCGTCACGTACAATTCCAGTCCACACATTAATCGTAAACAACTTCTGGTGTCTAGCCTATATTGCACCAGCGGGATTCCGATCCACCCACCAATGTTAGTAGCGTAAATCTGTTGTCCCATCTCTTCCAAATGTTGCCTCATCTATAAACAAGTTTGAAGAGTTAAACAACGAACCGGATGTTTGGGCAATAAACCATCGGCAAAAGTTCTCCCATGATGAGTGATCAGATGGCGATGACCCTGCACTCTTTGCAAATGATACAGATAAATGTATTGCTCTTGCAGTATCCTCTATGCTATATTATGAGAAGTAAGACTTGGCGTGTGCTGATATCTGTATCGTCACCAACAACCTTTAGAATGTGTTCTGTGTGCTCAAGCGTACGAGAATATCTCGGCCTTCCTCGATTTGTAGTTTGTGGTACCACGGACCCTATCTCAGCTACGCGACGATGCGATAAACCGCAGCAAATTTTGTATGACGCGGCTACCTTGGGACTGGAAACGCATTCTGATACTGACGTGCAGCCAGGTGCACATTGCCATTCGCGTGGCAATTTCTGCTTGCTCACGAAATGAATATCTTGCCATTGTTAAACAGAATATTTTTCAGTTAACTCACTATTACACAAGTTAAACGTTGAAGACAGATTAGCCACAAATATACAATATGACAAATTAACCTAGTTTACTTGACAACATAGCGACATCCACCGCAAACTTTCCTTAAACATAATAATTAAAAAAAGAATGATTTGAGGACATGTGTATATGGACTTTAGTTCCTGTTTTGATCTGAGGAAATCGGCCCCCCAATGTTTAAAAAATTACCATATATATATATATATATATATATATATATATATTTGAATTGGACATAGTCCGACAATTTATTTAAAGACATTTATATATATTATGTTTAACGTTCTTTTTATAGATACAAGTATTTAAGCAAATGCTCTGTTTTATAATAAATGTTATTAATACTGTTTATTATAAAACAGAGCATTTGCTTAAATACTTGTATCTATAAAAAGAACGTTAAACATAATATAAATGTCTTTAAATATGTATATATATATATATATATATATATATATATATATATATATATATATATATATATATATATGATAATTTCATCACAAGCAAGGCAATAAAGGCACTAAGACACATGGGGGTTTCTGAGTGTCAGAAAAATATTATTGAGGTGAGAGAATAATAAAAGAACAATAAATTAGGAAGATAGAATTTAACCGATTGGCATTGAATTTAAATATTTAAAGATCAAAATTGACTGAGAAGCAAGAAGCCGGAAGAGAGTGCCACAAGTGAGAAATGCTATCGAAGAAACAATTAGCACTGAACTTATCCATTTCATCTGTAGAATGAAGAGTGTTTCCAGCCAATCTTGTACTGCGCTTAAATTCATAAAGTCTACCATAAAGGAAACTTCAGCAGAACAATTACCATGAAAGTATTTATTGATAATTGACACGGAATCTAAGTTACGGCGGTCAAAATGGGACTGAAGACAAGATGGCAGCTCAGGACAAATTGGGAAATATAAGGGGACACATGGCAGAGTGGATAAAGGCGTTGGTTAGATCCAGTGATAGGACCCAAAGAGTGTGAGTTCAATACCCGGAGAACTTGGAGAGGGGAATTATGGGAGATAACTGATATCCATTAAACATGGCACGTGGAACTAGAACAGTCTACCCCAGTGAGCGAAATAAAGGGTTCAGTTCGACATTACAACCACCTGAAGAAGGCTGGAGCGTACAACGGCCGAAACGTTGTAATAAATATGACGACAAAGATTAGGACAATAGTCCGAATAATGTAAATAGTGTATAAGGGGACCGTATTTATAATTTCCCGATAGAGCAAGAGAGATAATTCAAAACATGTAAAAAATTGCAGATCCCACAGAGAAAATATTGGTAATAATAATGTACATTGCATACGAAGAGCAACAATCAATATCTGCAGGTTGTAATGAGAAAGAGATTAATTTAATGTTTTTTTCATCACAAACAAACAATTTATTCGATTTTGTCGTAGTTCTACTTCATCGCTCCTGACAATCAAACGACATTTATGCAGGACCCTTGAAGATTTTCAGTTAAAAACATTCAGGCTTGTACAAAAGAGAAAGCCAGATAATGCTCGAGGAATAATGAAAATAAATTTCTGATCTCAGCTTTAATTATCAAGCGACCGTTTTGAAAAACAGTTCCATAAGATTCTGCAAAATGGTGAACATCTCTACCGGTTTGACAAATGACTGATTTCTCACGTGTCTGCGAATTTCGTGAGTTAATTGGAATTCCTAGTTTCTCTTCAGCCACATCGTGAATCGCAGATCAAATGAGCTACTTCTGAGAAGATTTAATACGAAAACGTTAACCAAAAACTATTTTGATATATTGTTAATGACAGTTGTACAATTAACGGAACACTGAATACTTCTACACACCCTTGCAACTGATTCTTCTCTGCTTATTGTGCATTAGGGATGAAATTTTCTTCTTGTCAAATTTTAAATGTATCATCACATTTTGCCTTTCCTAGGTCCTATGCACTAGTCGAAATAAATGGAAATCGTGACATGTGATAAGCTGTTGCATAGTGACGACGAAAGCTTGAATTTTGTAATATTAGATGATGTTTCCTTCATGAGTTATCAAGTGTAGACCAATCTATTTTAGATTTCTTAGGAGACAGACGAGTTTTCTCTCACAAATCTTATCAGCAAAAGAACTCGAGAGCAAGGATATTAATTAAATGCATCCTACTATGAAGTACAAACAGCGATTTGAACTGAGAGATAACCTTCTTGCCGCCAGGTGCAGATTCGCGTCTTTACAAGTGGCTAACTACGATATGTCGAGACGTGGTGGGGCCCGGATGTTTCTAGAAAGTAAAACTGTATAACAAACCGGTTGCTATAACCCCAAACTAGAGAGCAAACAATGAATGTGTCTCTGATTTCGTCACAAGAATGGGTCATTCAGGTTCGGAGAAAAACTGAATGTCATACACTCATTCATCGACAATAAATGCCGAATTTCGGATTATACTAAGCAATATTGCTAAGTTAGAGAGATTCCCGCTCGTGTTTTTATTAAATTTTATTAAAACTACAAAGAAAGTGTTAAATAAGTGTGCTACCTGTTTTAAATTAAGTTTATTAAAATCAAAACGAAAGGTTTAAATAAATTTGCTATACGTCTATATCTCTGAGATGAGGTATTATCGTTACTTGTATTTTTTACATTATTCGGACTGATATACTAAACTTCATTGCCATATTCACAACGTTCGGCCTTGTTCACGTGATGGAAATTTCGAAACGAACCCTTTCGTCCACCTGGGTACATTACTCTAGTTCCACATGTCATGCCTCTTTCTAGCATGAAGCAGCCTGTCGCCTCTGAATGTTGATTCAATTTTCACGTATATAAGAAGAAATATAGTTTTAAGATGTGCTATATTTATGTACTCAATATCAGAGATAGATCGTGTGTAAATATAAAAGTGAACATAGAAGTCAACACTTAGAGGCGACACTTTTATATTTATATATATATATATATATATATATATATATATATATATATATACGCACATGCGGAAAAATTAAATGAACACATTAACCTAACAGGTCCGAAAGAAAATAATACATACACGCGCGCGCGCACACACACACACGCACGCACGCACACACACACATATACATATATATATATATATATATATATATATATATATATATATATATATATATATATTGTTATACTTATATTAGGAACATATATATTAGAGCAGCTGTGTTCTTAGACAAAGCATGCAATGCATGCCTTGTATTTTTACAAGGATAAATAATTTTATGTAATATAATAATGGCCGTTCTTTCACAAACCCATGAGCAACTGTGATGTCCGTGTCCTCCATAGGTCACAAAGCAGCCCTATTTAGGATTTTACTGCTTTCCCTATTATGAGGATGAGTCGAGAAAATCAGCCCTATTTAGGATTGTACTACTTCCCCTATTATGAGGATGTGTCGAGAAAAGCATCCCTAAACATTGCTTGCTCACACAGAGACTTGGCAGCCCGCTGCAGCTGTCTAGTTATCCAATAAAGCAGTCGAAACAGCAAGAAAGATCAGAATAAATATAAGAAGAATTTCCATTTTGGATCCTGGAATATTCACACTTTTCAGGACAATGAAAAACAGCTCTTGTTTCTCTCGAGTCGAAGAAATATAACATCGACATAGCGTCCATTAGTGAAACATGTCTGGCTGGTAATTCTCAGCTTAGGGAAGAAAAAGGCGGATACGTATTTTTATGGGCTGGCAAGACTGAGAAAGAGCCTCGCCAGTCTGGTGTTGGCTTTGCCATCAATTCAGACCTTCCTAGCTCACTGCCATCCTTACCTAAGGGTGTATCTGATCGCATAATGGAATTAACCCTCAATCTGGAGTGCAACACCTGTGTGACGATGGTTAGTTGCTACGCGCCAACCTTAAGTAGTTCAGATGAAGTAAAAGATGTTTTTTACAATCTGCTTCGAAATGTCATCTCCAAAATCCAACATAAGGATAAATTAGTCCTTACAGGTTATTTCAATGCTCGCGTTGGCAATGATTATCATTCTTGGAAGGGCGTTTTAGGTCACCATGGTATTGGTCATGTGAATTCTAATGGATTACGCCTTCTCACTATCTGCAAGGAATTTGACCTTAGTATCACTTATACCTTCTACCAGCAACCCAACTGTCGTAAGACCACGTGGATGCATCCTCGTTCAAAAGACTGACATCCGATCGACTACGTCGTCAGCAAAAGACGGGGCATAAAAAGATTTTAAGATAACGCGTTCATTCCACACAACATACTATCTGTCAGATCACGCTCTACTTCGAAGTAAAGCTACAATGCATCAGCAAAAGCGAAGGATTGTAAAATCTACAGTGCCCAAGCGCATTAACGTACTGCCTCTTAAATCGACTGAAACGAAAATTGAGCTTTCTGACATACTTGATGCTGCAGTTGATTCTGTAAACATTACCAATGATATCAAATCATCTTGGAAGGCTCTGCGGGATGCAACATATTCTGCATCCTTGGAGGTTCTCGGCCTGCCATATCGTAAACATCAAGATTGGTTTGATGACAATAATACAGAAGTTCAGCAGCTTATAGATCAATTTCACTCTTCTCATAAAGCATGGATTGAGGACAATAACTCGCACGATAAGAAGATCGCTTACAAGAAGTGCAAAAGTCAGGTTCAACGAGCACACAATTCTATGAAATGCGTTTCGAAAAGACCACTGAACTCCAAGAATCTTCAAATAGAAAGGATATAAAGGCTTTCTATGCTCGCCTCAAGAGAATTTTCGCTCCTCAGAAAAGTGGTGTTTCCCCAATCTCCACAGCAGATGGTAAACATCTAATAAATCGTTTCCCTGCTGCATGTAAAGCCTTTGGTCATAAAGAAAACTGAAGTAGTTCACCAAACTTGTCCTACTCTGAAACAATTATGTGGTGAGAAACAAAAACCACAAGTTTACAAATTTGCTGAAAAGCAACTTGTCAGCTGTCAATAGACAACATAACGACCTTGAGCGCTTAGCCTTGAAGCGGGTAGAATGGAGATCAACGTGTTTTAGTGGACTCAACAGTTTTCAATCTGCTTGTCTGAATCATCTTCAAGAAGCGAGGGCAAGATCTAAAAGGTCATCCAATCTAACAGTGATCTCATGTCACAATCCTCACTCTTGCTCCATATGTGGCCTCATTTGTAAATCACTAGCCGGTCTTAAGTGCCACTTAAGATTATCGCACACAATTTCGTATCTTAATCAACTAAGCTGTCAGATCCTCATCAGTCGGAACCAACGGGAGAGAGTTCATCATATATATATATATATATATATATATATATATATATATATATATATATATATATATATATATACTGGGGTTGAATAACACGGACAAATTTTTCGTCGGTTGAAATAAGTCTATTCTCCATATTAGGTAAATTTGGATTTATTGTGTACTAATTATTTGCTCATTAATAATATTTATTGCGCTCTTATTGTGGCTCAGTTTTAATATATTATATTATTAGGATACACTTGGATTATTGACCAACGGATTTATACATACATACATTGATACATGTATGTTGTAATACATACATATATATATATATATATAAACACAGAGGGGATGGGGAATGAATTAAGACGAAAGAAAGACAAAAAATCATGCTTACTTGTTGTGTATGAACAGATAACGAGTTAAAATGATTGAAAGACAGGAACGGAAAAAGCTTAAAAATTGCGATATATTACAATTCTTCAGGAAGATAAACGAAATGTTAAATAAAAAATGTGACCCACGAGAAACAATTCGTTTATTCTTTATTCGTTTCTCGCATATGAAAATAATCTATGCTTGGATAACATGTAGATAAGTGATGGCAAAGAAGAGATAACGAAGAGAATTATAGGATGCTGTCAGATGATGTGGAAAGAGCAGAGATATGAGATAATGAATAATCTTAGCTTTAAACGGCTATAGAATTTCCTAGCATTGTGTTAATAATAATAATAATAATATTTCTAAGCTAACACAAATATTTTGAGATGTGCCTAATTTTACTGCAATTACTATTTTCTGTAAACTTCCACCAATAATAAATTGCAAATAATCAACTCGAGAAAAATAAAGATAAAAAGAAGGACGAATTAGCGTGTCTAACAATATTTATATACGATTCATTTTCATCGTGAGTTGCCATGACATGTTAGGAAGGTTAATGGAGATGCTTCGCGGTTCTTTCTTCACGGATTTGAATTCAGAATATTCCTTGCTGGAAAGCTCAATTATTATTTAACCGCATAGATGGTTTGTGCGTCCCCCCAAAAAAAATAAAGAAAGGAACAGACAAAGCCGTATAACTGTTACCCTAATTGCATTTCCCGCCCTGCAATAGCGACGAAAGAAAGAATAGATTCCTTGATAAATAAATTATATTTCTTCCACCTTCATTTCTTCTCATTCTCAGACCTTTCCCTCTATTGAAATATGATGATTTATTTGAGTGGATAAGAAGGCCGGATAGAAAAGTTTGAGCGTAAGAAACCAAATGTAATATCCGTCAGATGTAAACCTCTGGAAGCTCGAAATACATACGTGTGAAACTTTGTATGAAGAGAATAGACGAGGAAAGGTATTCAAAAGATATATTAAATTCGAGAGAATGATTTTATAATATTCTCTCACCATGTATAAACCTGAGGATCAGATTCTAAAGTGTTTTTTTCTATTCTTATCACCTACCTGTCATAAACAGCTTAAAGACGTATTTTTGTCCTGTAATAATCTGCAAAGGCTGATTAGTGACACGCTAAGCTGAAGGCGTCTTTCACGGCTTTCATTCAATAGTAAGAAAAGCTCTGGTTTGTATACATAAAAATTACTTGAATATTTTAATTATGTAACATGAAAAATAATTCTCTTAGAAAACATAACAGAGACGTTTCTATACTGAAAATAAATGACGGATAATGGTGGTTACCTGTGTGCTTATATCTAGAGTTCATTCATAAAATATAATAAAAAGAAAATTCTAACATTTTCGCTACTTCGGGAAAGAAGGTGATCATTAGCCTCATCATGAAACAAGCATTAAGAATGTTGCCTCAGCATAATCACGACAGACCTGAACATTTAATCAATCGACGTAAGAGGGAAATAATATATATAAGTCATGAAATTGAAGAATATATACTTTTTAGCTTGAAAGAATACACCGACCTCTTATTCTGTTTATGGTTTAAAGAAATTATGGTTCCGATTGATCATCCTCTCCAGACTTGATTAAAATCTACTCATTGTCCTAACTCTAACCTAAGTGGATGAAAGATGAAGACTATTATAATGTATATAATATGTTAGCGATCATGAACGTGTTTGTAATGCCTATAATCACTGAGTCACATACAGATACTTTTCAGAAGGAAATGGATGAATTAGAGATTCCAGAATGATTTGAAATGTTTCAGAAAACATCGATGCAGATGTCTTCCAGAATACGAAGTATGGCTGCGAATTTAGGAGAATCGATGTTATTTGATATCCAGCCAATACCGCAGAGGCGAATGTTGCAAATAATGATTGTAATATCAGTATCAGTGTCTGCTCCAATGTCCAACAGTGCAGTAAATACAAAATTAAATCCGCTAGAAAAATACAAAATGTTATAAAAGTAATAGTAATCATTAAGTAATGCTAGAAAAACAAGAAAAGAAGACACTACCCAAGAATAGAAAAAGCAGACAAGAACGATAACAAACATGTTTATATAAACGACATCTAAAAGTAGAAATAAGAATGCTCATGTCTTTTTTTTCTACCGAATAATGTTCGAGGTTAACATTCCCATTAAAATGATTTCTTGCGTAAAGATTACCTGCAAAAATATGATTTTTTGTTTACAACGTTTCAAATGAAATATTTTTAAAAATCCTATTGTCTGCTTACTTTTAGTTGATCTAATAAATCTTATTATCTCAAATGGTCGGAAATTCACATTAATTCTATTTTATTAATCTACTGGTTTCCATCGCAATACTCTGGGTTAATTTCCACTTCATTTTTATCATTGTCAAGAGCAGCATATGGAGAGAGTTACACTGGAATACAAATATGTGAAGACTAATTTACCTAACCTGACACTCACACTTGATTAGTGTATACTCGATACATGGAACCCAGACAAATAGGTTCGACATTGTGATAGGTTTTGATAAAATCAGCAGATGGGATTCAATTAGAAATACTTTCTGATCGAACAACCAGGCCCGTTAAGGTGGTTTTCAATTTAAAGTGTTCTAGATGTGACATCTACGTTTCTTTGGCTGCGTTGTCTTCAAATCTAAAAAGCTACATTTTCAACACTAAGCCATGGAGTTATCCAACAACTTATGCTCATAAACCGACAATGTATCAGCCGCTAGGTAACATGCCCAACTGAATATGGTCAAACAACTGACAAGTAAATCGATAGAAATGAACAAGTTATTTGCTGTAGTCCATCTTAATTCAATAAGGAAAAAGTCTACATTTCCGTTTGGATTTCTGTGATGAGAAGTTATCCATTTTTATATTATATATATGCAGAATATTTTCCTCATCTTTGTTGTTGTTATCCCAACGTTTCGGGCGTTGTGTACCAGGGAAAATAGCCAAGTGGGTTAAAGCGTTGGTTTGTCTATTTAATGATAGAGTAATAACGAGTTCAATCCCTGGACTGGGTAATTTGTAATGGAATGAAAGCGATCAATGCAAGAGCAAAACTAACTAGACGAGACATTTGTCGACATCGAGACATTGGAGGGATTCCGGGTAGGTGAACCCTTAAAGAAATACCAAATTTTGTACTACCGAGTACAGCTCACACCTTACGAATGGTTTTATCTATGTAAAATGTTATTTATAATATTTACATTTACCGCCTTCTTAATGTGATAGGAATTTCAAACTGAACTATTTATTTCGTCCGACGGTGTTGATTGTTCTAGTACCACGTGCTCTGCCTCTACCAGATGTCTCAATTATACCCTTTTAACTGAACTCTCATAGTTTTGGTTCACCACTGCAGTAGCCAGGTATTGAACTCACAACTCGTTGGATCATGTCACTGGATACGATCAACGATTTATTTTGGTCATATGTCCTTGAAACCGGGTGGATCAAATGATTGACTACAACAGTAGTAACATGAAAATTGGAGAGTTGAATTAAAGGGAGATAAGTGAGACATCAGAAGTGGCATGGCACGTGGAACTAGGACAATCTACCCCAGGGGACGAAATAAAGGGTTCATTTTGAAATTCCAATCACTAAAGAAGGCCGGAGCGTACGACGATAGAAACGCCGTCAATATGGCAACAAAGATATAAATAGTGCTCATCTCAGAAATACAGGATACTATTTTCTGACCTTAGGAAAGAAATGAGTAAAGACCAGAAATCAAAGGAAAGAAAAAATTAAATAATAATAATAATAATAAGACCACAAACAAAATAAGTGCCTCCTTATTGATATGACAGTCCCTGCAGACTGCAATGTATCTTTGAATATATTCGAAAAACTGTCAAAATACAAGGACCTTGAAATAGAAATCTCAAAAATGTGTCACATGAGAACATCAACAATTCCTGTTGTAGTTGGAGCCCTTGGACTGGTTGGAAAAGATTCCAGTAGGCTGATTGAAGGTATCCCTGGAAGTCTATGCCTGAAAAAGATACAAAAAATTGTTCTGACAAGTACAGCCCACACTTTACGAAGGGCTTTATCTATGTAATTATTTTTTGTCTTTCTTTGCAGTGGAAAGTGTCATGACGCCATTTCTAACCTTAGGTCCCTGGGCGGGACCCGGAAAGAAATGTGTAAACGACAGATATCAAAGGAAATAATAAAAATAATAATAATAATAATAATAATAATAATAATAATAATAATAATAATAATAATAATAAGAAGAAGAAGAAGAAGAAGAAGAAGAAGAAGAAGAATGGTGATCATTCAACCCATGTGGCCTCACATTAAAGTCAATGAACGTGTGCAGCACATTTCCAGGGGGCTAAGCTGGCACGAAAATATAGAGGATACTATGATAAAGTACCTTTCAGGATACACTGGGAAATCTGAAGGAACTATTTACTCGATTGCCAAATTAGAGATATCGGTACATTTCATTTGTTTGCTTATTTCAGTCATTTTGCTTGTTGTTTGAACAAGAGCTTAAAGAGTGTATCGTACCAGAGATTTATGACAAAATTGAAACTTAAAATCTAAAATAAAAAACAGAACAAAAAATAAAACAATCCAGTTATCAATCAGGTGATGACCCCTCACTCTGATTTTTCTATATTCCTCATTGAGTATTGAGAGCGATACTGCACAAGATTCTGCAGCTGTAATTCGTCTGAGTATGTATAAATCAGTAAAGCGAATTTACACCGTTTATAAAAACAAAAAGGGATTTGCAAAAAATGTTACATTTTTAGCGCAGTATAAAATTAATCATAAAAGGCTGTAGTTCTTAGTGTCGGGGTGGCTGATGGTTCGCTTCAGTGTTCTTAGACATTTCACTTCTCTCGCCTACACGTTGCCAAATTTGCATGCGGACATCGATCCCAGAGGCCAGCCGCAGACATCAATCAGAGCCTGTATCGATTAGTAGATCGATATTTCTGAAAGGAAGTCGTTCATCATTTCCTTAAATGCCAAGCAACATTTTCTTCTCTTTCTCTTTCTACTTTCAATCATTGACCTTCCTTTTCTTTTCCTTTCCTCCTCATCTTCAATTCTTAATGTTCTCCTTTTTTTTGCTTCCTTTTTCATACCCCTTCTTTTCTTCTGTTTTCTTTCTTATTTTCCATTCATTTTTCTTATTTTTATTTCCGTTTTCTCTTTTATTCTGTTCCAAGTAATTCTTCTGGCTTTTCTTCGTCTCGTCCATGTCTTTCTTCATTATTTTATGGATTTCAATTTCTCATTCAACCATTTTTTCCTTGTCTTGCTTTGTTTTTTTTTTTCATTTTACTTTTCCATGTTTAGCTTCCTTTTTATCTTTTCCCATTTCTCCAATCCGTTGCCTCGTCTTCATTCCCCCCTTTATTTCTCTCTTTACTTCCCTCTCCTTCTCTAAGTTATTCTCTTTTTCTCATCTCGCTCATAATTATTTAACATTATACTTACATTTTGATCTCTTTCTATAGACGATATCTTTATCCGTTTATTACGAATACAAAGATATTTAAGAAGATAATGTTGCGCCAATTTTGATAGTCAAGAAAGCCAGTCTGTCTGCATTGAAATGCATCACCCATTCCTGTGAATAATGTAAGTGAATAATTGTTTTTAAAATACTTTCCATTCATTTTCAACCTCTTTTATTTGCATTCGTTTGTGATATATGCATCATTGGCTTTTCATTTTTATACATTTTCCCAATCTTCACTGAAACATCTGCTTTTTCTTTTCACAATTCTTTCTGGATTGATTTGTTCTTTCTTTCCATTTTACCATTATTGTTTTTTCAACATTTATTTCTGCTGCTTTTCTTATTTTATTTCAGGCATTTCTTCATAGTTTCTACAACAATATTTTTTATCATGTTTCCCACCTTTCAAAGTAATATTTCCAAACTCTTTCTTTGTATCAGAGCATTTACAGATCTGCATTTCATTACTATCGGCAATTTCCCCCCCCCCTCTCACTCTCTCTCTCTCTTATATATATTGATAATATTAGTGGTCAAGATATATATATATATATATATATATATATAATTATATATATATATATATAATTATTTAATTGAAAATTATAACATATATATGTTATAAAATCACTACAAAAATAGCCATTTCCTATCAAGTGATTATCTGTATTGAGCACTCTTTTAAGAATAGTAATTGTTGGTTATTGGAATTTATTGCATATACACCTATCCTATACTTGGCTATATGTTTATATATATATATATATATATATATATATATATATATATATATATATATATATATATATATGTAGATATAGATATAGATATAGATGTATACATACATAAATCCCCAAGAGGATAGAATCCAGGTAGAACTCAATGTCCAGGACAGAGTAAGAATATAATATTAGGGTTTGATGTTTAATATAATATAAGATTAGTGTTTGAGCCTTTTATATTATATATATATATATATATATATATATATATATATATATATATATATATATATATATATATATATATATGTATGTATATATATGTATATATATGTATATATATATATATATATATATATATATATATATATATATATATATATATATATATATATATATATATATAATCAAAGCAACTAGGCAGAATAGCTACTTTACGAGCAAGTAATTTTGCTTGTCCATAAAGCAGCCAAAATTGATAAAAATATGTAATTATATCTAAGATAAGTCTTAACTTTAAAACTAAACAAATAAAAATTGTATCATTGCCTAAATTAAATTCTGATTATATAAGTTTTGTTAATTCCAAAAATTAGATTCGCTAGGTTGTGTGCTATCTCATCAGGTTGCATTGAAAAAAAGACTGCAAATCTTCTTTTCGAGTCGATTCCTGAACATTTCCCTTCTTTCCCGATCCAGGTTGGGCCAGCCATGATCAATAGGATTCATGTCAGCAGAATGACATAACCCTTCGAATCGATTAATAAATTTTTAAACCAACCATTGTCGACTCCTTTATGCTTTATATTCGGCAGCTCCGTCTACCCTGAAAAGGATACTGAGAATTCCATAGAGCACAATTGATATTCCCAACGCATTGCAGAAACATTGAACAAACGGTGCTCGAATTCCTCCCCAAACCTTAACCGAAACTTACCCATGTCCGATAATAGAGCCTGAAAAGTTTCAGGAAAATTACTGGTTCGGCAACCTTCGGATCAGACCTATATTCTTCTGTTGTTCTCTGAAACAGAAGCATTGGCATTGCATCTGAAAATATGACGACATTTTGCTGAAACTAAAAGTCAGTTGTTCATTGCTTCTCCTATTGTAGATATTTTGATAGTATCCTCCTCGCATGTTCTTCATAACAGTCGATATAATGAAGACATTTTTCTGTTGTTTTTGCAGCTAGATTCCAAGGCAATCTAGCATTTTGTATCGGAGATTTTTGTTTGTGCTCTGCTTTCTCTTTAGATGAAGATTCATTTTTGGTGACACAGATTCTCCTGTTTTTCTGGCTGAATTGCACAATTGGCCAATTCACATTGCAAAGTGGAGTTCCAAGTTTCAAGGCGAATTGCTTCTGGCTCATTAAACCTTCAGATTGATAAACAACACGCGCCATTTGAAAACATGTCAATTCTTTTTGTTGTAAAATGATTGTGTAGTTATTATTCTTATGGAAATGTAATAAGTTTAGTAATTTATCTCTTTCCTCGCGCACGCACATATGCACGCGAACACACACACACACACACATATACATATATATATATATATATATATATATATATATATATATATATATATATATATGTATATACATATATATATATATATACGTGTTACACATAATTATAACGATTTATTTGAAAAGGTATACGTAAAGAATTTCGACTTTGTATGACATGTTTTGTCTCTATTTAAAAAAAAAAGATATCTAACGTTGTCCGGGAAAATAACTTCAGTTGTAAATCACAAAGCCATTTTCATCACTATACCACAGGCGAGCCTTTTACTGCTCTATAGCTACCTCCATGGATAATTCTCGAAAGAACTACATCTTTGTTTCAGCCTGGTTTAATCCTCACGGTTAGGACCCGCCATACCACTTACAGTGTAGCAAACTGCACACATTCCCTCCGTATTCCATCGGCGATAAGTCATTCTCACTCAGATAGTTTCTTTCCGCGGGGTACAGACTTCCAAGAGGATGTTACCCTGTTTACTACAATGTTAACCTGTTCAAATCTAAAGTTAACCCCTTAACTTCCCCTCCTATCTATATAACCTACCCCTTAATGTAACCCTGTAGCTCGAGTGCCCCCGGGCCTTGTACAAAATTAACTTTACTTTAAAAAGATATTAAACCGTCTTCTGGCTGAACAATATTAGCGTTTCTGCAATAGTGCACTTATATAAAAAGCAACTCTAAACAATTAACATGATGAAATTCACGAGGAAAGGGAAAATATAGGATAAAAACTTTGATCATGCAGATTATTCCTTTGCCTTTTTGATGTTCAAAGCAAAACCAGTGCTCCAAAATAATTGGAGTCATATTAAATTATAAAGGAATTCTTTTGTGCATATTTCGAAATAAAAATGATCTATGTTTACTCTACTGAAGATTGTTGCGTCAATGGTATATGACATTAAAACAACAGTTCTTGTACGATCACCGATATTTCGCAACATCTATCCTGGTAATTCTTAAATAAGGGACCGCTTAGGAATACTTAGTGCTGTCAGCTTGGATGTGCGGGCGGGTGGTGTAATAGATACCTACTCAGAATTGGAAATCGGTGAGCTGAGTTCAATCTTCGTTATATTCACCTACGCTCAAATACGCTTAGGAAATGTATGTTTTCACCTTTTCTTCCTCAGCTATGCGTTGATTAGCAGAACTTGAATCAGTAAATTATTATCTCAAAAATTTAAAAAAATATCTTCCAATGTTAAATAACCTGAAAATGGTTGATAAGGCATAAAAATATATTAATCAACCAATTCAATTATATATCTTTGAAGCTGCTTGGTAACTAGGACGGTTCCACTACGCAGCGTTGATGGTGTAGATTTATCAGGAAAAAACATGAAAAGCGTTCCAATTCTAGTTGTGACTCTGTGGAGTCGAATTCCTAAAATAAACCAATATAGAAAATCGAATATGTTCTTAACAATATCATTTATGTACGAAATCAGTTAAAATTCTACGAAATAATTTCCCCGATTTCATATTTCTGTGCTGTAAGTATGCTTCGTTCAGAGACATTGTTAATTTTCTTCAGATTGAGATATTTTAAAGATATGAACTTTTAAAACAGTTAAAAATCCTTACTTTTGGGGCCGAATTATTTTTAGTTTTGCCTGACGTTTTGCTAATAGAAAAATCAGTTTTTGAAAACATTGTTTTGTTTAAATGAAGAAAGCAATTTTAAGCACAAATCAAATTGATTTTGCCGGCCATCACTACCATTATTTTTTTTTCTGCCCATGTAAGGCAACGTACTAAATGACTTCCAAATCTCTCAAGTTTTGTTTCCAATACATATAAAGTAGACAAAGTAAATTTGATTTGCTGTAACTTTCAGTTATCACTGATGTTGAAGTTAACCTTATCCGACCCTCAATTTCTGAAGCCAAAATAAAAATTTATTTCACACTAAACTCCAAATTTCAGTTCAGTTCGCTAGAAATTGTTTCATTTAATTTTATGTTATTCTTTACAATTTGATCTCTTTGGCTGACAACTGAAGTAAACTCCCACCTCTTTATATTCTGTGTCCACTTAGGGTGTAGGCGATCATGGCTCTCGACTACTTCCTCTCCATTGTAGCTCTTAATAAATTAGTATTTTTGCTATTTCTTTGAAACCCTGTTCCGCCATCTATTTACTCAAGACCGTCAAGTTTGTTATGTGCTGTTCTCCTCTGTTCCTCTGTCCCTCTTTCTGTCCTGTGAGTATCAGATTTTCCAAGCCCTCCTTCTTTATTATGTAGAAAGCATATATTATTAATCGAGGTTTTGCGGTTAGTAATTTTTTTACCCAGAATGTGGAAGAAATGTCCGAATGATCTGTGAGTCTGAGCGCTTTCGGCAAACTATTAGCCATTATCAATTACGTTTATGTTGGTCTAATTATGTAGATATTTATTATAGAAATAGGAATGCTTTAATTTTGGAACACAGTCAGCACTTTGCTGTCGTGTTCATATTTGATATTCTTGGGAGATGGTTCCTTCTTTTTTTATTGTGAAAACATATCTATATTGAAAAAGCAAAAACATCCTTGACAAGGGTTAATAGATTAGACGAAAAGACTTGGGTCCACAGATTATTTAGACGACACTTATACACTCTATGTCCCAAAATGAAACCGCTTGTAAGAATGCAAGGAAATATAATAAAATGATTAACCATAACTTCCTTCTCAGTCGTCATCAATGTAACCTCTTTTCCCCCCTCCATCTATCTATCTATCTATCTATCTATCTATCTATCTATCTATCTATCTATCTATCTCTATATATATATATATATAGGCTCCTGAAGAATTTATTTCGCTTGAGCTCTCTGGGGGAGGAAGTGTGGGTTTGAAGACAGTGACTATTACTGCTATTAGAGCAAGACTCTTCGGTAGAGCGAATCGAATCCTCTCAGTTGCTGTAAGTTTAGCTAAAAATAAATACGCTAAAATTCACCTTCGTCCCTGTCGTGCGCCGCGGCTTAGTGGTAGAATCTCCGACTGACGCCAATTAAGCCGGGTTTCGATCCAAGCTTGAGGCAACAGTACGTCTAGCCACACTGAAGAGCTGTGATACAGCGAAACAGTCTGCCTGTGGATGACTATATATATCATGTTTGCCATAGTCTATGAATATAGAATTCAGCGCAGTACGTAATCTGTTCAATGAAACAACGTTAAAGATTAACACTCACGAGTCAGACACTCTACTGGATCTGACTATATTGCCAATAGCAGCAGCAGCAGCTGTTCCGTAATTCTTCAATCTTCGATATCAGAGGTTGCCAATGAATATTCGGAGAGAAAAAAAACATGGCTGCCTTTATACACGTCGAATTGAATATTTTAAGCCTTCTGATTGGTTAACTCTTCCATTGGTGAACTATAAAATATTGGTTGGCTCACTAGTATATAAGGCACCCAATAACTACAACATTAACACCCAGAGGCGATATCCTGTTTCATGCTAGACGTAATCTTCAGGCCTGAAACAGACTGTCGTCTGTAGGTGTGGACTTCAATGTTATATTTACATACACTCTATCCTTGATATTGAGCATTTTACCCATAAATATATAATTTATTTATTTTAGTCGTTTGATATTTCTTCCTTTGTATTTGTACTTTGCTAATAGGTTAATTGGGATTTGTTTTCAAAAAGGCTGTTTTCAATTTAGTTTTATTTCAAGATAGTCTTACAATAGACCGATTTCATTTTTCTCTCGACCTTTCTTAAATCTTTGCTATCACCTGCTTAATGTCAGTTTCTTTAAAAACATTTTAATATACATTTTCTCATTTTTCATTCTAGGTTGACAAACATAATATATTCTGGCTTATTCAGGGTGCGATGGATAAACTGTTGTCCAAATGAAAATAATACTGACATCTCATTTTAACAGACATATTTACGAAAACTACACAAAAATAACTTGAATTACCTAACAAAAGTGCCATTGGTTTCAATCAAGGCCTCAAAACAACTTCGGAATCTCCTGTCTCTATTCTGAACAGTCTCCTTGTTTAAGTTGTTAAATCATGTCATAATCCTTAACCTCAGTTTATCTTTGGTGTTACCAGTAATTCTTTTGGTCTCTTGATCAACTGCTACCCACACATTATAATAAAGGATTTTCAGTCTAGGAAGTTAGATGGCCATATGTAAGGGGTGATGTGTTTGCAGAATTTGTCTGAGAGCCATGACTGGGTTATCCTGCTCGTATAATGGTGCAGTCCTGTTGCCATACACGGGTTCTAGCAAACACCCGCTTTACCTATTGCAGTACTGTCTCTGCAAGGCACTTGATTTAGGCCTTCATGCTGAGTCTGGGAAGATGAATGGAAGCATAACATCGCCATCCCTACTGATTACTCCAAACACATTCGTAATCACTGTTAAACTCTTTCCGAATCCTCTGCACTGTTCTCAAAGTACCCAGACGCTCCGAACAGTTTGTATTAAAGTTATCGGCGCGAATACCAAGCAGTATTGCATGCCGTTTTCAAATTCCTGTCGGAGTGAATTGCTTCATTGCTCTCCTTTTGTCACAGACGGTGCCGAACTGCCCCTAATATAATGCATCGTAGACAAAATGAAAAACAAAAAAACGCGCATGCGCAACATTAAAAATATAAATGGTGACAATTTACCCATCACACCCTGTATATACTAACCTTTTTTCCTGATCTATTGATGGCATTTATTTGAGACTCTAAATAACTAAACCTTAAGCGTGATAACAATGTCACATCCAACAATCCGATTTACAATAAAACAAATCAAGCCATGTTCCCAATACATGCTTCATAAGTGGTATTTCAGTTTTGTTTTAATTAAAATGCTTTGTTGGCTAAAGATTCTCCCTATAGTCGATCTTAAATTACAATTGTTTCTCGAAAGTTAAGTGCTTATTCTTTATGCGTCAGTCTATTTTTAATCAATCTTCTAATTAACTGCTTAACTGACGAAGAATTTTGAATGGATCGGACCAAAGTCCGATCCATTCAAAATTCTCATATTATTGTTGTAAAATTATATATATAAAATTCTCATATTATTGTAGTAAAATTTTCATATTATTGTAGTAATAAAACAAAAAGAAAAGAAAAATTATTCATTTGATCCTTTTCTAGATGTATTTCGTTTGAAAGTTTACCTTATTCAAAGAGTAACTCTGAATTATGCAAATCGAGTACTAAAATTTATAATATAGCGTTTCAATCAAATTAAGAAAAGGGCCAGAAGTGATATAGTAGTAACCAAAATCCATATTGATATATTTGCCGCCTACCTCCAGCTTCCCTTCTATGATATCACCCACTCTATTTTACAATCCATGTTTTTGGCTTTCTATCTTCTCTTTCCATTGATTATTACACGTTGCTAACTTTATTTCCAAGCGATTACGTTAATGTTTAGGCTTTGCGGCCATGTTGAATATAATATTTCCGTTTTAAGCATATTAGCGAAGTGTTTTTCAATATTTCTCTAATATAATTACATACTTTATAAACAATTATCATATGTTATTTTATTGTATTTTCATGATCTCTCTTTAATGTTATCATCTGCGCCAAACAGATATGTTCTTGGACAGCTTCCATTATTCAATCTCTATTCTTATAATCTTTTTTGGAACGTTACAATTGAACACGACGTTTCCTTTATTTTTGCTCATAATCGAACATACATTCTTTCCTGTTAATCTCATTTTGAGTTTCTTATAATTATTCCAATGATTCTGTAAAATGTCGTTAGCAAATCGGAGACGCTTGAAGTATACTTCGATTACGTTTACACCCAACATATCCCAGTTTATTAGTTTCGGTTTTACCGCTGCTCTAAATAATCTAGTAAAAATCCCTACCTCTTTTCCTCATTTCTTTCCCAGTTATTAACTTGTGTTTATTTGTTCAGTTAAATTTTTGCTGCACTTTTATTAATTATATATGTTAAATAACTTTTATATCTTTTCATTTAATGACAAGGTGTCGATTGTCTGTTCTAGTTAATCAACTCTCTTTACCTAAACAAAACACTTATTTGTATCTTTTGTTTTGATGATCAGTTTTTTATATTAATATTCATCAGTTACAAGTCCCAAGAGCTACTCAAGACAGAAGGTTTATGTGTGGTTTTGAATGAGCACATAGAAAGATAAGAAGTGAATTTATGAAGTTATGTGGGAAAGATAACTGTTAACCCTGGACATGAAAAATTCAAGATTTTAATTATCGAGAAAAAATCCTAATAAGTGTCTATTCCACAAAGCAGTTGTCTTTGCGAAGAAGCTGTCTGAGCGGTCCTTCCTCCTTACGAATGGAATACGATGGGAATAAGGATAGTTCATTCTTATGTACGTGTCATGGCGGACCCAGCTCAATGTCAGGTTTGGTGAAACCAATAAATATAGCTCGTCACAACATTGCCGTGGTAACAGTGATAGAATAGCGAAAGGAATGCGACGTTTAGAGTAAAATGGCGTCCTTACAGGTAAACATTTGTTTTATTATATATGGCTGGATTACTCCCACTAGACTGATGTGACACTAACCCTTGGTTGGTTTGTGTGATCGCAGTCGATGTCTTGGTCGCAGCACCAATTGTGTGACACCCACAACCACTCGAGAGACGGTCACTGCCCCAATATGTGACATTGACCTCCCGGTGTCTGGTTAGATTCGATATCAGTTTTGTTGTTCTCAGCTCGCCTCCAACGTCTGGTCAACGAAGTGACTGCTTTGATCTCTAGTCTAACCTACCCACGTTGTGATTTGACCTTAGGTAGACGAAATCAATCAGGCGTCTGGTCATAGTGCAAGCTGAATCCGGGGTGAAGGTAATACCGCACAAGTGTATATAAAAGGAAAATTATGTAACAAACTCAAGAGGTTCAAATGTGTTAAGAAACAACAATTATCTTTATATCTGTCTGTTGAATACAGGAGTGCGTCTCTCTCCCAGCCCGCTTCTATGGATTCGTGACACTTTTTTGCTTTTCTTAAGCGAGTTCTGATATCTTAAGTTGTCTTTCAATAAACTGCTTTTGGTATCCTAAGTCAATATTCATTAAAACTTGTTTTTGGTATCTTAAGTCGATTTTCATTAAAACTTGCTTTTGGTATCTTAAGTCGAAATTCATTAAATCTTGCATTTGGTGGGAAAGCTAAGTCGGAAGACGTGGAATTCTGGTCACCTCCTGCGAGGCGCTATTCTCCGAGCCCCGCTGTCTCTCGAACTAACTCGAACTCAAACTGGAACCGCTACTCAACTCAACTTGAACTGCCTGAACGCCCGGGGACGTTCGTTTATAAGGACACCGACCAAAACCCGGTGTGCGGCCGAACGTGGTTTGGGTTCCTCGATAATTATCGATTCCCAGCAAGAATTCTCTTTCTCTTCGGACAGAAAAAAATTATCACTTCCCATTTTTTGGTAGTTAATTACTTTCTGTTTTAGAGGGCTTCTCTCCCCCGTCCGTGGGGCGTGGTCGGTGGAGAATTATCCTCTTAGACTCTTCCTTTCTCATATTGGTATCTCATACCAATCCCCTCAGTGGGCGTTAACAACTTCTCCGTCTTTCTCATACATCCACCTCTGCCTATCACCCATGCTACCACTTAGCCAATGATCTCTCAGCAGTGTGGGTGTGGCTAAACTGACATCATGTTTACAATTAACATCCAAAGAAAAAAAATTCTCCTTTCTTTGCTTCTTTTCTATCGGCCAAAACATTTACAATTTCCAGATTAATAATTCTTTATCACATCGTAATTTTGGGGACACCCAAATCCACTTAGCCCGGACCTCTATCGACTCATTAATCACTGCTAGTCAACCTTTAACTGGGTGGTCGTTTCCACCAGAAATCAAATAATATTATCTTATTTCCGGAAGTTCGCTCTCGGTGACAGAAACGCTGGTCAACAGTTTGAACAAGCAATAACAATGATCATATCAAGGTCTGTATTCATAACGGCTGGCTTTCTTCGTCGGAATCCAAGAATGAGTATATTAAAGATATCTCTGATAACCGAATTTGATTTCTTCTGCCTATATGCAGCTGAACGAAGCCGAATTTTTTTTATTATCGCATATGTGCGGTCCGATTGTCATTTCTCCCTGTATTCTGTTTCCCTTGGCGCGTCATGACATTAATTAATTCTGACAGAATCCGAAACCTGGCTTCTCGTACGAAATTTCTGTCTTCTGTGAACAAAAAAATATATTTCTTCGTAAATGAAATAAAATCTTTACCCATTTTTCTTTTGTTAAAAAAACAATAATGTCGCTCGGTCTGTCTGTCGATATAGCTCTTTCTTGCTTTAAGTATTTCCCGTTTTTAATTTCTATGGTTAATTAGTTAGCCAATTACCATTGCTAAATAGTGTCACACTGACGTTTCGAGCGACTTTACTTCCAGCAAGTACTAGTTAAATACCTGTGATAATACGCCCTGGAACTTGTTTTCCCATCTTCGCTCGGTCCTTTCCATGTGTTAGATTTGGAACGCAGGCATTATTTCGTCTGTTGTCACCCCAGAAATATCCCTAACATCTTCCGGATTTAACGCTTGTATTTTTATGTTCGAAACTTACAGATTTGTATTATATTCCTTGTTTAACCTTAATCATTCGTCTTCAAGTCTGTTTCTCTCTTTCAATGCAAGCAATTGCATCTTACCTTACGGATCAAGTATGTTTCAAGCGCTTCATCTATTTTCAGGACATTTTTCGTGTTTCATTTTTTCTGATTAATAAGTTAAGAATCTACGTTAGTTTTATTCCTCTTAGAGTTTTACGGTGATTTTTCCCCCCAAAAGTGACACTACGAAAAAAGTAAAACATTTCTGCAGTATATCAGATAGAGTAACATCAATAATAAGTTTACACAAAACATGCTCTCTAAAAATGATGCGTTTGCCTAAACTTTACTCGGGAGAGATATCTGCGAAGTGTCGTTAAGCTTTTCCCTAGTAAGACACCCTCCCATAGAGGATAACACAACTAAATACTGTGTGTACGCTATCACCTGCAGCTGCGGAAAGAAATATAAAGGGGAGACATGCCGTTCGCTTAAGGTAAGGCTTCAAGAACAGCAGAAAGCTGTAACACGATGGGAAGTGGAAAAATCAGGCGTGGCTGACCACATATGGTAAGAAAAGGGAGATAACCACCCTTTGTGGGATCAGGTTGAGATCAAATCTCCTGAGCCGACCAAGCATAGAAATGAATACAATATGGGAACCAGCAATAAGGAGTGCCAGAGAAAAGCGATAATAACAACAAAAATTGCAATATGAGCTCTGGTAAATCATGCAATGATAACAGCTATAATTCCAATATGAACACTGGGAAAATGGTTGCTGAAGACATTAGGTTTATAATACCCAGAAATTCATACACAGATGTTCTCAAGGACACATGGCACTGTGGATAAAGGCGTTAGTTAGATAGGACCCAAAGAATGTGAGTTCAATACCCGGTTAATGCAGTGGAGAACTTGGGGAGGGGAATTAACAGAATATAACTGATAACTGACATTCATTAAACATGGCACGTGGAACTAGGACAATCTGCCCATGCGACCGAAATAAAGGGTTCAGTTCGACATTCCAACCACCTGAAGAAGGCCGGAAACGTTGTAATAAATATGGTGACAAAGATGAGGACAATAGTCCGAATAATGTAAATAGTTTACATAATACCTCATCTCAGAAATATAGATACATACTGAAAGGCCGATACGTTGTAATAAATATGGCGACAAAGATGAGGACAAAAGTCCGAATAATATAAATAGTGTACATAATACCTCATCTCAGAAATATAGACATATACTGAAAGACCGAAACGTTGTAATAAATATGGCGACAAAGATGAGGACAATAGTCCGAATAATGTAAAATATAGACAAGAACTGTTGAAATAAAAAAACATATACCAGCATTATATATTATGAGTGTCTCCAATGGAACAGTATGTATTATTCCAGTTTAGAAAACTACAACGGAGGCTTTGTGGGTGATAAATATCTTAACCTTTTCAACTCCAAATTTAACCGTTATATTCGCCCATATCCCTGCCTCTTTTTCTGTAATACTCTATCTAGAGAGGCTCTTGGGTCTTTTACAGGGTGAACATCAATGTAAAAATAAGAGATGCCTATAAAAATGGAAATAATTTTGTATAATATCTAAGCTGTCCTGTTTACAGAGTTTCAGTACGACATCGGTAGGACATTGTTCGTAAGCAAATGAAACAATGCGGCCGGACATTTTTCGCATTTGATCCAACAGGAACGTTACGGTATTTATTTAGCTTTTTCCTCGTTTTGGGTTCTATGAAAATGGTGTTCATTTGAGCGTGTCCTTTCATACCACTTTCTGGAGAGGTTGATTGCAACTTATCTCAATCAGCGTTACCTTAGAAATGCTTCGCCCACCTCTGCTATTGAATTAGAGGTCGAAAGCCAACAGAATATGTAATGACTCGACGAGGTTTATGCGACTGCAATCCAGTAAGAAAAAGAAATAACGGCGTTTCCTGGCACCCACATTCGGTAATAGGAACTACCGTAATGAGAAGAGGAATTTGCATGCCGGGCGAGTTACAGGCACCCATGTAAAATTAAGCGTAGGCAAGACAAAGTATCAATATATAATTGAGTAAAATGTAGCGAATATTATGATAAAAGTGCCGAGCTGAAAAGGTAGTGGTTAGAGCGCCTGAATTTACTGGCGACTTTACGGAAATTAAATGGCATCAATATGGATATTGAAAGCAAGGAGGAAATGACGAAAGGCTGTACACCGTAGCCATTTTCGAGATCATTTTCCTCGCTACCTGCACTTTCTCTACAATTTAATCTGTCCACTTCAAAGATAATTATTTATTAACATTCAGCATTGTAATTTGATATATTGGGTGGAGTGAAAGGTTATTTTTCGACGTGGGAAATAAAAGGTGCCTGGAAAATTCGGTAACGGAAAATATGGTAACGGAAGTTTTGGTAACGGGAATTTCGGTAATAAGCCTTTTCCCCTATATTTTTTAGATAGAAATGAGGCTATATCGTTTTGCATCTTTAAAAGAAATAACTACATAAAACTTAATTTATTTACTACTTTTTTTATTAAAGTAACTTTAACTTAGATAAATCGATTTCTTTTCTTCAAAATAGAGAACAGTAATTAAATAAATACGTATTTAAAAATATTTATTTAAAAATACTGGAGTGGGTACATAGCCCCCCCCCCCCCGCCAAACCCCCATCCAGAAAGTAGGCTCTGGTAATGTTGCAGTGGGGTTTATCTAGACTGGAACCCATTATTTTTTTAAAGTTAATACTTATTTAAAAGCATGCGAGGATAGCCCCCTCCAGGATGTTCGGTCCTGGTATTGATGTAGTGGAGTTTTATCTAGACGTCCAAAGTTAATAACACTTTCAAAAATTATTGTAGGAGGCCTAGACCCCCTCGCCACCCCAAGCCTCACTCCTGCAATTACGGCACTGCTAATTTTGTAGTGTGGTTTTATTTGAATCACAATGTACAGTTAGTTAAAAATATGGGGCGAGGCAGTAACCTCCCAAATCCCCCCCACTACAGAACGGAACCTAAATTCAATTTAACTTTTATTTCATAGTTATCGAATTTCCCTACATTATCAAATTTTACAAATTTTTCGTTATCGAATATTCCGTTACTGAATTTTCCGTTAACGAATCTTACGTTACCGAATTTTTCTAAATTCAAATAAACATGAAATTCTCCCAGCAAGTGAACAGATTCTCGTAATAAAATCCAAATAATGCAAATAGTGAGAGTAGTAACAGAATAATTCTGGGTAATGATTTGGTCTAAGTTGTTTTTACATGCTTTCAGAGAATTGAAGTTCTTCCTATTAATTTAGTTTTATAGAGGGTGACGTTAGACATGTTTGTAGAGGAGGAATAAGCGGTAATTCGAAGATGCAAGGTTAGGTTAGTATAATATTTGAAGTAGGATATCCCAATTTCTGTCGCGCCTGCAAAGAAACATGTGGTCCGTTGGGCCGGATCCTGGTTCTCAATTCTGGAAGTTATTCATTGATTGCTAATCAAATGTGAACAGTATTTTCTCAAGTTAAACGGCTGAGTTTGCGGAAGGGCTCCATAATACACAATGCCTTTTCAATCACAGCAGATTCAGATCGGCTCATAAAATGGTTAACAATGGGCTCATTTCCTTTACACTAAGACATTTTTCATTCCACATTGTTGTAGACAATCCATTTTTCGATCAATCTATTTATTATTTTGTTGACTTTGCGCCGTTTATGGCAGATAGAAATGCGGCCCATTATTCTTTTTTCTGGCAATTTTTTTTCTGTGAGGTACTTCAAACATCGTAGCGATTTACGTATCCAAATGTTTCAAAACGGTCGACAACACTCATAAGTGAATTATCTCCGCGATCTCACGTGTTGTGTGATCTGGATTATTTTTCATCAGAGTTTCTATTTATTCATACTTTTCTGGAGGCCTACTGGAACGATCTTGGGCTTTTAGATCAAATAAACCACATCTGAATCCAATCCTCAGAAGATCCATATACGAATCACAGCTATACCCAGAATTATTTTACTGTTTATCTAGTGAGTATTTTTCCGTAAAAATAAGTAGATCGAATGAGGAAAATGCATCTAATTTGCCTCTATTATCACTTTTCAACTAAGAACATTTAAAATGCACAATCTACTTAAAAAGCATAGAAATGAAAATATTAATATTCCGAATATGAAGTTGTCATGAATTTTAGTCATGTGCTCAAACGTCCAAATTGTATGATCACAACACACACACACATATACATATATATATATATATATATATATATATATATATACAATTAGCAAAATAAAACTCAGATGGCTCAACATGTAGATATATAAAAACAAATCGGTAGCCAAGGAAAAAAATGGAATTAAAAAAGAAAGAACTAAAATCTTCCGAACAGGGCGAAATAAATCGTCCAGAGCCTTAAGACTTGAGTCCAAGGTAAAAAGCCCAAGCGAGTAGTAAGACTAAAACTTGCTCATTACGCTAAGCAGAGCAGAAAGAACGAAAATAAGTCTTAAAGAGCCAGGTTTCACCTAAATGGATCTTAAGCCAGCTTATCCTGAAGATCTGTTTAGGTGAAAACCAGGTAGGTTTTCCTGGCTCTTTAGGATTTATTTTATATATATATTTTATATATATATTATATATATATATATATATATATATATATATATATATATATATATATATATATATATATATATATATATATAGAGAGAGAGAGAGAGAGAGAGAGAGTAAATAGATATACAAGATAGTCTCGTTATGTATGTGTCATGAGAATGGTAGAAGCGTTACTTTTTACTCACCTACAATTGATATACACCCGTATACACACACACAAACACTTACATATATATATATATATATATATATATATATATATGTATATATATATATATATATATATCATGAAATTGTTGAATGCTGAAGTGAAAAAATATATTTCATTATTATTATTATTATTATTGCTCTATCACTTGATATCGAGCACTGTAATTACAAATGGCATATTTGGCAAAAGGCAATACTTGCAAGATTCTGATTTTAGATTCATGATCTGCCTAGAAATTAAAGGTTTCGTAATTAGCCGTAAATGTCAAGGCTGGAATACATAGGCGCTTATCTATGAAGAGGAATAACAGATTCTCTGAAAAAGTCGACACTATTCCGTTGCCAAATGTGGCGTTGCTTGTACTATTTACACAGCTCAAAGCACCTAAAATCATTTCCCACTTCAAATCGCTTTATAAAGGGCTGGCTGCCAAGTAATATTTGGGTCGCCCTTGTGGGCGGCAGCTTTGATGGAAAACAGCGAGTGATGATGCGTTGCAGCTAAAAAGGTGAGAAAAAGTTGATCTCCTAATTCAGCCGCAATTTGATATATCTTTCTTCTATTCAAGCTAGAGTAAGTTTTTTCAAAGACTGGATTTTCGGGACAAATACGATGCATGAGAACCTCAAATCGTAATTCTAACTTCTTCTACATACACACACACACACACACACACACACACACACACACACACACACACACATATATATATATATATATATATATATATATATATATATATACGTGTATATAGAGATAGATAGGTAGATATGTAGAGATAGAGTGTGTGTGTGTGTGTGTGTGTCATTGAGAGAGATTGTGTGTAAAAGAGAAAGAGACCAAATAGAAATAAACAACTGGACTATGTAGGTAGCAAAACAGAATGTTAGAATAGAAAGGACAGGTAGAAAATGACACATACAAAGTACGCACACGACCACCTCTCGCAAATATTTTTATATTTCGTTTTACATACATACATACATACATACATACATACATACATACATACATACATACATACATATATATTTATATATATATATATATATATATAATTTTATAATTTTATATATATATATATATATATATATATATATATATATATATATATATATATATATATATATGAAGAAATATAGTCTTAAGATGGGCTATTTATGGGATAAAGTGCTCAATATCAGAGATAGAGCGTGTGTAAATATAAAAGTGAACATAGAAGTTAATACTCAGAGGCGACAATCTGTTTCATGCTAGATGCAATCGTCAGGCCACGAGTGGTGTTTTTTTTCTCGGCGATTTATATATACGGGTCAGTGGTGCGTTGTGGGTAGTCTATTTTGGCCGTTATTTTACCGGAAGTCGTTTAAATATTTTTTTTATTTATTTGGGTAACATTTTTTTGCTTGTTTTTATTTATTTTTGTTTTTATTTTTATCATACATTTATTTATTTATTATTTTTATTTTGATCGGTGTTTTTATTAACGTAATAAAAATTTGTTTATGAAGCTTATTTAATAGTTTTGTTTTAGTTTGGGAAGATAATTAAAGCTATTTGTTCAATTTTGGGGTTGATTGTTGTAGTTTGTTCTAACCATTATTTTGGCGGGAACAGTTTTTAATTTATTTATTTCGATTGATTATATTTATTTGTTTTTTCTAAACGGCTTGTTTATCGGTATCGATTGTTAGTTTATTTATATATAACTGCAGAATAACAACGAATGTCTCTTAAACGGTAATTGTTTACAAAACAACGTAATCTACCAAGCCACGATAAAATCACCAGATAATGAAGAAAAATTATGCATAAGAGTAACCGAAGGACCCTGGAAACAAAGAAATTATGTACACAAAAGATATTTCACAAATAATAAATATGTGAACAGCACATTGCTTTCTAAGTATATCTGGGAAATAAAAAAACAAAACGCATACCACACGAAAAATATCTTGGAAAATAAGGAAAAGATCATCAGCCTACAACAACCAATCAAAAACTTGCAAACTTTGCTTGGGAAAATAGCTATCTATTATAGCAAGTTGCATCTTTGTTGTGAGTAAAATGGTTTTGTCTATATGATAAGATTATAATAAATAAATAATATATATATATATATATATATATATATATATATATATATATATATATATATATATATATCGTACAATGTGTTTTCAGTCAGCAACTGAAGATTGCGTTGTATATGAATCTCAGAGTTGTGCTACCGTTAAGGGAAATCAGTTCATATATATATATATATATATATACATATATATATATATATATATATATATATATATATATATATATATATATATATATATTGTGTATATTTCGGCAACAATTTTTCATTAATGCATGTTTCATTAAATAATATAGAAAGTTTTGTCTATTTATTTTAAGTAAGTTCCTTTCGTATTGTCTGATAAGCTTAATCACATTATTGTTGAAAGAGGAAAGGAAAACACCATATTGACACGTTTGAATCCAATCTAAGCTTTCGGCTTACATAAGCCATTATCAAAGATGACAATTTTAATCAAATCAAACAGCACATATACGGAACCATAATAATGGCCCGCCGTTGCTGTTTGAATAAGCTCAAAGTAACAACAAACTCTTATTTACGATCCAAGGAAGCGAAAAACGCGTCGTAGCTCGTGATATCACACATGACCACGCGATATGATAATCATGCTTAATTTACACTAAATCAAGTGCAACATTAATATATCCTTTTGAACACACAGTTCTGATATTCTGTGATCAATATACTGTGGTATATGTTGTCTATAACATATTCAGGCTACGCACTTCCTGATTTTCAGTACTGAATAACCAGTCTAGCTAACTGAATAACCAGTCTGGATAACCGAATAAACAGTCTGGATAACGAAATTAAATCTCAAAACAATAAACTTAAATATAGGTTAAATCCTTTTGGGTAAATAATGAAATTTTATTTTGGATTACTTTCATGACCGTGATGAGATTTATTCGACATTGTTTTGGTAGTGGCATATAAATTCTCTTAAAATTGCTAACACTTTCGCCAAGTGGGATTTTACACATATATTTGGGACAAGCCGAGGTACTCTACGTTGCCCATGTGTATATTGCTGCAATTGTATAACCGCACCTCCATGTATACCCGCACACCCAGTCTAGAAATGGCTGCCTGCGTCCACGCTTGCCTGCATCATCCGTTTGTGTTCTAAGCTACTCGCCCCTCATGTTTTTACGGTATATCATTCGCAAGAGTTTCATTGTTTTTAATAAAGGAAATCCCTCGATAAAATCTTCGTGTGTCGACGTTAAATTGTTTCAATGTTTTTGATATTTAGTAAATTTTCTATGGCTATAGTAACTTTCGAATAGTATGGCATTGTTCACAAATCTAATAATCAAACAAAAACATGGATGAAGCGTCACAGCTTGATTCAACTGCAAGCTGGGGTTAATAAGAGGTTCTCCGGAAAAAATCCCTTTTAACGCTTCAATAATTCTTCAGAAAAAGATCTTTGTATCACAGGTTGTTCGGGTGCCAATTTGGGATGCAATCCTATGAAAAAAACTATCGGCTAAATGGCAAAAGCCGATTTGGGGCCTAGTTTGTCGTAGATTTCGTCGACTTAACTGACGTAATCTAAACATCTACCCAAAACAATTTGGGTGTCATATGTAATTCACATAGCAAATTTAGAAAGCATCAGATAAAAAACCAGCGTGTTATGGCTGGAAAACCGGCTTGTGAACAGTTTTTCGTGGTTTTCTTTATCCGCGGCTAAGCGAGCAGGTCTAAAATCTTATTTCTTGCCTGATGACAATTTTTTTGCAACATGTCTGAAGAAAATCGAATAAAAACGAGAAAGTTTTTCTAGTATTTATATTAAGTAATACGAAAGACCTTATTTTTTTCACAGTGTTTTGCAATTTTCTGTGTGAAGCCAATGTCGTGGGAAAACTATCACGCACTCTATCAAAACCTCGTGACATAAGCTATGTTTTGCATTAAGTTCAAAGAACAACAGCTCATCGAATACAAATTTTGTTCGCGTGTAACTTAGCCTTGGTTTTTGCAAAAAGCCGTACACACATTCAGTTTTATCGATTTTTCTTCCAATGCCCGCGGAACTGGAGATTGAAAAGTTGGTCTTGACCTTCGTGGTGCATTTGCAGCATATGTGTAGAATTTCATCGACATCGGTCGAGAAATGTGAACGTGTATAAATAGCATACACACACAGAGACATCTTCCGTTTTATAGATATAGATAATGTACATTCTTTTACCCTCACTATAACTTTGAAATAAATGTTTTCTGTAAGCTTCATCATAGAATATCCATAAATATTAAACGATCCATTTATAATATATTCGCTATATCATTTATTCTTTTTGACTTGCTGTATTAACATGAGAAAAACTTTCATATCCAAAATTGTCCCCATCTGCCATAAAAGGACAACAACGTTTTAAATGCATTTGTGCATAATTCACTTTGTTAAATATAACATGTACATTTTGCTAAGTACTTGTTTTTATTATACGATTTACTATTTTACGTTACTCTAAATCCAATAACTAAGCCGATTAAAAAATGTATGAATTGTTTAGATATATTGAAGCAGGTTGTGTACAGATGTCCCGCTACAGTATCCAATAACTCAGTCATATGGTGTTTTTGTAGAACCTGATAGTAAGCACAAAGATCTGGAAAGACCGTTTCTGCTTACGAATATTGGTTTTGTGATGTTTGTTTTCTGCTGCGGTACTTGAATTAGGCTGTCAGCAATAACAGAAAGACAGACAAAACAACGTGAAATAGAATGGAGACATATTTATTCATATATTTATTTACACGGAGTAAATATCAAAGCAGTTATATTCAGCCAATATTGGATAAGAATATTACTAATATCCCTGGCAACTAGGACACAGTCGGTAATCATGTCCTTATAAAACCCAAATATGCGCTCTAGTAAGACAAATATCGATAACTGACTGATTATCCAGCTAAAGTTTGTAGTCAAACGTGACTTTTTTTTATTTTAGTCGCACGTAGTAAACTTTATTTTTCAGAGTCTCATCAACCATTGTTCATGTAATGAATGCACACACATAAATGCATATGACATATACAAAAGAGTAACAGATTTCTGTAATAAAAAATATACATGTGTGCACATTACATGATAAATAAATTGTATCTTTCAAAAAATGAAATGAAATAAACAATACCTGAAAGAGGCTATATTAAATGTCTGGAAAAACATCACAAGGGAAAAATGCAACAGTTTGGTGATGTCAATTGATTGCAGGCTTCATGCAGTTATTGCTAGCAAGTCTCATGCAACCAAATATTAAATGTTATTTACTTTAAGAGGATCTGTTATTTTACTTTTGCTCACCTAAAAATGGAGTGATCTGAAATGGTGGTAATTTTGTTTTGCTATCCTCTGCCCGGATGGAGAAGGCATTACCTCGCACTACCGCCAGAGATACACGCTGCATGAGCCACTTCGTTTCGCGAGGCTCGTCCCTTAATCGAGACGCCTTCCCGCCAATCCTCCGAAGGAAAGCCATCGAACGAGGGACAATAATCCCAGAAGCCTCC
>OZ038490.1:119103501-119163501 GCA_964036315.1 Acanthosepion esculentum | reverse complement strand
CACATGAGAAATCAAAGTAAATAAAATAATAATAATAATAATAATAATAATAATAATAATAATAATAATAATAATAATCACAAATTATTGATGTATTTCATCTAATATTTTGCAACACTTAGATGAGTGAGCGTTTTACGAAACGAAGAAATGACATAGAATTTAACAATGTTTAGTAATATTTCGTCAGTGTCTCTCTTCAAGTTCTATTTTAAAATTGCATACAAATATAAAAAATATAAACAAATAAAATGTATCCAAGTTTTTATACAAACTTCGCTTTTCTTGAGAAAAAACGGCTGTACTTACTAACTTATCAACTGAGGGATAATTTAATGGTGAGCACGACCTCACCACATTTTTCACATCTAAGTTGCATTCCAATCATTCTGGCTGCGTTCCATTCGCTTTGTCGCGTCGATTACTAGTACAATCATTTTTCTCAAGGCAAAGATTTATCCTTTGTATACTTTTTATACATGTATGCAATATTTAAATAACGTGAAAAAGTCGAAATATTATTAAACCCTCGAGTTTCTTAAATGGTGCTCTTCTGAAATTGTAATAATAATACTAATAATACTACTAATAATAATAATCAAATGAAAATAGACATAACAAGACATAAAAAGGTAGGGATAAATGTCCATGGAAGATAGGCAAGAAGCACAAAATCGAAACCACTGAGCACCAACCAGATAATAGTTACCAAAAATAAGTATGTAACTATACTCGGGAACATTCCAATTCAAACTGACGGAAATAAAAGCCATCAGACTAGATATTATACAAAAAGACAAGAAATTCAAAAAGTATATGCTTATTGGCTTATCAGCACCACTTGAGAGAAACACCTTCAAGAAAGTTATCGAGAAATTGTCCAAATGCAAGGACCTGGAGATTGAGATTAACAGAAAGTGGGGAATGAAACTGAGTCTGTATGAGTAGTAATCGGAGATCTGAGCCTCGCGAGAAAAGTAATCGTCAACACGTTTGATAATCGAGAGAAAAAGGAGAAAAAAACTGAGAACTATACAAACATACAGAAGGAAATCAAGAGAATATGAAAATATCAAAGAATATGAAAAGGCTATGGAAATATCAAGCGTATATGGAAATATCAAAAGGTACAGACTGTGCCTTTTAATCGTGGTATTAGAAAGAGTGTCGGAGAATTTTGTTCATTTGTTGAAAGCATAAGTTTTACCATTTTTTATGTGTTTAATGTCTGTTTGTTTGGGACAGCAGGAACAATCAGAAAGGTACTGGATTCATGAGACTGCAGGGTGTAGTTTCATATCTAATAAGTGTTAAAAAACAGATAATAACATCCAATAATCTGTGCGAAAGACAGATAATAATGATGCTCGAAAAATTTATGCGTAATGATCAGCAGGTGATTAATTCAGAGCCAACAGGCAATACTTTATATTATCGTCTAATATGAGGTAAACCCTTCCCTCTTCTTCAGGAGGGTGACTATTCTTAATGCTGTACTTACCTAGTAAAGGAAACGAGTCAAAGAAGACGCTCATTATTTCGTCAATGCCATAATCTAACAATTTTCCCCCAGCCCCTCAACCTCCGACGTCTTACTTTCTGGGTTAAAGTGTCTACTCGGTCTTAACCGAATTAAGGGAGTGGCCGTATGTGCCCTGAGCATCCGTAGATCATTTGACCGGTCCACTGGTTTAATACTGCTTCCTGCCCACGTTGTGTTTGGTTTGATCCAGAAAGCAAAAGTGATGTTCATCCATTCACGGTTGACTGAAGATGTAGACACGGCTGGAGAGTCTGTGATCAGAAATTTAGAATGCACCAATATATATATATATATATATCTGCAGAAAGAAGGACAAAAAAACCTATTCAATGGTTGAATTGTTAATGTCTTTTATATAGCAGAAAAGAATAGTATAGAAAAGAAACGGGTTACAGAAAAGGAAGTAACTGACGTAAAAACACTTACACTTGATTCTAGACACAGAGAGAGTAGTTTGTGATTAGCTTGTTGTCAAATCGTCTCAGTACGATATACGACTTTTGCGATCGAGAGATAAAGATTTCTGTGCGCAGCTTAAAGTTTATGGTTGCGTTCCTCCTCGGCGGTAGTAACAGTAGTAGTAATCTTCGTAGTAGCAGAAGCATCGGTACTTATATTAACAGTACATGTTAGCAGGGGTTTTGTTCCAATCTCTGACGTCACTTCCGGTCTCCTATAACTCTCCACCCAGCTCGACTGCACTCGACGACAGACGAGCCCCAAAACAACCTTTTCATTATTGTAGCTTGTTCGACGTTTCCGTTTCCAGTAGTAGCAGTCTTAGCTTGTTGGAGGAGTAATTCGCTTCTTCTTACTTATATCAACCAAATATGTTACCGGGCGTTTGTTTCCAATCTCTGATATCACTTCCATTCTCCGACCTCTCTCTACCCAGCTCGACTGCACTTGACGGCAGACGAGCCAACCACTCTGTCAACAGATCTCTTTTCGCGATTATCACGAGTGCTTCCTTCAACGCAAAATCATGTGACTTTCAAAGTTCCTCATAGCCTTAGTAAACTGTATTTCAAATTGTATTCTTAATGACCCAATTCCAAATAGGCTAGATCAGATTCCCATCAGTAAACAATATTGTTCTGATCTAATTTCGCTGTTCAAATCTACTTCAATTTCAATATATATATATATATATATATATATATATATATATATACATGTGTGCTTGTGTGTGGTTCCCAAACTCTCCCTGTTACAATAAGCAATACGACATAAAAAGGCCGTGGGTAACGGATGGTCAAATGATGATAGAGAACCATATTTATTTCTGATAGCAAGGAAAATCTGACTGGTCAAGAGTAAAAACGAAGCCGCAAGATAAAGTGCATCTCCGACCTTAATCTTACAGGAATATGAAGAAAAAAACGGTAAATTATGCAATCTGTCACTGCATGCCCTCGTGTAATCCCCAATTACGCACGATAGCATAGTTTTTTCTTTTTTTATATATATATTCGTAATACGTTTTCAATACCAAGTAAAATGTAGCAGTTTGTTGATATAAAAACGTTCGAGAATTTCAAATAGATCTTACTTGTATCATCCATCTTAAAATAGTTTGAATTTGGGTGTTGCATTTCATATTGGTGTATTTTTAACACCCACGCAGAGACGGACATATACGCATTCTGTCCTGATGTTTTAAATGGTAACATACCGATTGAGTTGAAAATTTTAATGTCAAAACTGTTAATTTGACGCTGTTATGAACATCAAAGAACAGCGAATGTATCACATTTTACATGCTTAACAAATCTCTGAAAGGACCATCCTCTCATAGACACACAGTCAACAATTCTCAATTGAGCGAAATATGACGTGTTATGATTCCTCTTCTATTAAACTCTTCCACCAAACTGAGCTTTATTCTAGAACGTCTCAAGCTCAGACACGACGGAGCAGTAGATTTTGAAAGTTTTATCATTTTGTGTACTAGGCACCAGCGCGTAAGTATTGCCCTCATATCAAACTCGGCAACGCCCTTTACAGTGCTGCCACTTTGCCGTCAGAGAAAATCCAGACAGGTTCTTGAGCCGAGCATTTCAGCACAAACAGATACACAGAGACACACGCGCACATACAGAGAGGTCGAAGGGTAAAAGTCTGTTCGAAACAAAGTGAATAATGTTCAAATATTCAGCTCTATAAATATAAATAATTTTATTGTTGTGCATAAAAATAATGTCAGTTTCCTTTAAGCTGAAAGAAACAATTTATAAAGTTCCTCGAAAATAAAGTTCATACGGAAAATGTTTCTTTCACAACACACATGAATTGAATTGTGTACTAAAACAATTCAATTCAATGGAGCTTATGTCAGAGATTGTCATAGGAGAAACCAAACTCTATGTTATACTATGTGTGCCTAGCAAAAATGTGGTAGAGAGTCAGCTAATATCAGCCTAAACAGAGATAATGACAACTGAGCTAGAAATACGTTGGGAGTTTTTATTTTTACTATTTTTTTTATATACTGATCACTACCATATCAATTTAAGTTACGCTATTTATAGGAAAAAATAGGATCACCTGAAGCTAAAATAAAGATCTTCATAAAACTTTATTTATGTAATTCCGAAATTTTATTAGTTAATAAATATATTTCCCAATTTTTAACCTTGATTTTCAGGAGGAAAAATTTCGTGTTATGTTAGCTCTATCACAGATATTGAGAACTTTCCACTAAATACCGCGCATATATATATATATATATATATATATATATATATATATATATATATATATATATATATATATATATATATATTTAGCTCCCCCAAGTTGGAGAAACCCGCAGTACTTACACAAAATGGAAAAGATCGACTTCGTATAGTCGTTAAAAAACATACCTATGGCCACCCAGTTTTCTTACAAACCTCTCCTAACAGAAAAATCAAAAATGTTATAAGAAGAATGAGATAGAAGGCACACCACTAGCTCAATAATGTAACAAACGAGAACATTGGCAAAACGAAAATATTCGTCTTGAAAACAACAAAATGCCCACCTAAATATAAGGAAATGCAAAACTTCGAAAACGACACGAGAGATATAGCCAGAAAAATAAACTTTAAAAGTCACTTGAAGACTAAGTATTTATATTCATATTTGCTGAGAAAACAACAAATATATACGCAATTAGATTCTGGTCGAAAATACAAAAGATCCATATAAATAACATTATCAGAAACATCTCTCTCTTAGAGAGCCCCTATATATCAAACATTTCTCTTCTTATCACACCATTTAACAGTTCAATATTTTATTTTATATATTAAAGTATTTTAACTCTTCAGTATCACATCTTGTAGCAGTTGAAATGAGGTGCTAATGTTTCGTTATTTAAATAGAACGATGCCCACGCGAATTTCAGACGGGCGTAATACGTGAAGTCTCGGAATGAACGCTCCTATTCAAAACAACACAAAAATAAAATATAACGGAAGAGTCAAAACATGAGAAAAATTTAACACCAGAGACAAACTCCCTTGAAAATGGCTATAGAAGTGTCGGAAAGCGCTTGAGTCAATGGAAATTATGTAAAATCTCTTTAATCCCTTACTCCTACAAAAGGGACAATCTTAAAGATGCTGGTTCAAATTTATTTAAAAATTATTATTGTTTGTCATATTCAATGATATATATATATATATATATATATATATATATATATATATATATATATATATATATATATATATATATATAAACAGGTAAAAATATCCGTGGGTAAATAATACAAGTAGACACTATTAGTATAAAACATTAAAAATGATCCACAAATGGGTGCACACTATAATTTACATTTATATATATATATATATATATATATATATATATATATATATATATATATATATATATATATATATATATATACATTAAACATGTTGTGTTGAATGCCAAAGACATATAGTCCTGCATATTTGAATTTCGATATAATTTTCAAATAAAATGTGTCATTAGAAAATATGAGAAAAGTCAAAAGAGAATATGCAGGACTATATTGTCTTTGACATTCAACACAACATGTTTACAAGAAAAGTTGCTGCCAAATTACATACACACACACACACACACACACACACACATATATATATATAAATATATATATATATATATATATATATATATATATATATATATATATATATATATGCACAGGGAGAAAGAGGAGTAAGCGTAAAATTCCTACTGTTTTAGTATTCACTTCACCATGTAAATATCGGCCATCATTTCGCTCGGCCTTATCTGTACAAAGGCGTGTAAGTTCATACAAAAGTCAAATTAGTTACATCACGTGTTTCCACTCAAAGATTTTAGCTCATTTAGTGACCAAAAGAAAAAAATGAAAATGCTTTACACTGAAGATAAACACACACTGAAAAGTGGGCTGAGATGACGAAAACCAGCTGATGCCATTGTCCTTTATACAATGGTGTTTTGGTTTACTTAATGATGTCATTCAAATTCCGGCCATTTATACCATCTGCAAGATACCTTATGCTGAGGTGGTGACAAATGACACCGCATGAGGATAATAAATGTGCCATTTATCAAAAACATATCTGCTGAACAGAATAGATTATTCCTGCAACTTTTCAATGATAATTGAAATTAATTGCTGCATGGCATACTGGCTATAATCACAGATTACAGAATGTATATGCTCAGTTCCGTTAATCTAAACAATAAGGAACAATAACTCATTTTTTTTTAATATAGTATATATAGATAAGAGTTAAGATAGAGTCATTTTCTAAACGTGAAAATTTTGATTTTAAAACACTTTTGACGATATCTTGAATATAGTTGCCATTACAGAAGGTTTTGATGGCATTCTAGCATTTTACAGCGACTGAAAAAATATAATATATTAGTCAGATTTTGGGGTCGGATGGAGAGATTTAACCATGTCAGTCGTTTATGTTCAACATTGTTGCATGTAAGCCGTATTCCCAGTACTTGTCGTATGTAACCTGTATTCCTAGTATATTCGACATAGTACTAAATACTTTATTTACTTATGTTTTGTAATAAGTAGTTTTATACAAGAGCATAAGTATTATTGTGTTTTTAATTTGTTTTTAATTTAAGAGCGCTCATTACCTTTTGTCTTTCTTCATGTTGTCTTTTTACAAATCTGAAATACGATACACGCACATACACATGTATATACACACACATACAACCACTCACAAACACATACACAGACATAATAAATATATAATATATTTATAAAAATAACTTATACACAGAATATATACAGTGTAACCCGGATATAAGATACCCGGATATAAGAGAAACCCAGATATAAGAGAGATTTTCTCTGGTCTCAAATTAGAGCCTGTGTTAATGTATATATAATAGACCGAACCCGGATATAAGAGAAACCCGGATATCCGGGTTACACTATATATATATATATATATATATATATATATATATATATATATATATATATATATATATATATATATCCACCTGGGTATGAGAATAAGCTATCTCTAGCAGAAAGATCTCTGAATGGGAGGTTTTGAAAATCTTGAAACAAACTCTAACATTCGGTTGTTCCTAAGTCCACAATGACCCAACGTGGTAGCACTTGTTAGGGTCCAAACTATGGGAAAATATTAAACCTCCCAAAATATGGTAAATAAATGAAAGTATACATTTATAAAAAAAAAATTAACGACAACAGATATTTGTAAAAGAAAAAAAATTACAGCAATAGAAGCAATAGATTTTGGTTAAAATAAACTATTCAAGCTCCCAAGAAAAATAAATGTCACCATTAAATGACGAATAATGAGTTGATATGACGTTAAGCAGACAATATATATATATATATATATATATATATATATATATATATATATATATATATATATATATATATTGTGTATATAACATAAGCCATTGATTTATACCAACGGCTTCCCATACTTAATACTTCTCGTTTTCACTCTCGCGTGGTCATGTGTGACGTCACGTGCTGCGACACGATTTTCGCTTCCGCGTTTCGTGTACACGAGTTTGTCGTTGCTTTGAAATTTTTCTTGCAACAAAAACAGACTATCATTATTCTTTTGTCCGTGTATTGGTTGATATATTGAAAAGCAATTACCATCTTTGATAATGGCTTATGTAAGTCGAAAGCTTAGATTGGATTTAAACATGTATCAATATGGTGATTTCCTTTCATCTTTCAATGATAATGTTATTAAGCTTATCAGACAATATGAAAGGAACTTACTTAAAATAAATAGACAAAACTTGTCTATAGTATGTAATGAAGCACCCCAACATATATATATATATATATATATATATATATATATATATATACATATAATAGAAATAGATTGGGGATTTGAATAATCATTTGTAGTAATTCAGTGAGTCAAGAGGAATGCTCAACAGAATGCACTGGATGGCTGTTCAGTTCTGTTTGGTTTTTCCATCAGCAAGGCGCATCCACTACCGAGAAACGAAACCGGATTTAATAAAATACGATGCAAACGTCATATCACTGGCACAATGAGCCTTCGTGACGAAGAAGAAACTGACTAGTGTTGATATAGCGTCGCTTCTCACTAAAATCCTATGGTTATACTCATCCAAGTATACGTAACTCAGCAGACTATGCACCATGACCCACACCAGAACATTAGAAGTTGGATCAACCAAGGACATACAAGTGGTCGAATTTGAAGAAATATATATATATATATATATATATATATATATATATATATATATATATATATATATATATATATATGTCTGATATATCTGATAATTTATAATAAAATCCATTCATACTCACGAATAACCTTCCGTGAACTGACGTTAAAGGATGAGAGAAATGTGCTATAGCTGTTTAAATTTATTTTATTTTCATTTCCCAAGTATCCTGAAGATGATCTTGAGATAAGATCGAAAATTCTTTGGAAAATTATTTGCTACACAATCCTGCATTGAATTCAGCAATCAAATGCGTGCGTATGTAAAAAAGAGCACACATATACATATATATGCCAAATCCCAAACTGTTCACATATGTTTATGTTTGTGCGACCTCCGGTGGGCGAGTTCATTTATGTGTGTTTGCGTACCTCAATGGGTGTACGGGCGGGTATGCATGTTTGCGTAAATATGAGTGGCGTCGCGACGGTAATTCTTCCTCCCACTTGCATAAAACAGCAATACACGAAACCCTACATAAATCCCAAATTTAAAAAAATTAGTAAGTATGTCTAACAATAGCAAAAGCGTGAAACCCAGAGTCACAAACTCACATCAATCCAACTATATATATATATATATATATATATATATATATATATATATATATATATATATATATATATATCTTACTATAAAGGTAATTTACATTAACCAGAAAAAAGCCTTGGACAGAAGCGTCTATCTTTTTAAATTTGGATTTTTAATGTAACTATAACAACAGAGATATTTCGATTTCATTTTTGGCTTGGAAATTCGGAAGACGAAACGCCTCAGCAAAATCTAAGATTTTTCCAGTTGTCATTTTATACCAATCTGTCTTGTCCACAGAATTGATCTGGGAATTTTAAATATATATCCATATATATATATATATATATATATATATATATATATATATATATATATATATATATATATATATATATATATATGTGTGTGTGTGTGTGTGTGTGTGTGTGTGTGTGTGTGTGTGTGTGTGCAGGTATGCAGAAAAATATGAAAGAACACATTAGGTAAATAATTTTTCTGCACACATATATATATATATATATATATATATATATATATATATATATATATATATATATATATATATAGTGAATGAGAGGGAGATGAAATAAACGAGAAACTTCCATATGTATACAATTTAATTTGAAGAAGAGTATATGGGTGCATCTACATATATTATAATACATCTATGCATCTAGACACACATCCAGATTTCTATGTGTATTAACATACTTCCCCTGAATACAGTTTCTTCTTATAAAGCCATTGGCCTTTCCCCATCTACCACTTTCCTCTCTGACCGCTAGAACAACCGGATGTGTTTTTAGAAAAATGCACTTCCAAGAATGTCATATTCTCAGTAGATGCTTCTTGGTACAAGGTGATGTGTGGGTAAGTTTAAGTGTGCTGTGAGGGTGAGAATGTAAAAAGAGGTTGAAATGAACGTATTTTCCCATTCGTAGCAGAAAGAGAAACATTTCAAATAAGAACGCTTTGGTCAGTAGGAGAGTATTCTAATGAATTTAATAGGAGTATGTGGGAGGTAGCCAATGAGTCAGCTTGGTAAAATGCCCAAACTTCAAGTAATTTTTTCTTATTTTATGTTAGAAGAAAGTTAATGTAGGACGAATGAGGGAAAAAGAGAGAAAATTATTTAAATACAAGCATATAATGATGAAAAGTATTTGCTAAATCTGAGAAGTTTCCAAACTTATATAACCCGAGTGTCGTACACAACAAAATTCGAGGGTTCACTACAAAAACACTAGTCGCCTATACAGATTTAAACAATGTTTATCCACAGAAAGAAGAGATCAAATTAAAAGGTAGAAAATGAAGTGGGGAATGATGTTGAATGAGAAAAATAATACAAAAACCGATTTGAAAAGAAGAATATGAGACGCCAAAAGAATAAAATAATTTGCCGAAGGGAATAATGTTCAAATTGTATACATGCACACATATCTTCACATTCATCTCGATTTCCCAAGAGTAATATGAAGAGAGTATGGCAGGTATATTAACTGTTGATAGGGACTCATTATGTATGTGTTAATTAATTATATGTATTAATTTGGAGTAAATATATGTTTTTGAACCTGAAGATGAATGACAATTATATATATATATATATATATATATATATATATATATATATATATATATATATATATCAGTAAAATGGGACCAGTGTATGAGGACACTCCAAATTAAATCAATGACGGGCCGTCGCACGCACCCACTCTATATATAGTAGCAATATGTATATATATATATATATATATATATATATATATATATATATATATATATATATATATATTATGTAAATTCTTTACATATCGTCTGATAAGCTTAATGACATTATCATTAAAAGACTAAAGCATATCACCATATTGTTACATACTTTTTTATCCTATCTAAGCTTTCTGTTTATATTAGGCATTATCAAAGATGACAATTACATTACAATATATTAATCAATACACGGACGAAACAAAAATGATAGTCTGTTTTTGTTTACATGGAAGATTTCCAAGCAACGACAAATCGTGCATGCGAAACGCTGGAAGCGAAAATTGCACTGCAGCTCATGACGTCACAAATGACCACGCGAAATTTAAAAACGAGAAGTATTAAATATGTGAAGCCGTTGGTATAAACCAGTGCCTTCTGTTATCAATTATAGGCATTTAAAAATATTTGTGGAGAGTTCATTTTTCATTTTGTTCAGCTTAAGCTTCAACTGCTTTATGTATAATAGTTTCAAGAATTTTTAGTTTTTGTTTATTATTTTCATGTTTAAGTATAGTTGTGTTTTCAACTAGTGTTTTCCGGAATTGTGTACACGGCCAGGCATGTTGTTTTAAATGCCTAAAAATGTTAGAGTTATCATTTAAATGTAGAGTCAAGCAAGTTTGTGGTGTGAACAACATAAATATTATTTAATCCGATGGAAATACAATCTCCCAAAGGGCATTTGAATTTGTAAAGTATATTGCTCCTATTGTTGAATAGTTGAGCTCTCTTGGATATTAATCCCTTGTGAAATTCAACTACCTCTTCTATTCTCTTATATTTATTTACACCATTGGAAATTTTAACTTCCTTCTCTAATTATCATTATGGATAAGTTTCATCCGGATCTCTCCTTAATGAACATTCCATATAATTCTCTTCACGCCTTCAGTTTATCTCCAACCCAGAAAATTTATTGTTTTTATAAAAAGGTTAAGATGGAAAGCTCACTTTTATCTTAATCCTTCTGAAACTCAAAATAATAGACGTGACTCTTATAACTTAAAACCTCAAAAATCTCCATCTTACTGCAAACCATTGGAACTATATGAAAAGGACTTATTTATCATTGTTAAGAAGATGAAATTTAGTAGAAACTTTAACTTTTTTCGCATGTCATTAAGCAAAGGGCAATAATCTGTTAAAAAAGCTCTAATTAAGTTTGGCTCAGAGCACATATATCAAAATATGTTTAAGTTTGAACCTTCTAAATACAATAAGCACCTGAAGAATAATATTCCTGATAATTATCAAATAGATAGAAATAATATTACGATTTTTGAGATGGACAATGTGACAGCTGATATGACTAGTAAACTTAAAATTGCTGACATAATTGGGAAGATCCGTACTAGAAACTCCAATATTTTATTCAAAGTCCATAAATGTAATTTCTCGAATAAAACACAATCTATATTAATTACTCCCACTAAATCTGAGTTCGTATAATTTCAAAAAATGTAATTAAAAAAACAACCAACTAGCGCTAATCTTTGCAAAGATTTATCGGATACCATGAAATGGTTTAAAAATATGAAGGATAAAAAAGAGAAACTTTTATAAAATTCGATATAATTGACATTTACTCTTCTATCTCAAGAGATCTATTAACTGACTGCATAAATTATACTAAGAACCACAGGATGATAACCGATGGTGAAATCAATATCATATTTGCTGCCAGAAAGTCAATCCTATCACGTAATGAATCTACCTGCATTAAGTATAGGAGTAGTGATACTGACGTTCCGATTCGGCCCAAGTTGAAGATCTTGTTTGTATTTATATTTTGGTGATCCTTAGTAGAATCGTTGAACCTGAACTAGTAGGTCTATATAGAGATGATGGACTTATTTATGTTCTTAACAGTAATGGTCCTCTTACTTTTAAATTACAGAAACAAGTTATTAGAGAATTCAAGCTACTTGGATTTAAGATAGAGATTACTTCCAAGATTAAAATAGTTGATTATCTAGACATCACACTTGAGTTGAATACTAATATATTTTAAACTTACCATAAGGAACACGAAACACCTAACTACATTAACGTTGACTCTAACCACACCTATACTATCTTGAAGTAGATACTAATTAATGGCAATTCTAGAATTATTAAACTGTCATCTAATAAGCGTATATTTAATAAAAGTATTACACAAAAATACTCTCCAAAATGTGGATTTATTAATAAACTAGATTTATTTAAACCCCATAAATTATAATGGTGTAGGGTAAGAGGATTAGGACACACAAAAATAGAAAAAAGTATATTATATGGCTCACCCCCCACTTCTTTAGATTACCCAGACTTAATAAAAGACAAGTTTTCTTGTTGCCTATAAAAACACTTCCGGAATAACAAATATTTAAGAGTGATATTTAATAGAAGAAAAACTGTAAAAATATGTTATTCAAGTACAAATATCTTTAAAATAAATATATTACAAATATATTCTAAACAAATTCAATGGTTTCAACAAAAATTCTAGTATGGACCCCCCACTCTGTAATTGTAGGAATAGCAATGTTTGCCCAGTCGAGGGAAAATGTAGAACATCTAATGTCATTTATCAAGCTACCATTTGCCCCAAAGAAAATAGACCAAATCATCATGTTTATATTGGTATTTCTGTGGGTGATTTAAAAAAAAGACTTTATGACCATACACACTGTTTTCTAACACAAGGCTGAAGCACAAAACTGCTCTCTCCAAAAAGTTCTGGGAACTGAAAGAGAAAGACAAGAAATTCATAGGTTTTTCTCAAACACCTAGTGACTTTAAAGGTAGATGTAACTTATGCCTAGAAAATAAAATTAGAATTATGAAATTTGAAAATCAAAATATTTTACTGAATCAAAGAAATGAATTCGCTGCCAAATGCCGCCATAGAAGTAAATTCAAACAATTATATCACATTTTCAACCATTATCATTTACCATATATAGTTTTCTTTTCTTTCCTGATCACTCATTTCAAATTACCTTCTTCCTATCTGGTTTTTAGTTGTTAATTTTTTGTAACAAGTTAGGTTTATGTAATATTCTTATTTACCCTTTTTTATTATTTTTATTTTTAATTGATAGCTGTAATTTATCTAATGTCGTTTATAATATATATTTCCTTATAAAAGTTTCATCTATTATTTAATTAATAGAATTATTCTGTGTTCCGCATACTAAAACATATTTAATTAAACCTTTTAATTACCGTTAATTATAAAATTTCTATATTAACATTTTAAAATATATCTTAATTATTAAAATTTCCCTAATTTTATCGAAAATAATTTTTCTTAATTTTTAAAGATTGTGTTTCATTATGTAAATTCTCATTTTCATCACGAGTTAACACGTTAAATATAGGTCAACGTCAGCCTAAGTCTAGACGAATTTGAAAATTTTTACTATTCATTTACTCTATCCCCCACACTAATTTATTCCTTTCCTTCCTCTTTTTTATCTCTTTATCTTTCGATTCTTCATCCCATTTTAAATACATTTTCACTTAGTATTGTATTTCCTTCTTCTTTCTCCATATTTACAAAAACATTGTCTTTCATTTCTTTATATAACATTTTCGTGTTAAAAGCCTGTTTGGGGGGAAATGGCCATATATCATATGGCGTATTGAATGAAATTATTTGATGAATTTTTGTTGATTCTTCGTCTATATGTCGGCTCGTTTTACTGTTTTTTGGTGAAAAAATGATTGACCGATATCCAAATACTTATGAATGAGTTTGTTTTTGTTTATAAGGATGTGATGCTATGCCTTGCGTTTTAAGTAAAGTAAATATTTCCTTTTTTCCAGCAAATATCTTTTGTGCGGGCGTCATGTCTTTTCATATGTCTATCGTGTCGTTACTGGTCTATACATGTTTTCATGTCCCTTTTTTCGGGGTCATATCGTATGTCTGATTCTTGAAATAGATAAATCTTTGTTGATGTAGATTTGTTTGGTTTAAGATTAATACTTCTCGTATTAAAATAATTTTCTACAATTTATGTGATATAGTATTTTTGTGTCAGTATAAGGATTCATCGGAATTCTTGCATTGAATGAACTGTGATATAATATTATATAATGTGATTATTTTATATAATGAGATACAGTGTGATATAATCTTATATAATGTAATATAATATGATACAATGTGATATAATGTTATACAATTTGATACAATCTTATATAATGTGGTACAATGTGATATAATGTGATACAATGTGATATACTGTTATATAATAGCTGTGATATAATGAATTTCATGAGAATTGGCGCGGTAATATTTTGATTTTTTAACCAATGTTAAGCTCGAACACCATTTACATAGATAAAGCTCTTCATAATGTGCGAACTGCAATTGGGGGTATAATTTTTTGTATTTCTTTAAGGCATGTTCTACCAGGCATCCTTTCAATTAATCTATCGGAATATTTATATTTATTTTTCAATTAATCTGAGGGCTCCAACTACAACTGGAATTATTTACATCATCGTTTGCCACATTTTTGAGATTTCTACTTCAAGTTCCTAGTACTTTGATAAATATTTGAAGATCATTAAAGATACATTACAATCTGCAGGGACTGTCTTGTGAATAAGAATTCAAATCCTGTTTTTATGGTGTTTGATCAGGATTTCGGGGCAATTAGCTTTTACTGTTTTGCTTCATATTTATTATTTTTATTATTATTATTATTATTATTATTATTATTATTATTATTATTATTATTATTATTATTTTAAAAGACAATCATAAGAAATAAAATGAACAATAGAATACACTGAAATATTTTCACCGAAAATTGCCGCCTTACGTTCAATGGGCAAACTGTTAGTTGGAACTTAGCGAAAACCACTAACATAGCGAAAAAATAGGAAAAGTAACAAATTCTGGTAAAATTCAAAATCTATTGTCGCAGTAAATACGCACAGATCACAGCCGCTCTCGATAAATATGGGACCTGAAAATCATAAACTAAAACCAAGAAAAAAATAATATGGAAAACAAGGAGCAGCTCTTATCTAAAATACAAACTATAAAAATTGTAATCTTTGTATAGAAAATCAACGGCGACAATTACTTTCACAGGAAAATAGAAATTACTAATCAAAGATCAGAAATTAATTTATAAAACAAAGATGAAAACACATTTTTACTAGCCACACTTAAAAATTTGAAATCTAAAAAACTAAAAACTTGCAAAAATATCAGATACAATATATAATTAAACACAACGAATATAATAATGCTACACACAAAAAAATATACTACTAAAATATAAACAAAATAATAAATAAAAATATTACGAATAAACACAACCACAAAGATTTGATAATTGAATAATTTCAATAATAATTAGTTGTCAAATAAACGATCAAATAAAATACTAATCAATAATTATTCTTTTTTCTTCTCCTTTTTCTTCTTCTTTTTCTTCTTTTTTCTTCTTCCTTTTTTTCATTTTTCTTCTTCCTTTTTTCTTCTTTTTTCTTCTTTTCTTCCTTTTTTCTTATTCGTTTTTTCTTTTGATTCTTCTTCTTTTTTTTCCTTTATTGTTCTTCTTTTTCTTCTTTTATGTGTCGTGTCTGTTTCAGTACGTTGACGATCATGCTTTTCCATAACGTTTTGCCCTTTGTAGCACGTAATAAATCTTGTCTTTTTGTTATCATTTCTGAACTCTATTCCACAATCCACTTACTCAAGCTTGTTTGGTCGGTTATGCTCTGATTTAATCCGGCCCAATTTCCTTCAATCTCTTATGGGAGTATCACATTTTCCAAGCCCACTTTTCTTTTGTTTCTCAGTATGCGCCCTAGATATTTCTGATGGTAAGTGATATTTTTCCAGTTTCTCTTCGTCTTTGCTCACATGTTCGGTCCATGGTATTCTCAGAATAATTTTGTAGAACTACATTTCCTCATCTGTGCGATTGTCCAGCATTCACTATCACAGAGAAGGACTGAGTTCAGAAATCTTTTATTTGTTTATAATGGAATTCTCCTGTTCCTTAATACCTTGCTTAGATTTTAGAAGGCATCTTTCGATTATCCGAATGCACCTTCTAATGTCATTTTAATACTTTCCGTCCTCTCTTAACTAGATTGAATACATTTAAGCATACTACTAGATTGGTAACTACGTTTCATCGTTTTACTGCTGAAATTGATGTAACCATACGTAAGCCGTTCTTATCTAAGATTACACAGGCAAATTTAGTAATAACCGTTAACGTATCGGCAGTTGATCTAGAGAAACGAACGTCTGAAAACCATATTGTTTATTTGAATGAAGGTTGTCTGAAGTGAGATTCTTAATCAATCCAGAGCTAATTAGTACTTTGCCAAAAAGAGGTAAAAGTCTAATTGGATGATGAATTGAGAAATCAGAAGGTACACCAGAGTTCTTAAAGACAGAAGAGGGTTTCTAAAAAGTGGAATGCAAGAAGTTTGGAGAGAACTGGAGTCTGTTCACAAGCACATATCTTTTAAAAAAAATTGCAAGGATACCGTCGAGTCCGCATGGCTTGTGGGATTCTAGTTTGGAGTTGATAGTTAGAATCATGGGCAAAGATCTTGGAAAGAATGTGTTAGGATATTGTCTAGTTTATGAAATCATAAAAGAACAAATACAAACAGGGAATGAGACTTAAAGTGAAGAACATTGTGCAGATGCTAAGAAGTTAAGTCCAAATTATAATCTGATTTTTAAACAAAATTTTCATAAATTAAAAAAAATAAAAAACGAGAAACAGGGAAATTATGAAGACGTATATCAAGTAGTAATAAACGGAAAATAAATTTAAAGAAAAATAAAATTTATTTCTTAGACAAAATTTATTGCTTTCTTAATTTATAACATTCTCTCACTCTCTTTCCCTCTTTCTCAATAGGGAAAGAATGGGAGATATATAACGAGAAGGAGAGGGGAGATAGATATACTATACTGAGGTAACCAGAATACATCAAAAAATGAACGACAAAATCTATCTTTTTAATATTTTTTTTTTTGCATGTTTCGAGTTTGCGCACAAGTTGTCGCAAAGGTGGTTCACATTATCACGTTTATTAATATTATCCGGGCAATAGAGAAACTGCTTTATTAGCTCCATGCTTGCATACGATAAAGGCAATATTTCTACTTTAATCGCATGTCTATCGTATATAAGTGACGTCATGTCTAGAACGGTTATCTAATTAACGTCTTCTTAAAAGGCTACTAAATTTGTCGTGCCTACATACAAAGATTTAATTATTACAAAAAAATATATATTTTAAGATTACATGTCCTGAGGTAAAACATTTTATGTCGGTTGTTTCTCCTGTATAAAAATAGAATCGCATACTTCGATTGTTTACAAGGTATATTAAATAGTAGTTTGATTATCTGGTAATATTTTAATTGTGTGATGTGATGATGAATATGTGTCTTGTGTGCTCTAAGTTTTAATAAGTGGCAAGTTTACACAGAACATTACAATGCGTACAGTAACTATTACATGAATTTGTCGTGATCTTTTTATATATTATTTTTTTACTAGCATTATTTATTTTATTTGGACTGTTACCCTCATATTTATTGCCATATTCACAACGTTTCGGCCGTTGTACGCTCCGGCCTTCTTCAGGTGTTTGGAATTTTGAACTGAACACTTTATTTCGTCCACCGGGGTAAATTGTTCAAGTACCACGTGCCACACACACACACACACACACACACACACACACACACACACACACACACACACACACACAAACATGTATATATACAATTATATTGTCATCCACAGGCATATTGTTTCGCTGTATCACAGCTCATCATTGTGGGTAGACATCCGACTGCCTCAAGCCTGGATCGAGACCCGACTGATTTTACGTCTGAGCTATCAGCGCCCGGTAGCCAGGAAAGTGGAGGATTATATATATATATATATATATATATATATATATATATATATATATATATATATATATAATCCTCCACTTTCTACTATTTCTTCATACATATACATACATATATATATATATATATATATATATATATATATATATATATATATATATATATATATATATGAAGAAATATAGTCTTAAAGTGTGCTATATTTATGGGATAAAGTGCTCAATATCAGAGATAGAGCGTGTGTAAATATAAAAGTGAACATAGAAGTCAATACTCAGAGGCGACAGTCTGCCTCATGCTAGACGCAATCGTCGGGCCACCCATATATATATATATATATATATATATATATATATATATATATACACACACACTTTTAGATCTTTTATGCAAGTTGATGGATTTACAATAAAATTGGCATTAGACAAGCGATGTTGGTCAAATGTACCCCATACCGGAAAAAGTAATATCTTATTATTTTACATGTTAATATTGAATCTTTGACAATGTATAAAGTTCAGCAGTTTTTCACTCGTTGATTTTGTTAACTTCCTACACTTTTGACAATAATGTTACTTGCAGCACTTTTAATTGGTTCTTAAAGATTTTCTCGGTTTTGATATTTTCCCCATTCTCATAAATACCTCTTTTAATGTGCATCATAAATGTTGTGCTAGACATTTTAGCTTTTCTATTTGGGTGTCCTTTCATTAATGTTCTGTCTTTAAAACATTTGGAGCAAGGTAGGAGATAATCACCTTGCAGTATGTGAAGGGGAAATTTCTACTATGAATATATTTTTTTGTTTTGCTTGTGGAAAGCTAACACTCAACAATGTCGTACGCAAGAATTTAACATAATATTCTGTGCTTCATCAAATTTAAAGGCCGTATATGTTCTGCATATAAATATTACACGAAACTGTCCCACTTGTTCAATATCGTTCTACGTCCATCAAATTGAAAATCTACTCATATATATATTTTTCCTCCAACTTTTACGTTTGTTTTGGTGATGTTTATTTAGATTCGTTAATTCGTTGTAACTGTTCTGATGATGTTTCCTCGTTGGGAGCTCGACTTTACGAACTTAAGCGCAGTACTAAATTGGCAGTTAGGTCTTACCATTTTAATTTTGAAATTGCTTTCAAGTCGCCTTTTTACTCAGTCCTTTCCTTACCTCTTCTCCAGATTCAACTTGCGCTTTGTAACTCGATCCTCTTGTCAAATCTGACCACAACGTAGACCAGAACTCTATATTCACAAGGCATTAATTTACTTTCATTTCCTGATTTTTTCCCTTCGCTCCATGGAATGCAATACTTATCCTTCCCGATGAAAACTGTTCTCCCGTGGATTCTACCAGTGTGAAAGCCGATATCGGAAATAACAAGTGAAACCGCAATCTTCTATTTGATTCCCTTCTGATTATTAAGCTGCTATAGCCCACAGGAATTACTTCTTGTGTCAATACCAGCATGATATTTCGGATCATAACCGACGCCCGTTCGTTTCTGCTCGTAATGACTGTATGCGTCACTTCAACGATACTAAAACATTGATAAAATGAGACACCATATAGCCACTCAGATATCTGGTTCTCATGATTACTGGCGGCTCTGTAAGAGTGTGCCGAACAAGTGTAATCCTCACTCCCTCCTCTCTCTAGTCTCTTCAAAAATTGACACTTACTACTGATAAAGCAGGATGGTTTTCTCGTAAAATTCCTTCCAAATTCACACTCAACTCTTTAGGAGGATCTCTGCCAGATTTTCTCAAATAACGGAATCACGACTGACTGATGTTCATATAACTTCGTCCATGGTTTCCTCTGACATCACCCAGCTATATTCACATAAGGCGTGCGAATTTGATAGTATCTCTGCAACTATTCTTAGGTAATGTGCTTCTGAAATAGCTCCTGTTTTCTCCAAATTCTTCAACAAGGGTCTAAATGCTTCATGTCTTCCAGCCTGTTGATATCTCTTCTTTAAGACTTCTACAGAACCTTCTCATCCCCGGAATTATTGTCATTTCTTTCGTTTTCGTTTCTCAAGTTAAACCACCGATATGTTAAAGATCAATACATAATTTGCTTTCCAAACTTTAGTCAAGAACAATGTGGCTCGAATTGTTGTTTTGAATATCTCAAAGACACTTGAGAGGTTTTAAATGCTAGCCTTCTTCACAAGCTGAAGGGCTATAGTGTCTCTGACCGATTATTTGATCCAATCTTTCTTACACTATCATGTTATGAGGGTCGTGTTGAACGGCCACGTTTCTAGTTCTTTTCATCTTAATGCGGGGGTGTCTATTAAAGTTCTATAATTGTACAAAGGTTGTGTCTAATCTACACCATTCCCAGTTCCCAAATCACAATTGCTCTATCCTGCTATGTATAATATTGAAATCTCACATTCAATGCTTTCGATCAGTGACACTGCCTTCTTCATCGCTTTCGAAAATTTATCATATGTGTTTATATTCTTATAAGAAAGAGGGAAATATGCCAAAAACTTTCAATAATTTATTCCATCTTCAATTCCCTTATGATTCGCTGGCCTTTCAGTGTGTAAGTCAACAAGGCTTTTCACAGAGACGTTATTTCTTTATTAACTTTGAATTGTTATATCATCTCTGGAAAGATGGCAGAATTCATTGGTGTTGTATTCCCAATGGTTTTGAATTCAAAGCTGACCTGCTCCGAATGTAATCAAGCATTTTCCAATAACTGGCGGGAAAAGAAAACGCTTCCCGTGATTTTCTGTAGTTATACGTACGAATTAAATGTAATATAGGCTGTAATTTGAACCCAGATCATCTATTCAGTGTAAGCATTGATAACCATTACGATAACATCACATACTCTCTCCACCTTAGGAAATATAAAATAATACATTTACAAATACAATTTTGACAATGAAACATGTTTTTTACTGATTCTGAAAGGTTTAAAATAAGTGTTCCTAATGCAAATAAATAAAGGTAAGAGTTGACCACACGCGCAGACAAACATATGCACACGCACACACACATACATATATATGCATCAATATAAATATATTGCCAGATACCATATATTGATCCAAATTTATCGTGATATGATCCTATTCCGTCATGTTAGTAAACTGGCGACGTGGTTCCAAAGAAATCTCATTGGTCTTCGCACTGGTTTATATCTTTTATCGCTTTTTCATTTGGCAGTACCAATTTATTATCACAGATGGTGCTCAAAGCTTTTTCAGTCTGCAATAGATTCAATCATCTATTCTGCTTGATAACACACACACACACACACACACACACACACACACACACACACACACACACACACACATATATATATATATATATATATATATATATATGTAATGAACTGTACATAGATACATAATAACTAAACATGCATGAAAAACAGAAAAAAATTCATATAATAGAAATAAATCCCATTTATCCATTTTAATGGGTGAAAAAAGTATTCGCACAATATAAAAAGAATAACTAATGTTCATTTAATACATTGCAGAATAACCTTTATTCACTTCTGCATCTACCAAGGATGCTCTCAAAGTGTGATTTGCAAAGCAGAGACACCAGAATCAAAGTGTGACACTGAAATGTGTATTGCAGTAGCCAAAGATGCATTCCAAAAGCTAAGCAGAATATTAAGAAATAGAAAAATTTCGCTCGAGGCAAAGAAAAAGTACTTAAAATGTTACGTATGGAAGTGAGTGCTGGACAATCCTCTCTAACATAGAGAAGAGACATAAAGCTACAGAAATGTGGTTCTACAGAAGGATGTTGAGAATCCCATGGACCGAAAATCTGAGCAGCACCGAAGTTTTAGATAAAATGGAAACATAAATAGAACTTATAATTAAATTCACGAAGAGACAGTCGTGTTTCTAGGGCACATAATGAGGAAGGAGGGATTGGAATATATGATACTCGCAGGACAGATAGATGGAAAGATAGATGACAGATAGATGCGAAACAACGCCTAAGCTATTGAGCTCGAAAAATGGATGGCGGGACAGGGTTTAGAGGAAATAACAGAAAGACAAATGTATTAAGAGTTACAAGACTGAAGACGTTGTGGAGAGCTATGACCACCTGCGTCCTGAGGAGACAAGGTACATAAAAAAGATTGCATTTTTTACCCGACATTTAGAGAGTGTGATGGATAAATTGTCGTCTAAATTATGCAAAATTTAAAATAACAAATATTTCATTTTAACGAATATATTTACGAAACTTACACAATATCTTGAAATATTAAAGGGTAAATTTATTCAATAAAACTGTGGCCAGATATAGGGTGTTTCCGCATTCACCCTCTTGACCCAGGGCAGCACTACCTCCTCAAGGCACTTGATGTAGGCCTCCATGTTGAGTCTGAGTGGGATGATGAATGGAGACATAATGTCGCTATTACTAGTGATCACTTCAAATACCTTAATCACCATTAGACTCGTCCAAAATCGTCCCGAATCCTCTGAACTCGCCTAAGATTGAGAGCCAAACACTCTGAAATGTTCGTATTGGAGATTCCGGCGCGAATGTCAAACAGAACAGCATATCTTTTCCAATTTTATGGCGGACGGAATTACGTCATGGTGGTCTTTTTCTCACATACAACTCGATGTGCAGTCGACCAAATTATTAGCAAACAACGCGCACGCGCGAAATGAAAAATATAAAATGGCGACAATTTGCCCATGGCGCCCTGTAAGTCCATCACTAGTTTTGGAATGATTGCTTTAGGCCTGAAAATTCGACTTGTAAGCCGCATTTTACCTAATATATATATATATATATATATATATATAGATATATATATATATATATATATATATATATATATATATATATATGTATAAAAGTGAACATAGAAGTCAGCACTAGCATGAAACAGACTGTCGCCTCTAAGTGTTGACTTCTATGTTCACTTTTATATTTACGCACGCTCTATCTCTGATATTGAGCACTTTATCCCATAAATATAGCACACTTTAAGACTATATTTCTTCATATATATATATATATATATATATATATATATATATATATATATATATATATATATATATATATATAAGTGTTTTTAGCTTTGTTTTGCGCGCTCCAAAAGTATTTCTTACAGTTAACAATATCACATTTCTAAAAACACTTCTTTCGGATTACACTTTATCTTTCGATGTCCTGTTATTACCTGGATGTAAAAAACTTACCTATTTCCCTACCTGAAGATGATTGTATGAAACGATTGAAAGCTAGTAGTAAAAAAAGACCTGATAAAACCGGAATTTATAAACAAGGATCATACCATTCATTAACGGATTCGAGGTTAATGTATTTTATTATTAAAAATTGTTTGTGAGAGTGATTCACGCAATATCATTAACTTCATTATCTGCTTTTCGTATGAATGATTCGCGTAATATATATATATATATATATATATATATATATATATATATATATATATATATATATATATATTAACAGATCCGAGCAAAAAAATTAATCATATACTACACTAAATCTGGCATATACAACTTAACTATTCGGAATGATTCTTCCCTACTCCCTGTTAGCGATTTGCTAAAAACTAACATAGTGTACAAAATCAAGGGCCCTTTGGGAGAATGTATCTCCAATGGATTAAATAATATTTATGTTGGTTACACCACAAACTCGCTTTCAAGACGCTTAACTCTACATTTAAATGATAATTCTAACATTTTTAGACATTTAAAGCAACATTCCTGACCGCGTACTCAATACCGGAAAATCATGTTGACAACACAATGATACTTAAACATGAAAATAATAAAGAAAAATTCTTGAATCTATATACATAAAACAGTTGAAGCCTAATCTAAACAAAATAAACTATAAAATCTCCACAAACATTCTTAAATGCCTATAATCTATAGCAGAAGCCATTGGTATAAACCAATGGCTTCCCATACTTAATACTACTCGTTTTCACTCTCGCATGGTCAGGTGTGATATCACGAGCTACGACGCGTTTTTCGCTTCCTTGGCTCGTAAATATGAGTTTGTCGTTACTTTGAACTTATTCAAACAGCAAGGGCGGGCCATTATTGTGGTTTCGTATATGTGTTGTTTGATTTATTAAAATTGTCATCTTTGATAATGGTTTATTTAAGCCAAAATCTTAGATTGGATTCTAACATGTGTCAATGTGGTGTTTTCCTTTCGTCTTTCAACGATAATGGGATTAAGCTTATCAGACAATACGAAAGGAACTTACTAAAAATAAATAGACGAAACTTGCCTATATTATTTAATGAAACATGCATTAATGAAAAATTGCTGCCGAAATATACACAATATATATATATATATATATATATATATATATATATATATATATATATATATATATATATATATATATATATATATATAAAGACAGAGAAAGAGAAAAAGAATAGAGTGGATATTTAGAATAGAGAGACAGTATCATCTTCATTATCGTCACGTTAACAAACGTATTTCTTGAATGTGCATCCCTCGTTGAATTCTACATCCTCAATTCTCATTTTTCCGCCCACCTATTCAAGAGATTGTTTCTCACACGCAAAAATTATCCAAGAAATTTCCTTTTACATTTTTTCGAGTAGAGGTGCATTTCTGCGGAAAATCTTGGTTGAAAGCAAAGAAATGAACCTCTTTCGAAAATAGAAACAATTTATCTGCTCCAGTTGGCTGACAGTGATCGTAAACCAATTGACAAGGACAGAACGGAACAATCTATTAAAAAATATTCGAATACAAATGAGTAAAAATCTAATATAATTCGAAATCGAACGAGATTTTTGTGCTCCGAGGCAAATAAACGAAGATTGATAGGATCTATATTTACACTTTAACATCCCACACAATTCAATGCTACTTTTTATTCTGGAATAATAAAAGCTACCTCCCAGTGATTACACTTGTATATATGATTGGGAAGGAATTATTGATACACATTAACTTTGCAAATAACATGCTAATTTTCAATAATAATTCATACTGACGATTTATGAAATCTGCTTTGTTTAACCATACAACCATCGAAACTATTTTGGGCGGCAATTTTAAATTAAACTATTATGATATTAACCTTGTACGTCTTCTATTAGCCCGTGGCCTTTTAATTATATCAAACATGTTATATAAAGCAAATTATTTAACTATATGGAAGCTACTTCCAATCATTGAGAACCGCATGCATGCTTTTGTTTTATGAACAAAGAACTCTTACAACGCATGTCAACTTGTGAGACACAATTGTATAATGTCTTCTATTGTGTGAACGCTGTCTTCTCAATAACATAATTTGAATATTTCAGGTTTTGTGCAGAGGCTTTTGACTAAATATCATATGACTTACATTTATAAATATCTTACTACAGCTTAGATTTGATTCCTTTCAATAATCCAATCATTCCCAAAGCTGAAATTACCCTTTAGACTTCGTGTGTATGTATAATACATTAATATATACTGAAGGTTTTTTGGAACACTGAGGATTAATATGCTGTAGGGAGAAAACTTACAATTAATAGTATTTTTAAAGCTGAGAACTGATTCCAAGTTTTATCAAGATACAATTAATATTAGAATCAAATTTTAATATTTAATAACAGATTTTCCTTTTCTAACGTTGTGGACACAATCAAGGAAGAAAAATCACGAACAAAAAATAAGAGAAACAACATCTTTTGGGGAATTTCGGCAGCGGAATAACATAATCAAAATATTCACGTTCCACAATAAATCAAACAAAATGTTAGGAAGGAAACTACCTTACTACTGGAAAGAGCGATAACAGTTACATAGGAAACCTATTTTCTTGAAGAACATTTTTAATAGAAATATTTCATAAATATTAACCGGGAGTATCACTGGCAGTTTAATCAATGAATGCTGGATGTTTCTATATAAGGAAAAATGCTATTATTACTATTTACATTATTGCTTTAATTTGTAGAATTAGAACAGTTCTTTTTTTACGTTGGTTTTAATTATTTAAGCAAAACCTAACAAAGAAATCCATAGCGATCACGCAAGAGAAATTTACAGATTTTTTGGATAGTGTAATCACAGTTGGCATAATTATGTAAGTTTACAAATGGGTTAATTTGGAGGGAGACACTTTGCAATTATCTCCGGTTAGCTAAATTTTCCATAATTCAAAATGATTCGCTGTTTTCTGAACATAATGTATATATCCACATACAAAATTAATTTAATTACCAACAGATTTCCCATCATTCAGCATAAACGAAGCTAGTTCTCATTTTCTGTGTCTAACAAAAAAGTAGACACATGCTTGGGTTTATTACATCAAAACATTTATGTTCAATATTTCAAAATTCAAGGTTATTGGTCCAGACCTGACATCTCATTTTTAGTCTCTTCCCCACCGCGGACCTCTGTAGTGTAGCTTCTCTGTGTCTTTTTTTGCAAATAAATTCATACTAATTTTTCTGTTGATCTTTCCTCGTTTGCACATGGACATTATGATTTTAAGCCTACTACCATATTAGGGTAAATATCTCCTCATCTTAACTTTGAAATGACTAGACGTAACCGTAAGTTCTATGCTAGCCGATTCTGCTCTTGCATTTCTCGCTTGTGTAATCTTTTCCGGTTTCTTGCTTTCCAGTCAAATTTGATCTTCAAAAATTTAAATACAATATCAATCGTTATCTTCCGTCTTCTTAATTACTATTCTCTTATTACTCCTTCTCTTTAATAATGCTTTATTTCTTCATATTCTCTCACACTCAGTAAATCCCATTTGTCTTGGTGGCTTTATTGTCTGGCTTGGGGTGAAATGGATAAAAGAAACTGTTTTATTTGATATTTATTTATTTACCAATAGTTTCTGCATCTTAAGAAAGATATAATAATACGATTTTTATCATGCCCGATATTTAAGATTAAAGATCATATCTAACTAATTAAAAATGTTAAATCTTCAGTTTAAAGGCAAAAGAGATTGGACAAAAGATAAACCGATACATGGTGAACTAAACAAAAAGAATGAACTTTATCGATTAAATAATTCTTCTTCTTAGAACGTCAAGAAATAAATATCTATCTCGATTTTTAGTGAAGACATGAACTATTGTCGACTCCTGGAGAACAGTGTTTTTAGGAAATAAATCTCGAATAAAATTGTTATTTTCATATGTTCTATCTAAATGTAATTGTCTTTAATGTTAAACCATTTATCATTACGGCAGCAGAATAAAAAGAATTAAGGTCTCTACCCACTAAACATGCAGTCTAGCATACCTATCTCTCAAAGAGAAGTAGATTTGAAACTTGTTAAGCAGATATGTTTTCGTTAAAATGGTGCTGAAAATATCAAGGAAAAGTGTTGAAACTTTTAAAGACCATTGATTTTAAAATGCATGAAGGGTGTGATGAAAATTCTATTTGTTGAAACACGCAAATAGAAGCAATGACTATGAAGATACCAATGCCAAATATGGTTGAACTAACAAATATTTTCTTTTTTAAGACTATTCTAATAGATGGTTCGAACTCCGAAATATGAATATGAATCTAGGAATTTGTTTACGAAACAAAGAAAATATTTCTGAAATTCTTTATAAATGTAAGTTTGGACCAATAATTACACTAATGTGAAAACCTGAACATGGGTAATTTGAGTAAAGGTTATTTTTTCCTCTCGCACATATAAGTCTTTTTGGAGCGTATAATCAGTTTTTTTTTTCTACAGCTGAAAAGCCGACGATGGAATTTAAGGGTTTAACCTTTCTCTTTTCCTTTCCTTTCATTTGAGTGGTGAAAGGGTTGGTGAAATTTCCGGTTGGTTTTTAAAAGTCGACCTTTTAATTTTGCCAAAAGGATTTCTCTCTCTCCCCCCTCTCTCTCATCCTCTCTCCCCTCTCTCTCCTCCCTCTCTTCCTCTCTCTCTCTCTCTCTCTCTCTCTCTCTCTCTCTCTCTCTCCCTCTCTCTCATATTCCCTGTTTTTGTACCAATTATGCTTGGTGAAAATCCAGGGTTCATTTTAGCAGAAACAAAAAAAAAACAAAAAAAAAAAAAACAGGTGAGCAAATAAGTAAAATCCAGGGAAAAAAAATTGAGAACGGTAAGAAAACAAAGTAAAGTGGAAGAATTTGTTAGGGTTGAGAAAAAAAAAGTAATTCATAAAATTCATACACAAATTTAAAAATACAGAAAATAACGAAAAACTGCAAGAAATGGAAGAATATCCAACATAAGGATTAAGAACAAGAAAAAAGTGAAAGAATTTTGTACATTTTACTAAGCTTATCTTGTTCTGACACTAAGCCAAAACTGTAAACAGCGCTAAAGCTACAGTTATATCGAATGTCGAGAAACTATAGAATTAATTTTACATCGTGAAAATCAGACAAAGAATAAGGAACATAGGACAATAGAATTTATGGAGATTTTTTTTTCAGTAATTTCGAACGAGCTGGCTTCAACAAATAATTTCTAAGGAATTATTTTTTTCATAATTTCACCTCAAGCAAGGCGATAATCTACTGAGACGCAAAGTGTTACATTGGGTGAAGAAAATTTAAAAGACTTTAGGAAAATAGGACGAATTTAGGAGAAAGAACAGGATACCTAATCATAAAATTTAAACAAGGGATAACCCTCGACGCCTGTTCAATAGACGGCAAAGAAGTGTCTAATAAAACCTGTTTTTAACACATGCCTTTCTCACATTGTTTTTAAACAGGACTTGATATAGCAGAAGTTTAAATGAAGGGGAATATGTTTAGAGGAATATTATTTATCAGTTTGCTTTCGTAGGAGTGCCGCGTTGCTGGTAAAATAAAAAAAAGAAGGGAATGAGAAGGCAATTAGAGAATTATTACAAAAAATATAAAGAAATGAATGAAATAAAAGTTGAAAAGGAACGAAGTAGAGGAAAATAAAAAAAAATACATTAATGTCCAGGAAAGGAACGATGGAAGCAGAATTCTTACGATAAAGAATATATTTTATTCCAGATTTTTTTTTGCTCTTTTCATAAAAAGCAAAGAAAACAAATGAAAAAGACAAAGAACTAAAACAAAAGATAAAGGCATGAAAGAAAAGAAAATAAAAATGAAGAAATACAAACCAAAAATGAATTCAATGATAAAATATAATAGAAAATATTCCAGAGAAATAAAAACAGAAAAAATCGAAAAAGAAAAACTACAAAGTGAAATGACAAAAATTATTCGAGGCAGATATTTTAAAATAAGGAAAAAGAAAATGAAGCTTGCGTAACAGTTCTGTTGAAAATTAAAAAAAAATGTTAGGGATTAGTTAAAAAGAGATGGTGAATTTAGGAGAAAACAAGAGGGACAACTGAGAATGAGATTCTGGAAAGAATAAAAGCAGAAATGGTTAAAAGTAGATTGGAGGAACTATAGACAGAGTGAGTTTATAAGGATGAAAAAAATAAATATCTATAAAAAGAATAAAATTAACGCAAATATGACTGACAAAAAAATAAAATAAATATTTATCATGAATCTATATTTCGGAGATGAGTTATTGTAACTATTTCAAATATTTACATTGTTCGGAATGTTGTCCTCAACTTTATTGTCATATTCACGACGTTTCTCCCCTTGTACGCCCGGCCTTGTTCTGGTGATATACGTTTGAATTTCGAAAATTATTGAACAGAAAATTATTCTAGTACCACGTGCCATGCCCTTTCTAGAAATCCCAGTTTCAGTTATTTTCCATTAGTAACTTAAGTCTCAATGTTTTGTTCACATCTGCTCTGTCCACATAAAGAACTCACAAATCTATGTGTCAAGTCAATGGATTAATTCAACCAACGCTTTTATCCACTGCGCCATATGGCCTTGCTGACTGACCCAAACGTTGACATTAATTAACATATATGTGGCGAGTCGTTGACCCTGGAGTTGTTCATCAGCTATTTAACAGGTCTTATACAGTGGGGGGCGACACTATTTTTGGGACACTTTGAAAAGTGTGCTTAAAGGTGTTTTAGCTGCCGAGAGCTTTTGTGTTGATGAGTAGGTAGTTCAGCAGTAACTGTCCATTAATGGTATGAACATTGATTGATGGGTTTGTCTTTGGTTTCATGTTTTCTTTATTTTTACTTCAACTTAGGCGACACTATTTTTTCGGACATAACACAGATTCCGGGTTTTTTAATGATTTAGTCGTCGAACGTGTACAATATGCAAATTTTCTGCAGGTAAATTTTACCTTGACCATTACATTTGAGTATCTTTACCATTCACTGCGAAAACGTATTAAAATCCTGAAGAAGAATGCATTCAAAAGAAGTCATCAGTTTGGTCCAAAAGAAGAGAGAAGACGGGCTCAGCATCCGAAAGATCGCCGCTGAGATGAAGCTACCGAAGTCAACAGTTGAATACATGCTAAGTACAGACTATGAGCGGAAGAAGAAGAAGAGAGGACGGAAAAAAACAATTTCCAAGAGAACAGAAAGAAGAATGAAGAGGAGTGTTACGAGGTTGTTATCATCTGGAGAAAAGGTGACAGCGAAGAAAGTAAAGGAGAAGTGTGAACTTCACGTCAGTGTTCGAACTGTACAAGGAAAGCTACACGAAATTGGACTTAAGTATGCTAAAATCAAGAAAAGAATTACACTAACGAGAAAACACAAGGAGGCAAGGCTGGAAAGCGCCAAAAGATGGATAACAAACCATGTCGACTTCAAGAACGTTATATTTACTGATGAAAAACCTTTTTAAGTTCGATGGACCTGACGGGTTGTTTACATGGTCGAGAAAAGGTTGAACATGTTATTCTCAACAAGAGACAGATGGGAGGAGGAGGAGTCATGGTTTGGGGTATGGTATTTCCGAATGGAAACTTGTGGCTCGAGTGGTTAAAGGGACGTCCAAATGGCTTGAGCTACAGAGAACTTTCGGAAAAGAGAGCCCTACCCCTCATAGAAAAAGAAATGGGAAGTAATTTTATTTTGCAGCAAGATAACTGCAGCATCCATGTGGGCAAATCAGTGAAAAATTGGATGTGTGAAGCAAATATAACTACTCTGGAATGGCCTGCAAGAAGTCCAGACTTAAATTTAATGGAAAACATATGAGAAATGCTTGCAGAGCTTGTTTACGACGGGCCAGAAATAACCAGAGAGGCTGAACTGTGGCTGCGCATAAAAGATGCTAAAAATAGACTGCTAGAAACACGAAGAGACGTTATTATCAATATGTATGAACATTATGAAGATAGACTGGTAGAAGGCATTGAAAAAAAGGGTGCTGCCATAAACTATTAGCATTGTTTCTGCAATGTCCGAAAAATACTGTCGCCTGTGTAAAGTGAAAATTTGTAAAAAAACAAAAATACTTCTAATTTGAATTCTGCTTTTCCATTTGTAGTATTGAAACAGTTTTTAAATGTTATTGCCATTACACTAAAACAGTACAGGCTGCCTGTGCTACCTAAAACTTGAAAAGATAAAGTGTCTGAAAAATAGTGTCGGCCCCCTGTATTTTGTATTGCTGAGGTCCGACTTACCCAACCAAGACCCTGATCTAGTGAGGGAGCCGGTTAATATATATATATATATATATATATATATATATATATATATATATATATATATATATATATATATATATATATATATGCAAGTTTCATTAAAAACGACAGACAAGGTACTACGGTAAATTTTGTTATTTAATTTTTCTTAGTTGAGTGTGTGCAATTCTGGTAAATTTGTGTGTGTGTTTAAATGGGTTCTAATGGAGCTGTGATCGGATAGGTGTAACGTAAGACGTCTGAATAAGCATGTGGTTGTGTGACCGATGTAATTATTTATGAGACTCCATTAGAAATATACTAGTAGAAAACACAAATATATTAATTGCTTCTACCTGTAAAAAAAGGTAAAAAATAATGGAGGCTTTAATAATAAAAAAGAAAAGGCATACCCTTAACAATATTAACTATGAACAAAGCCACAACGTGCTAACCGTATTCGGAAATTAAAACACCACTACTACACAGTAAGACATATACATAATGCACACACTCAACTTAGTCTGAAAAAATCAAATCATCCTTGATAATGGCTAAAGGTATAGCCGAAAGCGCTCGGAAAAATAAAACATTTGGACAGTTCTTACACACCCTTTGCCCAGCAAAGAAAGCTCTTGTTCGTACACAAGAAAAATTAAATAAAAACTTAACCGTAGTACCTTCTCTGTCGTTTGTAATGAAACTTGCATAAAAGAAGGATTGCTGCTTAAATATACAAATATACATATATATATATATATATATATATATATATATATATATATATATATATATATATATATATATATATATATATGCTCCTGAAAAATTTATTTCGGTTGAGCTCTCTGGGGAGGATGTGTGGGTTTGTAAACAGTGACTATTACGGCTAATAATGCAAGACTCTTCGGTAAATCGAATAGAGTTCTCTCAGTCACTGTGTGTTTATCTAAAAATAAATACGCTTAAACTCACCTTCTTCTCTGCCGTGCGCCAACGGCTTCAGGGTAAAATTTCCGACTGACGTGAATTCAGCCGGTTTTCGATTCTAGCCAGAGGCAACCGGACGTCTAGACACACTGATGAGCTCTGATACAGCGAAACAGTCTGTCTGTGGAAGACAATATATATATATATCTGTGTGTGTCTACATATTTCTATGCGTGTGCTTCAATTTATATCCTTTTATGCATTATGTATATTTAGATGAGTCCCTCTGCATATGCGTGTATACATGCAGTCATATATGAATGAATGTATCAGTGATATTTCGTTAATGTTTGCATTCGTTAATATATTTGTGGAAATATGTCCATGAGTATATAATGCAATAGTCCATGTGTGTTTGTTTTTTTCAGATTGTGATAGAGCATGCGTTCTTGTATCTGTATACTTAAAGGTATGGTTTTACTGTCCAGTGATAAGTGATCATCTCATCCTTTTCAGACAATTTAAACTTTCACGTGTCTGTCAGCAAATCCACAACATTCACTAAAATTTCCGGAATCTTTTAGAAGGGTTTCATTTTATTATTATTTATTTTCTTTTCTTTCACAATCTAAATATTTTATTTCATTTACTGTTTATCGACTCTTCATTTTTTAAATTTTGTTTGTTCGATTTATGTCTTTATTTTTCAGCTTCCGACATTTTACAGTTGTTTTTTTTTATGCCTTTTCCCTACTTAAATTTAACTGATTGACTTACTTTCCTCTAGTATATATTCACTGGATTTCTTATCAGCAAATCTTTCATGTTTTTAGCCAGATATCATTCCTTCTTTCTCTTCACAAAATTGATATTATATTTTCGTTTGTGTCTCACGTTATTATTATTATTATTATTATTATTATTATTATTATTATTATTATTATTATTATTTTCTTTAATTTCTCACCAATGGAACATGAAGGGAATGCGGGTGGTTTGGAGATATACGAAGCTTAACGTAGTGTGGCACAATTCTAAAATTTGGGAAATCAAATGAAGCGAGCTTTGATTAAACCAAAATTATTATTATTATTATTATTATTATTATTATTATTATTATTATTTTGATGTTTGAAAATTGCTATCATTTGAATTAATTTTAATTTTGTTCCTCCCTCTCACTAAAAATTAGTTTATTTCTTCTTTGCCTTCTGAAAAAAAAAACTCCGTTTGGCACAAAATGACCCAAAGAGTATTGAAGTCATGAGCAATGACTTGCTCGCTCATACTTATTTCAAACTTCTTTCGCCTCCTCCTCTACTCCTCCTCACCACCATCATCATCTTCATCATCTTCATCATCATTATTTTGTTGTTGATGTCGTTTTTGTTGCCGTTCTTGTTGCTGTATTGTTGTTGCTATTGTTTGTTGTTGTTGTTCTTCTTCTTCTTGTAATCTCTATATTTAAACGACAATTTCGGTCTGACGGATTCAAGCTGGTGCCTAAACCCGTGAACCAATACTGATAATAATTTGCATACATGTTAAACTAACATACAATTTTTACTAGGCTAATTGTATTTTATAAGAATCTATAATGAGACCGCTAGGGCTGTTAGGTCGCAGCCACTGCCGGGTCTACTGGAAACGCTCTTCACGTGTGTTTAAGCAAGGGAGATAATTGGTCTCGCAATTTTTTTTAGAAATTTACATACACATGTTACGAAATAATAACTCTTACGAAGCTTAAATTTACGGACAGGTATAGATCTTTGTTCGATTTTAAAATTTTATGGGACAACATCTGAGATAATCACATGTAATTTTCTAAATAAAATATTTCTTTAACAGATTAATTCAGCATAATCTTTCTTTGAATAGGATCCCCGTGGAGTGTTTACATTACAAAAACATTAATTCGTTTCAGATTTCGCCATGTAAATCATTAAATTCTCCAGGTTAGAATTTATTAAATAGAAAGAAATTGGATCGATCCATTCTGTCATTTAAGCGTAAAATAAAATTGAATTAGTGTTTATTTGCGAATAGAAACTTTACATAAGCACATATTTCAACCTACCCTTAAAAAAACATAACGTGGTTGTTGTTGCTGCTATCTGTCATATGGGGAATGGCAACCTGTTTGAAGCACACTTTCTTGCTATATACCGGCTGTATAAAATATCTAGCTGTGGAAATAGATATCCTTCTTAAAACAGCCAAACGTCCTTGATCGGTATGATTCACGTACCCTTCCCCGTTAAGTTTTATTTTTAAGTACGGTGGTTTTATAAGACGATATCAGTTCGAATCACGACGAAAAGCGGAACTGAAAGGAACAATTTAATAAACAATTATTTCTAAAAAATTCACTCTATTCAATTTTGAAACCAATATATCGAATCTATCTGTTGTCCAGATATATTTACTCTGACGAGCAATGTAGCGCATCCTGGGCTTCGAAATCCTTTAGCGGCTTCAAACAGTGGTGAATCTATCTGTTCCTCTTGCTTATTTATTTATTGTTTACTCACGAGTATATTTCACAGAAGATACAACTCGAAACGTAGTTGAGTATAGACGTGAAATAACTTTGAAAGCTTTATGCTTAAGTGATGTGCTTCCCCGAACATTGATGAATACTGAGTTTCCCGTCTACTACACTTAGGAACAAAATAGACGAGGCAGGCCCAAGCAAGGAACACATGTTGAGAGCCGGGGAGAAAATGCCGTATTTAAAAACGAGGCCACCGGGCGGGTGTACACTATCCACCCTAATCAGAAGGAGTGCTTCTTTCTGCTTCTGATGCTTCATAATATCATAGGTTCTACACCATTCACAAACCTGGGAAGATGTAATCGAGAAGTCTGTACGACCTACAGAGAATCCTGCACCAAACATGGGCTACTGGACGACGATACCCACTGGGACCAGACACTAGAGGAGGTAGCAGACAGCAGAGCATCGTCAACTATGCAAGCTAGTTTCCATCATGCTGATGCCATGTGGTTTTTATGAGTTTTTAGGCGACCCACATCCAGCATGGCAGAGGACATCCTACGAAGGATTCAAAAGCAAACCTCAGTGGAATTTGTGACGTTAAACGATATCATTAACAAAGAGGCATTAGTTGACCTGGGCACCCGAGCGCAAGCTATTGGAGGCTACCGAATTGCCATATTTGGCCTACCTTAACATGAAGATACTGCATACAATATCGCAAATGAGTACATGCGAGAGATCAGCTGACACAGAGGAAACGACGGTGTATATATCTGATGACGAACACAAATTGATGGAGGACCAACTGGTGGTTTATAACGATTATTCCGAGCATTGAAGGTGAAAGGAGAGATCTGTTCATCCTCAATGCCCCAGGTGTAACTGACAAGACGTTTATCATCAACCTACTTCTGCGCCAAATTACACATATTGTTCTAGCAGTGGCCTCAAGCGGAATAGTTGCAACCCTATAAAGTAGTGGTCACACAGCACATTCGTGATTCAAACTCCCTTTGGATCTGTCCAAGAAAGATAAGGCAACGGTTCTATAAAAGGCAATCTCCTCAGTGATTGATCATCTACGATTCGCTTGACACAGCACTTAACGATCTTAGACACAACACATGGCTTATGGGAGGTGAAACACTCTTGCTTGCGGGCGGGTTTAGACAATTCCTTTCAGCAATTCCGGAAGGGACAAGAGTTGAAGAATTCAATGCCAGTATAAAGTCTTCGTACCTGTGGAGCAATGTGAAAAAGCTGTGACCCACAACCAACATGAGGGTTCAGCTCAGTGGTGATGAGAAAGCTAGTACTTTTAATATTGGATGTTGTAATGGGACTTTGGTTGGCGGTTCAGTTTGACTTTTGGACATATGTTATCTGATTTAAAGAAGCTACTGACTAGAGTGTTTCCTATCCTGAAGAATCAGTTTACAGACTTTAACTGGCTGAGAACCCGTGCCAGTTGCTGATTTAAACATCAACCATCTTGAACAGTTGCTAAGTGAGCGTCACCTCTACAATTCTATTAACGTTGTACTAAACACCGATGAAGCTGTGAATTTTCCAGTTGAATTTTTTGAAAAGCCTAATACCAGCAGTTCGTCCACGTCACAATTTGCACCTCGACTGGAACACCAGTGCTAAGAAACATGAATCTACTGAAGCTTTGTATTTGTACACGACTTAAGAAGATGATGCCGACAGTGTTAGAGGCCCCAATGCTCACTGACAAAGCAAGCGGTAAGACTATTTATTCCCAGTTATTCCATCAGATATACGTTTCCAGTTCAAGCTGCTGCAATTCTTGGAGATCTGTGTTATGCAATCAGCATTAGGAAAATACAGTGGAAATACTTGTATGTGGTAGTCTTTAACCTTGCAGAACCGGTTTTCTCTAATTGCCAACTTTATGTAGCATGTTAAGGAGTCGGCAATTCCAATCATTTGTTTATTTATACCCCACACGGAAAGATCAAAAATGTATATCAAGAGGCACTGCAAACTTTATAAGAAACACCCAATCATCGATTGTTTATGATTACCTGTACTATTTGTCAGTGTTGTAAATCTTGTGTTAATCTATATGTTATTCTATTGTAAATCTATATATAAATCTATATGCAGGCCTATTGTGAAACTATATGTCTGTCTATTTGTACATCTATTGTAAATTTATTTTAATACGAGCCATCCGAAAGAATATCTTGTCTGTGAACGGAAAAAACACCTTTTCGGGGCTGCTTCCTTTTAATTGTTATTTTCGGATAAACGATTTTCCTCTTATTACTTAAGTGGCTTTATGATTTTGGTATTCATAACTTATTGGTATTTCTTAAAAAAAAAACCTAGGGGTGGCAGTTGGATATTCACTGTGAACTCACAAAATCCCTTTTCAGTACTACTTTCATTGAACTGTTACTTTCGGATAACTGAAGAAAGGATATGAAAAAGGGAATTGAGGATAACATCCGATTTCCCGGGAATTATTGGGTACCTCAGCTAGTTATTAAAAATAGCCTAAAGATGAAATATAACTTTTCTAGATTGAAATGTTTCTTTTGTCTCAATTTCAATTCCCTTTCAATCATTGCTATTCATTTGCGCATTCATTTTTTTCTATTTTTGTGCTTTGTTCCATTTGAGTTTATCAAGTTTTTTTTTCTCCTATCACATATCCCGAAGATTTTATTATAGCGTCGAAAAAAGTACTGAAAGCACTGTGTTAGTGTATGTAACCCGCAAATATGAAAGTTTAGACACATACAGCTTTACATACACACTCGCGCACAGGAACACACAGACACATATATATAAGAGTACATATATATATATATATATATATATATATATATATATATATATATATATATATATATATATATATATGTACATGTATATATATATGTATATCTCTCTCTCCCTACATATATATATATATATATATATATATATATATATATATATATATATATATATATATATATATATATACATATATATATATTTTTTGTCATCCACAGACAGACTGTTTCGCTGTTTCACAGCTCATCAGTGTGGTTAGACGTCCGGTTGCCTCTAGCTAGGATCGAAACCCGAATTTGCGTCAGTCGGAATTTCTCCCACTAAGCCATCGACACACGGCAGGGATGAAGGTTAATTTTAGCGTGTTTATTTTTAGATTTGGATAAACACACAGTGACTGACAGTGACTCGATTCTGCCGAAGAGTCGTGCAATATTAGCTTAAATAGTCACTGTTTACAAATTCACACCTCAAACCAGAGAGCTCAACCGAAATTAATTTTTCAGGAGCCAATATATATATATATATATATATATATATATATATATATATATATATATATATATAATCCTATTTCTGTATACGTACACACAGGGTGCGATGGATAAATCCTCGTTTAAATTACGAGAAAATGAAAATAACATTGACATCTTCTTTTAACAGATATATTTACCAAAATTACACCGAAATAACTTAAAAATAACATTAAATTTATTCAGTAAATTCGCCATTGAATTCAACCCCGGGGTCCTGATGACTTCGGATGCTACTGTAACTCTTCTGGGCGGTCTACTTGTTGAAATTAATGAATGCTGCCAAAATCCTTGCCTCCAGTTCATATAGATGTATAGATAGATGGTCTTTAATCGTGCAACACCCTCAACAGTCATCCAAATCCACACAAAATTATGGTCTCTCAGGGTCGATCCTTTCTTGCAGCGACACAGTGTGGTCCTCAGGGTCAATCTTTGGTCACGGCCACCAAATGTAATCGTCAGGAACAATCCTAGGTCACGGCACCAAATGCAAACCTACAACACCCTCCCTGGTCGTCCAAACTTCCAACACGACGTTATTCACTGAAGTGACCGCTTCAATCCAGAGCTAACCTTATCCCACGTTAAGATTGAAGATTGATCATAAGGCAGCCAAGATGGAATCGTCGCAGGTATCTTAGCGTTAGGATTGTACAAGCAGGGCGATGACGTACAGAGAAAAAATATCACTCGAATAAATTGAACGAAAGTAAATACTGTTTTTATATCATTCCTCTGTACAATAATTAGTTTATATCAGAGTTCGCATGCAATTAATTATATGCTCAACACGTATCTAAATCAGAAGTAATATTATCGTTGTTGACCTGGCAAAGTCCAGTTTGCTGCTTTGGTAAAGTTCGCCACCTGGTATTTCAACTCATCTTTCGAAGAGGGGAATCAACTCCAAATTTACGAGAAAGGAAATTTTCGCTTTATATCTTGCATTTTCAGCTGCGTAGAACATACCTTAAATCTGGATCACTTTTCCTTTGTTCAGACTGCTCGACATGCTATTCAAATCGTTTATGTGTGAATTAAATCCTCAATTCTTCCCACGGAATTTTCGGATTAACCCTTTTCAATGTCTCTCAGCACATAACATTTTCTTATGTTTTAACACAACTTTCTTCCGTTTTACCGCGGCAACGACAAATAATATCACAGGACAATTGTGTATTGAATTTAATTTTAAATAAATTTAATAGGAACAAACAAAACTGAATAAGACTGCTTGTGTATATTTTCAGACACGTATACACAGATAATTACTGTGTAAAGGCTCGATTTAGCAACCCTTCTCGAATAAATGCCTCTCTCGAAGGATTGCACACTAATCCCAAGCAATATAAAACAAGTAAACATTCGAAAATTCCCCCCTAGTGAGACTAAACGAAGATATTTGAGAAACGAAAGATGCAAATGAGGACGCTGAGGATGATGAAGATATTGATATTGAAGGACTTTGAGCAATTTACGAAAATGATATCTATTTGAAAATCTACAGCGCACCGCTATCGATCTAGCGCGCTTCCAAACGACATATATTGAATAAAATATTTTCTTTGAGATTCCTCGGTCATTCAGGCCGGTAAATGTTGTTAATACTGTTCATTAGAAACAGAACATTTACTTAAATATTTGCATCTATGAAAATGACCTATCAAAACAAAATATATTAAAGTAATTGTCGGACTTTGTCCATTTCATAATATATATATATATATATATATATATATATATATATATATATATGTGTGTGTGTGTGTGTGTGTGTGTGTGTGTGTGTTTGTATGTATGTATGTATGTATGAGATAACAGTATATATTTTAGTCCGATATAGTCCTGAAGGATGAAACGCGTCACACGTAAGCTTTTTCCAGTGTGTCATACAATTTACACAGATATGTATATGTGTTTTGTGTGTGTATGCTTCTAAATTATTAACTAAGCATTTTTGTAATTAGAATAGCATTTCCATTCAATAATGAGTTTTCGTATATTCCAAACCTTTGCTTCGAAATGCATACTTGTTATTTTTTCATGTCTTTATTCCATCGTGTCTTTTTTCTTTTCTGCGTAAATTCGACGGACGAGGGAATTCTTTTACTGATAAATTAGAATGGATTTTATTCAATAAAACTCTTACGAGATTTTCTGGAAATAGTGTCAATTTTTTTTCGGAATTACACCTGAAAAGATATTCTTCCGGATTTATCTCTGCTTAATTTCAGATAGAAAATGTAATTCAAGCGTAGAAAGAATATAAGCTATGAAATAGGGGAGGGAGTTAAGATGAAAGAAGGAATTGGAGAAAATAAAGAATGAAAATTGTGAGCCGAATGTAAATAATGTAATGAAAAAGTGGAAAGAAATAAGACATGACGGAAAAGAAAACAGAAATAAAAGATGGCAGCACATGAAGAGAGAAAAGAATGTAAAAAAGAAGAAAAATAAGAATAAATGTGAGAATTAAATGAAAGAGAAGAAAAAAGGAAAATAAATGTAAAAAGAGATAGACATTAAGTGAGGAACGTAAAAGAATCAGGAAGATTGAATGAAGTAAATAAGGACAGCGAAGAAAATAAGACAAAGTTGTCGAGAGAATCGAGAAAGTAAAAATAAAAAATAAAAGATAAAAATAGGAAAAAATAAAAGAAAAAGAAAAACATTTATTAACAAATAAATATAACATTTAATAAAATTATTTAACCAAAAACAATGAAAATGTTTGTGAATGGTATCTGAAATCGTAAATTTCTTCCAAACAATAAATCTGATTAAATATCCTATCCAATAAAGGAAAAATAGCGACGTTGAATCGTCCGCCATATATATTTACTGTCTGAGGAGACAGACAAAACATATTGACCATATTAAAATCAAATTACAATAGTAAAATAAAAAAAAACTATTAAGGTTTCTTACGTCACTCGAGATAAATACTGATTTAATCAGTAATATAGTGCCTCTCCTGCCTAAGAATTTATAAAATCATATATATCTACTAAATGTCTAAATTAAGAATAACCATTATAATAAAAAAAATAGATTAAGATAATAAATCACTAAACAGGGAACATTTTAAAAATGCAGTAACAAATGAAGATATGAGATAGAAGATTCTGTCCAATTCAGTCGACGTCTTTTATTTACTCAGTTTATTTAAAGTTATAAATGTGGAATAATGCCTTAGGGATATACTTACCAATGTGATATTAATGAACTGAAATCATAGATAAATATAATAATGAAATTTAAATTATATGTTAAATCTTTTAGTGGATTTTCTTTAAAAGCGATTTATTTATTTTTCAAATCTTTTTCCTTGTAGGGAACTTTAGTTATTTCGTATTTCAATTTAGTGACCAATATTTATAAGAAACACTCAATATTTTTTATTCGCATTCTTTATCAAAATATTAATATCTTATGGCTGCCATCAACACTTGAATGATGCGTTGAGGAATTTTCTCACAGAGTCAACGAAAAAAAAAAACCGAAATTCGGGTTTTGTCTATTTTGTTTTATTAACACAGGCTCTAATTTGGGAGAGAGAAAATAGCTCTTATATCAGGGTTTCTCTTATATCCGGGTCTCTTATATCCGGGTTACACTTGATGTCTGAAGACGAGGCAGGCGACTTCATTAAAGAGGAAAAGTGACTATCAATAACAATGTGCAGAATGGCAGTTCACATTACTATTCGTCTATATGCCGTAACCCTTCAGATGTTGGCGAACATGGCTGTACATAATTTTTTGTCCTTTGTAAATTTTGTCTTTTGACATCTCCCCCCAAAAAACATCTCCGTCATCTATTCCCTAATGCTCGCAGGGTAGGTTAGGTGTTGCTTTCCTTTTTAACGTTTTCGCTTTTTTGTGTATTTAGTCAAAACTTTGTGATAAATCTGTATTCTAAAATATCCTGGTATTTGACCAATATCACTTAAGTTGACCCTGTTTGTAAAATCATACCAGACCATAATTTTTCCTTACCAACCTACGAGCAGCCCTTTTCGATGTTTCTTGTTGAAGACCACCAAATAAAATCTACAGTCTAAAAGCCAATCAAGATTGAAGCACATTTCTTTTTAGTATAGATCACAAACTCTCTATCATTTCTGTCCATTGGATTCTTGCTTTCTTTTTATGTTTATGTAAGCACTGATTATAGCGAGAGAAATTATTACATGTGATATATAAAGATATTTTATAGGTAATATTCCAATACTTACAGCATTTGCATCCGTGTTTGGGCAAAATGTTTCTAACACCTCTTCGTTTACTTTCTACAGTATATTTTGCAATTAGCCTAGTCTACTTAAACATAACCTTTTTTTAACTGATCATTAGTTCGTTACGGATAAGCGATAGATAGAATGTTTTAGAAATTTTGTCTGAGAAGGACTTGCAGAATCTGAAGAGATCTTGGAGTAATCCATTATCTATCTTCCAAGTAATGATCATTTTTATTCTGATACACCTAAGGTTACTTTCGGCAATTAGTTTTTTTTTGTTTTGTTTTTTTTCAACGGTAGAAATAAAGAAAATATCAAATTTCCAAGTGCTTAAAATTTGCTAGATACTTTGAATTTGTACGCATTGCATTATTAATCAAGAAATGTATTTTATAAGTATATTTGCAATTCACTTACACGTTTATCATAATCTGGTATAATTCAACAACAAATCAGTGATCTCGGCAGCTTTCTTACAATTTCTGAATGAATCGTGCAGTACTGATTATACTAAAATATAATAATCATGATGCTCCCTTCATAAGCAAGGGTTAATTGTTTTAGGATTTAATTATTAATTATTTTTTCTCATAATGAAGCTATGGCGGAGAACAGTTAACATTAAGTTTCTACAGAGGGCTAGAATGTATCGACCCACGTACATTTTTATTGGTTCACCTAAGAAAATATCCGTAGTACAAAAGGAAATTTAATCTGTTTCCTGTAGAATTCAAGATGGGGTGTTTAACCTAATATCATGATTTTGCAATGTGTATTTATTGCATTATAACTCAGTTGAATATGTCTTAGCTTTGAAAACTCTTGAACTACATTTAATTTAAAACTTTGCGGATATTTAAATAAGTCCCACGTACTCACCTTTCCTCTTTGTAAAAAAGTTTCCTGCAATGATTTCTATAAAAGATTTTAACCAACATTTCATGTCATATTCATGAGAGAGCATAAGTTTGAACGACTTTTTTTTAAGTAATTCACCCTAAGGAAGGCGGGAGTGCCACTAGCCCGCAAGGGGTTATTGAGGATTGGGAACAAGAATAAAGAGGCACGTTCGGGGAAAGGATGCAGAGAAGGAGGGAAACAAGCTCAGGGTGTCAGATGTAAATTGACATTACACTTGAATATTTGAAGATTATAGTCATTGGGTAACAAGTAAGGGGAAGGGAGATCCACAGACGGGAAGTGCGAGAGAGAAGACGCTGTTTGAGTAGAAGAGACGGTTACATTTAACTTTTTGGACAGAGTAAGGGTGGAACCGAAATGGCAGCCTTGTAGCTTGCTTAAATTCATGCAGTCTGGGAACCAGCGAAATAGCTTGTCGGAACAGTTGCTGTGAAAGTACTTGTAGAAGACACAGAAAATTTTAGATAATTTCATTATATTGGAATTTAGTTGCGTCAAGGACGATTTATCAGCATATATGATAAGAAATTTCGTAACAAATCCTTCTCTATTTCTTGACTTCCAGAAAATGGCTCAAGGCTTATTTAATTAATATCTGCGGCATGGCATTTCTCTAACTTTTTAGTCACACGCCGAGGAAGATAATCGTGATTTCAATTTGACACAGGCGGAAGTCAGTTTCCACAAGGATCGTTCATGTCTTACCAGTTAAAGGTCAAGTAGGTGCAGTAAAATAAAGAGTATATAATCTTAGATTTTGTTGAAAACCAGCGATTTTAATGAGGGCAAATAACTGTGATAATCTGAAAACAATGATCTGAACTTTCGCTTCTATATATATTTTTTCAGGTACATGACCCGAAAGAGTAAATGTTCATTACATTCCCAATGTGCATTTGTTTATTTTTTTTATTTTATATAATTTGGTTTGTTTTAATTTCTAAAAACTATGCAATATAGGGCCATTACTTTATTACTTTGTCTATAATAAAATCCCATTCTCTATTTCAGTTCATTTGAGAATACCATTGAACTACGCATCGGTTATGATATGTGAAATCATTAATATCGTTGGTTGGTAGAAATACTTATATATCAAGAATTATATGTACACTATTTTTACTGTTCCGACAGTTGTCCTCATCTTTATTGCAATATTCACGACATTTCGGCCGTTGTACTTACTGATGTACCCAAGGACACATGGCTCAGTGGATAAAAATGATGGTGAACTGATGTGTCATCTGTGAAATAAGATAACAAGTTTAATAGATTCATGGAGTATCTGACTCTGATATGCTTTTCAACGCGAGGCTCACTAGTCGGATAATGAAAGAAATCATTTGAACTTTTCTTAATTTATTGCTTATTATCACTCTATTCATAGTTTAAGGTTTTTTAGCAGAATTTCTGTGAACTTGAAAAAACATGGAAAATTCTCGTAATTTTCACGTATTTTCTCAACTTTATTATTATTATTATTATTATTATTATTATTATTATTATTATTATTATGCAATACGACTAATGTTATTAATATTTTCTTAATCTATATTCAGATTATTGAACTTCGAAGCAGTAAAAACCGGCTAATGGCTTTTACAGTTTGGAAAAATTTATGTGTACAGCAACAAGTATTTAACCCTCTCTTTCTTATATATATATATATATATATATATATATATATATATATATATATATATATATATATATATATATATATATATATATATATATATATATATATATATATATATATATATATATATATATGTATTGCATTGTATATATATATATGTATTGCGTACCGACACAGAAAACGCGATACCTAAGGAATAAAATGATCTTATAAAATTGAGAGAGAGAGTGGGGGAGATAATTTTAGCTTTCGAGAAGCTTCAGATATTATCAAGAATAAAATTGAATTTCACTGGCTGTTTAATAATTATTTGAATCTTTATGTGGAGTGTAAATTTTATCTTTTATATGTTGGGGATATCATGTGAATGTGATGCTTTAAACATTTTTTGTCTTGTATGAAAGTGATTATTTTATAGATATACATGTCTAATTATATAGTATCAAATATGTTATATTTTTGGGGGGTGGATGTTTATAGGAAATACCGATGATAAGTAGTTTTAGTATGGACATCACTATATACAGGGTGTCCATGCAGTTCGTGTACACTTTAAAAAAATTATAACTTTATTTGTATTTGCGATAGAAATAATTTGTAAAATGGAATAGAAAGAAGTAAATTTATATTTTTTAAGGTTTTATTGAAATTTTATTTAAGTTCCCACATGTCCTCCATCATTAGCAATACAAAAGGTAATACGATTTTTCAGTTGACCGAAAACATTTGCCAATTGATTTACAGTCATGCCTGAAATCACATTAGTTATTTTAGCTATGCTTAAAACTAGGTACATTAAACTTCATAACATTTTTTTACAGATTATTTCTATCGCAAATACAAATAAAGTTATATTTTTCTTAAAGTGCACAGGAACTTTATGGACACCCTGTATAAGATAAATAAAAAAAATGAAACGTTTATCCATCTAACGTGTTTCACATTTATTAATGCTTCGTCAGAGAATGAGATGTGGACAAAAAGAGGAAATAATTCTGGAATTTTTGTTTTGCATTTTTTGGATTTTGACTGGTTAGTCAGGTTTTATATGCATTTGACTTGTTAAAGAAACGTTAGTATAATTTATGGCATTCCGACACGTCCATTTAAATTAATCGATTCCAAGCCTAAGTGTAAATATTGATTTACGTATTTTTAGCCCATTTCTCTATATCTCATTCTCCGATGAAAATTTATGAAAAGTTAAAGAGATAAGATTGATTGACGTTTCCTATTTGTTCTTTATCCTATCATTCTATCAGATCCCGCTCCATATATTATCCGTATTGGACCCTATATATATATATATATATATATATATATATATATATATATATATATATGAAATGGACAAAGTTCGACAATTATTTTAAGACATTTTTATATTCATACATTCATTTTTATAGATACAAGTATTTAAGTAAATGCTCTTTTTACAATAAACAGTATTAACGACATTTACCGGCCTGAAAGTCCGAGAAATTTTCATAGAAAACATGCGTCCTCCGACAGAATCGAACCTGTATACTATACGGAACCGTCATAGAGCCTGACGTGGTTTACCGATTTAGCCACAGAGGAGCGTTTCGGTTAGCAATGTCGATCTTACTGTTTTTAAACTACAATTCTCCATGATTTTCTCTCGTACATTCTTATCTGCTCGATGCGTATCCAAATGTAAACAAATGACGTCACACATTACGAAATGGGCAAAGTTCGATGATTAATTTAAGACATTTTTTATGTTCATACATTCTTTTTTATAGATACAAATATTTAAGTAAATGTTCTGTTTACAATTTTCATAGAAAATATGCATCCTGCGTTTCATGCACACAGCCCTATATAAATTACAGACACACGATTATGTATGTGCGTGTGTGTGTGCATGTGTGTGTATAATAAACACTATCTGCATTAGCAATATATTCCTATAAACTTGTGCAAATATACCTAGTTTCGAAATAATTTGGTGCGTTATCGCTAAATACAATCACAGCAATTAAACAAACTTGAGTTGATTACTTCATGTCGAAAGAAAAACCGAAAAAATATAAAAGGAACTTTGTAATTTCCAAATTGAAATCAGTTTAGAAAATGAATCGTTTGTATCCATAGAATTGTCTAAATCGAAACATTATCAAGACGTCTTACTAAATTGTGAACTTCCACAAATATACTTTTTTTAAGCACAATAATCTCACATATTCTGCACTTCTGACAAATAATTATGCAACTATGACGCTTAGATGGATATCTGAATGCACGAAAAAGACATTTCCGATTTTCAGATTGCTAGTTTCTTTATTGAATTCATTTACAAATTCCAATATTCTGTCAGTCAGTTTTTGATTACCAGCGTTCTTATCGGCATTTCGACAGAATAACTTTTCGGTCAAAGTCCACTTTTTTCTTGAAACTCTTTATTATAATTAGATTCTCTTCGTTTCGGAACCATAGACACTGACATGACCAATATAAAGAAAATATCTTTACATTAAGGTAACAATTAGATTAATTCAAATTCATCAAGTTCTTTTAAAAGCAGAATCAAGAAGATCCTGATTCAGTTTTATTTTACAATGAGATAAAGTTGGAGTACTGGTGATACCATCATACGAAATTTTGGTTTAGGATAAATTCCAGGAGACCCACAACCAAACGAATATCTATTCCGAGAATAAAAAAGAACCAACTTCATCTATGTATATGCGCATTCTGAACTGGCGTACGCATCGAAAAACATGGCCAAATCTGCATTTGCGGGTGTGAATATATGAATCATATCTTTAAATAAGAGCCATCAATAACAAATCCCTCAAAGAAAAAAATCCCGAAATAAGACGGCACTCGGCATGAGATTTACCAAAATATTCCTACAGACATGTACGCTATGCACATCGGTATTGAGCAAAATCATCTTGCTCCTGTTAGCCGGGCGTGTAGAGAGTCAAAATATAGACAACAGCCAGGGACAGTGTCCAGTTGAAATATTAAGACCTCATTAAGGTACATGCTCCTCCTAGTTTAGTTCAGCTTGGGTGCTTACGCCTGCCTCTTCCCACATGGTGGGCATGAGCTTGTTCGCCTAATTAAGGTTAATCTGACAGAAGAAGAGGAAATAACCACCCGTTGTTATAGCTGCCAGGATGACAGAAAATATAAAAGAAAATATTAACAAAGAAATAAAGAGATGTAACCCAGAGAAAAGAGTCTGGTATCAATGCATAGATGGACCTCTGATTACACACACACAAACACACACGCACGTATACACAGACACATACAAATATTAAGATTCAAATATATAATATACACATGATGGCGAAATTTAATTTCCCCAAAACATACTTGGAACCAAATTATACCCTATTAAATGAGGCAACGTCGAGTTATTTTCAAAACAATGATTCTCACCTTATGCAAGGCCCAGTAGCCACACGAGGGAGAGGTTTAGCAGGTTAAGAGGTAGATTTTATGGGTGTATGCGGGGAAGATAACGGTTGACCCTAGATTTTAACAGGTTATAATTGTAACAAACGGGGAAGCATCCTCTTGGGATCGGTTCCACAAAGCAGCGGTTCGTGGGAAGAAGCTGCTCGAGTGTAACTTACATTTCACCAACGGAATACGTCGGAAAGGATGGTCGTTCTGTACAATGGGCGTGGCATGGTGTGTCTTATTCAGTGTCCAGTCATGTCATTGTAAAATATTAATTTCATATCTTTCTTTAATAACATTTCAGACAATACAAGGCTTAAGATCCACTCAAGGTAGAGATCTACTGGGTGAGGTTGTTGTATGGACGTTAAAGGGGGTATTAATGAATTTTAAGGGGGTTGGTTGTTTTGTGCTACGTCGTATCACCTAACGGGTCAATTAAAGTGAGACAGTCTTATATTTCATAAAATTTAAAATATTATTTCCTCAGTCATGTGATATCAACTATTTATATATTTATTTTATGCAATCATATGGTTTCAACTCTATTAGAGGAATTAAGTGCCAATTATGAGCATATGTAGGATAGTATAGCCCTAGACTTGAAGAGGATAAGACTATAGTGATCGGTATTGTGTCAACCTAAAAGTAGCGGTAAGGAAAAACTGTCTGAATAGGAATTCCTTCTTGACAATGTTATACTCTGGGAATGAGAACGATTTGACCCTGTATATATAGCATATGGACTCTTAACTGTAATGGTCTAAACTGGCAGAACTAAAGAATGCAGTTCATCTTCACATCTTCCATTGAAATATTGACAGTGAAGCGAAAGGCTTTGAAAGTTTCGTCTGTAGGAAATGAGCTGTAGGTAGGAAAATAATTAATCGCCAGCAAAGTAAATGTTTTCAACTCTGTCAAGGCTGAAAAGATTGGGCAACTCCAAACTAGATATAAGTGTAATACTTATTTTTAATCTAATCTGCCATTTTGTAAAATTGACTATCTCAGGAAAAAATCACATACTTTCTGGAAAGGCATAACTGACGAAACATTTCCAATTATCTTCATTTATATGTCGTATACAGTATTTCTGCTCAACATTATGTATGAACTTGAGTCCCAAACCTCCTATCGGACTTATCTCGAAGCGTACTTTTTCAAATTTTTATTCATTATCTATATATGCAATTTTAGGAGAAAGATGTTTTGTAATGTCAACGAACATTCGTTTGACATTTTTGTGATGCCACCCAATACTCGTTGTCTCTTTCGTAATGCTCGTGGTATATGAGACTATATAATCGCAGATACAACTCTAGTACGCCGTTGAACAATACTGGTGTCAGAGACTTTTGAATATCACTCGCACTAACAGTACTTGTTCGATAATACTCGCTCGAATAGTAATCCGTATAGTGATATGAATAGAGAAATAGTATAGTGAATGGAGTAGGGAATAGCGCTCCGTATAGTATAGAGGATAGAATAGAAATGACGATCCGAATAGTAATAGAGGATAGGTTAGAAATAGAGATCGTTAGTCGTCAGCTACTTCCTACTTATATGCTTTCCTCTATGGACACGTAGTCTACTTAATTCAATAAGGCAATCTATGTTCAAATTTAAGTGTCGGCAGCGACACTTCATTTCTATATAACACAGTGGAAATAGTTTTTGTGCGACACGTTTAGTCCTTTAGGATATATCGAAGTTTATGTTTACGTTAATGCGACTGCACAAAAAAAATATTTTTTAAATTTAAAATGCCCGGCGTCTGTCATTCGGGCGCATGTGGGGTCACATTAAAATAAACATACAAATCTTAACCCGAGGAAGTCCTGAATGACAAAACGTGTCAGACGAAATCCTTTTCCAGTTTTCTATCTGAAAAAGTAATATATCGTTATGCCATATGTAATTTTCTTTTCATGAAGATGGCATACACACATGTATCCTCCTTCACGACGGATATAACCATATGTCTTTTTAATAGTAACATCAATTGCTATAATTCTTCTTGGCAAAGTGTGTAGAGTGATTTTACTTTGTATACACTTTCCCACCACCCTAACGCACCTTCTTTTTTGGCTTTTCTATAAATACTTTCCTGGTAATTTTCCTAATGAACTTTCCTCTATTCCACTTAAACCTTATGAATTTAAGCAGAATAATAGACTGGTGGCTAGATATAATAATTTTACAGTTGAAATGGCTAGATGGAACCGCAAGTTAGATGCTAACATTTTTTTTACTCGCACTTCGCGTTTGTGGAAATCACTTCCGGCTTCTTGCTTCCCAGTCAATTCTGAACTTCAAAAATTCAAATGCAATGTCAATCGTTATCTTCTATCATCTAAATTCTTACACTTCTATTGTTCTCTCTCCTTAGTAGTGTTTTTCCTCATATCCTGTAACACTCACTACCCCCTCGCGTCTTAGTGGCTTTATTGCTTTGCTTGGGGTGAAATGATTATTTTAGAATTATATTACACTTAGATGAGATGCTAAGCAATATTAGCGAGTTAAGTCTACTCTGCGGATCAAAGATCAAAGAAGAGAGGTGGATTCGTACCGTTCTTAATGGCATTAGTTTTATGCGATTGCATATTCTGTAATCCGATTCACCATTCCGTGCAGTCGGCATATTAATACATGGTCATAGTTGCTAGACATTAGAGAACGCTCTGAAAAGAATTGATAGTTCTCATCAAAATCATATTCACAATCAAATCAACACACATAAATCAATATTTTCTTTCATGTCTAAATAAATATTTTCAAAATAATCTCCAAATAAATAATTTTAACGAAATCCCTAAAATGTGCTTTTTCTGGTCTGATATTTGAATAAAAGCCTAACTATTCCCAAAAATTCGAACCTTGACTGTTTTATTTTGAGAAAACGTACCATTGGCTTACATGAAGAATACATTGCTGACGATTATACAGCTAAGCCATCCAGAACCTGGTCTAATGGTGTAGGATTGTCAGCAATGAAACATGCATCCAGTCACCTAAGTAAAAGTTATAATTGAACAAAATGCGCATCATTCTTCATGGAATGATTTTCACCACAAGCTTTTTTGTTACCTTCGATAACTCAGACCCTGACGGAGAAATAATTGTTACCAAACAAGGAAACGTGGAGAGATTTTGAAAATGTTATCAGATTATCTGCTTGCTTCAAGCAAGCAAATGAAGAAAAATGGCACCGTTCTACAGGCTGAAACACTTGTTTTCCCTTAATGTATATATGCAAGTAATCACATATATTTAATATTTTATATCTATCTATCTATCTATCTATCTATCTATCTATCTATCTATCTATCTGCGTGTGTGCTTATCAATCTATCAGTCCATATCGATATAAACTGAGTCACATTTAGTCTATAACCGCGATATATTATCTAGTTCTATCTGACGAAAATGGCATCATTCAACAGGCTGAAGCATTTCTTTTCCCTTAGTATACATGACAGATATAATTTATCTATATATTTAATTATTTTATGTTTGTCTATCGATCTATCTGTATGTCGCTGTTTGTGTGTGTGTGCTTATAAATGTGCAAGTTCATATCGATATTAATTAAACCATCTTTATTTTATCGCCGGAACATATGTCTAGATCGAGCTGACAAATAATGATATTTTCAATTAATCACTGCTCTACATCAGGCGTCCTAGTTTATTAAAATCGATATATTTACCTAGCTATTTTTGAAGCGATGATAATTATAATAGTTATATATGATTATATCATTGTGTATCTGTCTGTATATCCAAACCTCTCCATATATATCTTCATTTACTTTTCTTATCCTCGCTCAATATATAAAAGTACAAATTATTTGATAGCAGGGACACCAGTCAATTCACACTAGTAAATTCGATTAAATTTTAGTGAATTCTGCGCAGTCAAATTTCCGACGAGACTATATTTCTAAAATAATATTTTTTATTAAGCAACCTTCAATAAGTTAGCGACACTAAAAACATAAAAAAATGAGTAAGATCTCGTGTCAGCAGTAACAGCAAAAGGAAAATATTTTCCCTTCTACGTTTCTCTCATTACGGACCTCTCTTAGAGCAAAATTGCCAACAGACCCATGATTACGGGCATTACCAGAAGTTCTTTGAGCTGCCATTGACTTTCATCTTTGTTAATTTACACCTGCAAAGAGACTCGTTCTTGAATTATATGCGTCTGTCTTCATATCAAGCATATATATTATTCTATTCATGTGATCACGATTAGATGCGATTTTATAAGTCTTTTATCATGATTCTGTTCAAAAAGATTTTCTAGCCTACAAAAAATAATTTGCTAACTACAAACACCATTTGTCCACATCTACCTATTTACGCACACACACACACACATAACTAGAGAGAGAATAGAAAGATAGAAAAAGAAAATAAGGAATAATAAGAGAGTATAAAGAAACAGGAAAATTCTGAAAAAAGAAGTAACTATACACGTGTACTTATACATACGTACTGAAGTACACAATCACAAAGACAGGCACACATATACACACGAACACACACAAAGGAAATATCAACCTACCATCAATAAAAAAAACGTATGAATTATTTTCTAACTTACGATAAAAATAACGAAAACAAGAAAATCGGCATATACTTGCTGATATCTCCTGACGAGTGGCGCGAGTAGATGTGATGAATGCAACATCAATTAGCTAAGTAACAAATTTATATTTGTATTAATTCTATCCCCCAACACATACACTAACACACATATATAAAGACAAATTATTTTTCTTACCAACAAGTTTTGTCCATGATGGGCTTTGTGTAAAGATTCTCTGTGTAAATTTAATATATAAATTAAATCTCTATGAATGTTTACACCCAAACTCACACTTATATATGTGTGTGTATCCGTGTGTGTGTGTCCGTGTTTGTGGTTGTATTAATCCATTAAAATTAAATCAGTCTCTGTTGCTAGAAATTTATCCTATTTATAGGTTTTGTTTTTAATTTTTTCATTGTCATATCTATCCATTGATATCTTAGACATGATAGATTTTCTTCGTACACACACGTAGGTTTTATACAGGGTGGGATGGATCAATTGTCGCCTAAAGTACGCGAAAAAGAACACTAACATCTCAGTTTAATAGATATAGTTATCAAACTGCACAGTATCTTGGGATAATAATAAGTAAATTTATTCAATAAAATCATCATTGAGTTTAACCACGGACTACAGACGACTTTGCAATCGCAAGCATCACTTCTGGAAGGACGTCTTGTTTAATGTGGTGACTGCTGACATGATCCCTGTCTTGAGTGCATCTTTGGTGTAACAGAGATCTTTGTTGGTCTCTCGCCCACCTGTGCCCCACACATAATAAACAAGTAGTCTCGGGAATTTTGTGGCCAAATATAAGGGGTGATGTGGTCACAGAAATTGTCTGACAGCCATGATTGGCTTCTCCTGTTTGTGTAGCATTGTGCAGATTCATGTTGCCAGACATAGAGTCCTCTAGCAGCCATCCTCTTTACCCAGGGCGGCAGTACCTTCTCAAGGCACTTGATATAGGACACCATGTTGAGTCTGAGGCCTGTCGGAATACGAATGGAGGCATAATTTTGCCACTACTAGACATCCCTCCACACCTCGTCGTATTCACAATTAGACTCATCCAACTCTTTCCGAATCGTTTGCACTGCTCTCAGATTGACACCCAATCATGCTTAAAGGTTCGTATTGGAGCATCCGGCGCGAATGCCAAGCAGTACAGGATACAGTTTCCAAATTACTGGCTGAGTGAATTGCGTCATGGTGTCTTTTCTCATACAGACCCTAACTAACTAACTAAACCTACTATACTGAACAGTCGACAAAATCAAAAACAAACAAGGCACATGCGCGAAATTAGAAATATAAAATGGTGACAATTTACACATCAGACCCTTCTCTCTCTTTCTCTCTCTCTCTCTCTCTCTATATATATATATATATATATATATATATATATATATATATATATATATATCGTTTTAAGTTATGCTGTGTTTATGGGTAAAACTATTCAATATCAGAGATAGGGCGTATGTAAATATAAAAGTGGTCACTGGTGTCAACATCAAGCAGCGACAGTCTGTTTCATCCTTCATCTCAATATTCTTAGCATAAAGATTGAGTTCAGTATATTCTGCGTTACATATACATACAAACATACATATATGTGTGTGTGTGTGTGTGTGTGTGTGTGTGTGTGTGTGTGTGATAGGATAGGATAACATGCAGCTTAGTAAAATCCGTACACCCACTTAGATTAAATAAATTGCCCCTAATGGTTACCGGGATGGACAGACACTGGGGAAAATCCGGAGAGCCCAATGGAAAAACGTTTTGATAATAACAGCAAATTTGAGGAAATAAATCTGTCTCTATACAATATAAATAAAGATGCCTCATCCAAGAAATTCCAGGATTCGGTTCAAAAGATTTCCAAAGAATCTCATCGGTTATATTTCCTAACCACTCAGCAACGAAATACAGCCTCACTATCTCTTTTATTCTACAATTAATACATCATTATCCCTAATAATTTAAAATCAAATTCGCAAGTCCGGCGCAATCTCTGAAACTTTCTCACGTAACGTTGACTGCAACAACAATAATCCGACGACCACGGGAAATGATTTGCTTTTATAGTTTTTGGAATGAGTGAATAGCCTGGATGACAAATGGCAACCATTAAACAATTATGGTAATTCAACCTGTCTTCAGGAATCAAGATAACACAGTCGGATGCCATAATGAAGGTGGTAAACCATCAATCGGTTTTCGCCGCCCATCAACAACCGGTACAATGTCATTTTGTTGTTGGCTATTCGCCCGCTTGCGGTTGCTCTTGCTGCAAATTAGACCAATCATAAAGAAAGAAATATTGCTGTCCAGTCAATATAGGCTTCATCAAGTGCAAACTGGAATCGATTCTCTTTGAGAAAATAATCAGGATTAAACAGCCAAATAATCGGTTGTTTTCTTGACAGTTTTCACAGCACATCTTAACACAGATTTATTTTTGTATATGTTGGTAATAGAATGAATATTCAATTAACAATTGACAAACCGTTTCTGGGCCTTTTTACTTACACATGATTATGTGTTTATCTTCATGCTTACAACAACATTTTGATGTTTACCTTCTGCCACGAATTCTCTTTCTTTATACGTTAAGAGGAGTTCTTACTGATGAAAACATTCCCACACTTACAGTCTAAGTAGAGGTTTGGCCATGACGAATCATTGCTATGTATCGTTGTAGAAACAAACTGTTACAACATTATATTCTGTTCTCTTCTCTCTGCAGAATAACCTGCATGAAACGCTAAAACAAACAGAACATTGTAATGTATAATCATTGAAAACAAATAATATCATAGTATTGCATTTTTAGTTATAGTGTGAGGAATAAAATGCTAGCGGAATATAGACAGTAAGATTCATGATTTTTATTTTGACTAAATTGAGTCGTGTAGAAAAATAATTTAAAGTCGGAACTTTAGTCTTAACTTTCGCTTTAATCATATATATATATATATATATATATATATATATATATATATATATATATATATATATATATGTGTGTGTGTGTGTGTGTGTGTGTGTGTGTGTGTGTGTGCGTGTGTGTGTAACTGCAAAACACATTCCCCTTTTATCGACTGAAGCACAAAATCCATGCTAGGATTTTTTTCTTAGCCAATAAAATAGGCCACTTTGCACTTTTTTCATATCAGTCTGTCCCGACCGTTTGTCCGAATTTGTTTTTGTGTGTCGACGCCAATTCTTACTTTGTGTACGTTTTTGCCTTATTACTGTTAATATATCTTGTTTGCTCGCTTTATATTATGTTTTTTTCCGTGTTCCTTTTTCTATTTTATTGCAAACATTGTGAATTTTGTTTGATGCACAGATCTGTTATTTATTTTGTATTTGACTATGTCATTTAACACACACACACACACACACACACACACACACACACACACACACACACACACACAAACAAACATATTGGATGCAGTACATCATTTTGACAAAATGAAAATGGATCTCTCTTAGGTAGAGGTAGGTGAAGCCGAAATTATCTCTCTTTCTCTGGACTCTACGTATCTCAACCTTGTCTCAACGTATCTTTACGCATCTCCATCTCTGTCAGAATAAGTATACATTAGACGAGTCCAACTTGTGTAAAAGGGGTGAGCCGCACAACACCGCCCTCCCTAGCTTCTTTTTGGGGGGAGTTTAATATTTTTTTCGCTGATGGTTTATTATTAGCGGTTCTGTGAATTTTGTTTTCCTGTTTGTTCTGATCTCCGTGGCTACTTGTAGTCTTTGAATTTCAAATGCTTCAAAAATCGCCTCCATTGAGTCTTCATTTTCCGAAGGTGGCGATATTGGCTCCTCTACCCGTTTTTTTTGTATGTGATTGATATGTCTCCTGTGAGTGAATTTTTCGCCTTGGATCGTGTACAACACATTCCCCAGGCTGCTTATTATCGAACCAGTATGCTGCATAATAGTTTATCAAAAACAGACCGTATTTTGTGGGCAAACATTACTGCAGCTGGCGAAAGGCCAGATGGTGTGTTTCCGTTCGGGGTGATTCTGTAGACTTGTAGGAACTGTTGTATGGCTCTTTCTGTTGGTACTACCTATGCTTTTTTCAAGGCTCTCTTAAGCGTGTCCACAAACCTTTCGGCTTGTCCGATAGATCGTGGATGGCATGGTGCTATTTTAATATGTTTGACTTGATAAGTCGAAAAGAATTCTTGAAAGTCGCTCGAGGAGAATTAGGTACCATTATCCGTTACAAGGCAGTCTACAACTCCAAATCTTGCGTATAATTCGTGTAGACAATTAATAGTGTTTTCCGTCGTAGGGCTTTTGTATCTGAAAACTTCTGGCCACTTGCTAAAGCTATCTTTCGAACGTTAATTTATGGATCTGCTCTGATGTTATTTTACGTGATACGCTGACTATTTTCTGCCATAAGCCATCCTTGATTCTAAATTGGCGTCTCTTCTCATAAACACGTCGCTTCGGAATGCTCCACAAGTTTTCACCTGGGTTTAAATCTGGAGTATTGACCGGTTATTTCATCTTCCGAGGTCTGCAGAAGCCTAATTTCTGCAGGAACTCCGTAGTTTTCCGCGCTGAATGCGAATGGGGCATTATCTTGCATAAATACGATGGTTCTCATGAAGGTTATTTTTTGCTTTTTAGCCAAGATTACAGGTGCTCTCTGAGGAAAGCTATATAATTATCTCCGGTTATTTTCGTGCCAACAGGTACTCTCCACGGACGAACCATGATACCTCTAATAATACCAGCCTAAATCATAATACCTCCTTCTTGACGTGTCAAGCGTTGAAGTCGATCTCGTCCATTTACGTCCCAGACTTTGCTCCAACCATTAGGGCCATCAAGTGTTGCATGACTTTCATCTGTGAACAGAACTTTCAAGAAATCGACCTTCATGTTCTCCTTTGCCCATTTCAAACGCATTTGTATGTGTAATTCTGTTAATCGAGGATTTGTCTCTGGTCTCACTGATGTGCCGACCTTTTTCAGAAGACGATATTGAGTGCTTCTGGAGACTGTTGCTTCTCCATTGTTCCTGAAAAGTGCTCCACTGGTCAGGCCTGGGTTATTTACAGCGTCACGTTTCATTCGTGAAAAGGAACGCTGGGAAACAACCCTCGAGTCACCTTTATCGGCCCTCTTACGTACCATCGTAGGAGCTGCAACAGATCTTTTTACAGTTTGGTGATATCTTCCAAGTATTTTGAATATTTAGATTTGCCTTTGGGAATTTCAGATTTTATATCTTTCACAGAAGAGGTCAGATGACATTTGTGAGCCATAATTTAAATTGTTAATAAACAAACGCACGACGTTGAGTGTAATAGAAAGGGGGGATGAGAATGTGAAGAAGAAGAAGAAGAAGAAGAAGAAGAAGAAGAAGAAGAAGAAGAAGAAGAAGAACAAGAACAAGAACAAGAACAAGAACAAGAAGAACAACAAGAAGAAGAACAACAAGAACAAGAACAAGGGCATTGTAAATGTATAGGTGGTGGGTTAATTGAAATGAAACGTCAAGTGTTTATTTATTTTTGAAAATAATAAAATAGCGTTTATTAGCATTTAAAAAAAATAAAGCGTTAAGAGGTCATTTGATAAAAATCGCCCGAGTATACCGTAAGGTTGAAACCAAGTGGCGGATTGAACTGACAGCCTGATTTTTAAATTTAAATGCTTTACATATTATTTTTACTTTTATTTTTTCACGCGTGTATTTAGCACTTTTTAATAATGAGGTTTCCTGGTTTTATTCAACATTGACCATTAACCTTTTATGTATTACACACACATATATATATATATTTATATATATATATATATAGAGAGAGAGAGATAGACAGATAGATAGATAGATAGATAGATAGATAGATAGATAGATAGAAGTATGGAGACTTTGGACACAAATAAAAATTAATGTACTTAACGAAAGTATTCTTTTTCATGTTATAGCACACGGTTAATGGTAGTGGAAAAAAAACGTTGATTTTGCAAGATGTTTTCAGTCTTGCAAATCAGTCTCCTGTCCAAATCGGCAAACATCCCTAAATGACCATGTTGACTTAGGTTTTTCACGCTAGTTCGTTAGTGTTTTAGCTGTTCAGGTCAACGTTCGGGGCCATTCGAACCGATGGTGGGTGTGTGTTGTTTGTTTAGTGTCAGTTGCCTTCGTTCTCTATCGATGGCACGACGACGTAGCCAACGACAAACTAATGTCTATGGTAATCATATAGCTAATGGTAATGAAGATGATTATA
>OZ038490.1:119061001-119098501 GCA_964036315.1 Acanthosepion esculentum | reverse complement strand
TTATCTCTAAAAAATATTCAATTCATGCCAAATCAATATTTATGGACTTATTTTATATTTCTTTAATATACAATCAACTTAATATCCTGATTTTCAATGTTCACAGATAAATATCCCTTGCTATGGAGTCCAAGGAATTACGTTTATGCCATTAGATTTTAAACTAAACGAGTCTAATGATTTTTGTTTCGTTTTGACATTTTCGGCAGTTTTGCCAAAAGGTCATTCCTGACTACAATTGTGCACTATGATATATATATATATATATATGTATATATATATATAATTTTTTTTTTATTGTATTTTCTTCCGCTTTTTCCCCGCTTTTTTACTTTTTTCTTTTTCCCATTTAATAACGACATAATTGTGTATATAATAGTTTCTTGAGACTTTAGGCCTTGTGCCACATCTAAGCTACACTTAGAATATTATCATAAGGGTAATTGGTATGAAATATCCAATTTTACTGCCTGAAGATACCTAATTGGTAGAAAACACGGTAGCAGGAAGTTTGGTTTTCTAACTATTTTATGTCTTAAATTGACCCAATTTGTTGTTTTTTGAAAATTATTTTGTGAGTTTTTACATTAATTTAACCGATTTTTACAAATATTGTTTCTGGCAAAAGTTGGATATCTTAATTGAATCATATATATATATATATATATATATATATATATATATATATATATATATATATATATATATATATATATATATATGTATATATATATATATATATATATATATATATATATATATATATATATATGTATATGTATGTATGTATGTATGTATGTATATGTAATTTAACGAAAAACAGACCACTTTAAGGCTCCATGTAATAATTTATTTCACCATAGCCCTTTTAAAGGACGTAGGATCATCAGACTGCACTTCCAAAAAGTGAAACGAAAAATGAAAAATGAAATGAGCATTTACACTTTTGACGGGTAGTATTAAGTTTATGTAATTTAACAGAGAGGGTAATGAGGGGTGGTGTGAGAGTCATGATCGAATATATATATCCATACAAATAAATAAAAGGAACAGACAGATTAAGAATCCACAGTTCTTAGCTTCTTTAACAGAAAGTGCTCAATACAACGTAGAGTAAATTAATATATTATTTTTATTATATTTCACATCGCTACACAAAAATTTCGAAATTTTAAAATCGTCCCTCATCAGGCGATGTTAGATTACTTATGATGAAAATGATTTACTTTTGATTGTTTTATCAAGACATGCCCACAAATCTGTTTTTTAATTTAAGAATTTTGGTTTTACCCCTTCTTTTTTACTCTCAAATGAATATTTTTCTGTTTTTCCAAGTTAATTTTAAAGTTCCAAAACATGGAATTTTTTTGTGTAGCGATGTCAAATATAATAAAAAATATTATACATATATATATATATATATATATATATATATATATATATATATATAGAGAGAGAGAGAGAGAGAGAGAGAGAGAGAAAGAAAGCAAGAAAGAAAGAAAGAGAAAAGAACATTATCTTTAAATCTTCTCAGTTGATTATACCATTTTTACAATGCTTAGACTTCAAAGGGTTCAGATTTGAGTTATTACGTACCTGTTTGAAATATTCAATCTGTTAATCATTAGCTCTATGAAGTAATCATGAGCAGACAGTATTATATTTGCGAAAATGCCATCATTTTGGACCCGTATTTGACAACAATGGCAGTACATATGATCAGATCCAAGGAGAATTGCATAAAAAAAAACATGATTATCGTTACTGTGTTCAAAGCTCACATGTCCTCCTGCTGCTTTGTATGTAGATCATTAAATATCCGTCATATAAGTGAGGTTTATGGGAAATATTAACATCGAGATTGACATTGATTCCGAGCTCTATGTAATACAATTATTTTTACTTTAAAAAGTTATGCTTTTTCAAATATATTTACTAAAAACTGTCATAGAATTTATTCGTAAACGAAAATCATTGAGACAAAATAATAAAGTAGAACAATAAAAGCAAAATGAAGAAAATTAGATAATTATAATTGTTCTATCAAGAAGCAGGAAAAAATTACAAAGAGTGAATAGAAGCCTGTAACAGTTTTCCAGACATTCTTTTGGATTTAAATCCTCATCGTTGCCAAGAGGTTCCAAACGTCGTTTGCACCTTATGTGTGTCTTCAGTCCAATGGTCATACTAAGCAGAATAAAATGATTGAGTGTAAATACTTGATTAACAACACAAAGAGGAACTAGACATTGACAAAAACTTGTATAGACATTTCAGGTATATAACTCTTGTGTCGATATAACCCACATGAAAAATATGTATTTTTATTTTAATATTATTTATTATTTAGTTGGATCGTCATTAACCTTTTATTATTTGAACTGAATTTTTATTTCTTTCATTTTAATTTTAGTTTAATTTTCATTTTCGCATAATTTATTTATTCTTTTCCAGTCACACGGGATTGATTGCTTGATTTCTGTTTAATCAATTCAGCCCAAGCAAGGCGATAACGTCTCTAAGATGCAAGGGGTTACTGAGAATGAAAGACAACAGAGTAAAGGAGACTAAGACAACATTACTGAGAAACCATACAATAAAAGAACAGGCTTCAGAATGAAGGAAGATGACGATGCACGTTTTATTTACATTTCAGTAGATTCTTGTTGACAAGAAATCAAAAAGAAATCAATTGGCAAAAGGTGTGAGAAAAGTAAAATGATGAGTCGTAGCTCAAATGTAGTAAGGGAAAATACGTTATAGTGATGGGGAAGTGGTTAAAGCCGAGATACCAGGTCAGGATAGATAACATTGCAGTTTCTTCTATGGATTTTGTTAAGAATCTCTAGAAAACTAGCAGAAACATGACTCCAGATGTGACAATAATATTAAATACATGGACGATTGGTAGATTTATACATTTGCTAGACAAATTCGGAAGAGAAAAATTGTGAAGTACGAAACAGTGATCTTTCTTTTCTAGCGGTATACCAAACCTAGTGCCGTGATATAATCATTTTAATACACATCAGTGTGCAAAAGTGAGACCGAAGAGGCGCAATTTATTACTGTAGTGCCGTGATATAATTATTTTAATACACATCAGTGTGTAAAAGTGAGACCGAAGAGGTGCAATTTATTACTGTAGTGCCGTGATATAATCATTTTAATTCACATCAGTGTGCAAAAGTGAGACCGAAGAGGCGCAATTTATTACTGTAGTGCCGTGATATAATTATTTTTATTCACATCAGTGTGTAAAAGTGAGACCGAACAGGCGCAATTTATTACTGTAGTGCCGTGATATAATCATTTTAATTCACATCTGTGTGAAAAAGTGAGACCGAACAGGCGCAATTTCTTACTGTCCTGAAGGTTAGCATCAGTAATTCTGATGGGAAGTAATTTTTTTCTAAGATGATTAAGAAAGAGCAATTTGGATTTGGAGGCCTTAAAATTAACGCGACATTTGTTGCACCTTTTAAACACAGACTGAATTTCATTACAAGATCAGCTTAATGTTATCAAACCTATAAGAGTTATTATTCAGACAGGAATAAATATTTGGGCCGTCTGCATGGCGACAGAGTCGAGAACAGATAAAAGAGTAAAAAAATGAAAGAAGTGTTTTTGTACATATCTTATTAAAGTGGACGGCAAACATACCAGAAGGTATCGTTTTTTAGATTGGCGGAAACGTGATCAGAACGACCAAGGTCCGAATGGAAACAGAAAAAAAAAAAACTCATTGTATCATAGTAGCACCAGCTCATCTCAAACCTTCAGAAAGCATCAAGGTATAAGCGATGACAATGAAGGTGATGGCGGTATCTATGTGTAATATTAATAATGCAGTATTGGATAATAAAATAAAACGTGCAACAAAAGGAATAAAGGGAGACACGTAAGATATATATATATATATTCTTTTTTTATTCCTCTCAATCTCAATGGCGAAATTTTTGCTGACATCTGGTTCCGACACTTATGGTGCTCAGCGTCAATAAGCCAGAAACGAGGACTGTATAAACAGGATATCAAGTCACAGACAGTCGGGCAAGTACGGTGGGGGAAAAGTACTTGCTCTTTCTTTTTATAAATTATTCTGCGTCTTACATTCGCAAGTGAGTTATTCTGAGAGGATTTCTTAGAAGCTTATTTATTTTCTTCTACTATGTTTGCTTGTCCTTGAATTTTAAGGAGAACAAATCGATTTTCTTGCTCTCTAATATTTATGAGACATTTTCAAAAAAATGTTTTTAATTTTAATTCTTTAAGGTTTCTGTTTACATTTCGTGAGATGTTTTACTTATTTCATTCTTTCTTTCTTTATTCTTCCTTTTTTCTCTTCATATTCTCATTTCTACTCCTTTCGTCCTGCAATTTATTTTATTTTTTAATTCTTGTCCTTTCTGTATGTTGCAGTTCCGTTTTTCTAATAGTGTCACCATATATAGAGCTTTTTCTTTTTCGTCCTATTATGCCTTTCTTGATTATCTTGCTTCTCTCCTTTCTTCTCCTTCTTTTTTCTTCTTCTTCTTTTTCTTCTTAAATTATTATTAGTAGTAGTAGTAGCTTTTTCCTTCTTGTATTGTTCGTTTTCCTTAATTCTCTCCTTTATTTCTTCTAATTATTCTTTTTTCTATTATTATTAGTAGTAGTAGCAGTAGTAGTAGTAGCAGTAGTAGCGCTTTCTTTTATACAGTTTCCTTTTCTTATTTCTCCTCCTCCCCTCCCCTTCTAATATTTTTCTTAGTAGTAGTAAAGCTTTCTTTTTTATTTTCAATATCTTTTCCTTATTTCTTTTCTTTTTCTACTTCTTCTTCTTTTATTATTATTATTAATAATAGCGCTTTCATATGCAGTTTCCTTTCCTTATTTCTCCTCCTCCTATCACTCCTCCTATCCCTCCTCCTCTTTTTCTTCTAATTATTATTAGTAGTAGTAGAAGTAGTAGTAGTATCACTTATTTTATGCAGTTTCTTTTCCTTATTTTCTCTTTTTTCTTCTTTTTCTTCTCATTATTATTATTATTATTATTATTATTCTTATTACTATTATTATCATCATGATTATTATTCATTATGTGTTCACATAATTACAGCTTATATTGAAGTTAGGTGACAGCAAATCTTCTCAATCCCCTTGCATTCTTTTAAATATTCTCGCCTGTTTTCAACAATGCCGTCATCTGAATATTTCTAATTCTCTTACGAACATTCACCCCTTGCACGTCGGATCGTCCTAAATCATGTACACAGCTTTCTCGCAATCCCATGCTGCCATATGGTTTATGAGAGTTATTTTGGCAAAGTAGCAGATTAGATAAGTACCAGACATCTCACTGGAAAGGCCTGAAATTCAAATCGCTTTTCTTGATTTTTTATTAATCCCACACAACCTGGGTCCTGACACCTGCAAATATACTTAGCCTCTGGCGTCTTTTCAAACCAATAAAACTTGTTTTGAATCCTTTCTCTGATTACCGTACGCACCGTACCACGTAACCCGACCGCATCTTACGCTCGACGCCTAATGGTTTTTACTGTAATAACTTTTAACAAGATCTTTCAGGTGTTTAAAAACGTTATTGCAATAAAACAAAGGAAAAGGTTATCCATTTCATTTGCCTATTATAATCTTTTAAAAGAAGATAATAATACTTTATTTTTATTCCAGTCATTACAGTAGGAACAAGACTTTTACTATATTTCTATAAAAAAAACAATAGATTTATAATATGAATTTTATAATATTTCCTTCAATATGATATATCTACCATAAATTTCTACTTGTCTTATATATTTTTTGTTCTAAAACTTTATTTAGATGATTTCCATTCTTTATTCTAAAGGTTATGTAAAATAGAGTCATTCGAGGTCACATAGAGGTCTACAACGGAAATACTTATTTACAAGTAATCCTTATTAAAAGTATGTTTTAAATTCTCTTTATCGTGACTCATTTCTCTCCTATAGATTCCTCTATGAAGCCAGGTCCAATAATTTTATCTGCCATATCGTCGTTTTTTTTTCTTTGAAGTTGACACATAACTGTATTTCTTCCGATTTTTTTACTCTTCGTCTTTGCCTTTCCTAGAGATTCCTTACATGATTTATTTCTTGCCGCCTCTTTTGATTCTTGTTCTGGTTTGCAACTCTGTTTTCTTGACAATTTGAATCAGCTTGTGATGTTTTAAATATTTCTTTTCACTCATCTACTAGTCATGAAACCCGTTTCACAAGGCATCGTATTTTATGAACGCATTGATGATCTCTTGTGTGTAAAACTCAAGTTTCGATGCAAAGAAACTCAATATCAGTTTGTTGAACCTCTTCACAAACCAACTTGAAAAATGACAGTCAAATGGAAACAAGGCCAGGAGGATAAGGCAAAATTTACAATACTTTCATAAAAAAAACAAACTAATAATAACAAAACAAAATTCATTGAAACAAAGCAAGTTCAGTCGGCCAATTATGACAATTCCAGAACAACGTAACTATAAACAATTTTTTCTATCCTCTGCCAGCCGCTATGATGGAGAAAGCATTACCTCGAATCGTCGCCAGTGATACACGCTGCAAGAGCCACTCCGTTTCGCGAGGCTCGTTCCTTAATCGAGACGCAATCGCGCCAATCCTCCGAAGGAACACCATCGAACGAGGGCCAATAACCCTTGAAGTCTCCACTGCCACTGGAGTAAAAAAAATCTATCAGCAAGAGAAGAATATTTTGCTTTTTTTTTTATCTCTGCGTCTCGGCGACGAACCCCCGCTCAACCGCATTGATTGAAATTAATTTCGTGATTTTTTCTTTGGAGTAAAATCTTCAATCTTCCCATTGAAAATTGTGACTCCGAAGTTTCGTCTTGGATAAAAGCCTTCGTGCCCTCTCTGAAATAGCAAGTGAAACCACAAGATTCTCTTTGTTTCACAGCTACTAGTTCAGCCGCCACAACAGCGGGACAACTAAGATCACAACAGACAACTTTTTTTCAGCCGCTCCTAATAATTATTTGCATGTCCTCAATGTGGTTACGATTGCTGATAGAAGGAGTCACATTATAACTTCTCACAAGTCTGGTACTCGTAACTGGCAGCAGTGGAAGAGTGCCTTAAACAAGTGGAAATCCTTCATCCTTCAGACAGTTTGAAGAGTTATTATTTACTGATGATATATAAGAATGCTTTTTTCATAAAGTATCTTTCAATCTCTTCTTGACGCAACAGCAGTATATTTAACCGAGTCTCTATATGATATATACATATAAATCCTTCCATGATTTCTACTATCATGTGAGCTTGATCGTATCCCTACCTTTTTCCTAAACAAACGAACCTCCGGACTGGCTCCTTTTCTCTATAAACACTACCGCATATGCTTTGTTGTTTTTTGCTTCCAGCTTCATAAAAATCGTCTTCTGTTTTCAAGAATTCTTGTGAAACATCTAATACTTACAACTATCGACCCTTTTCTGGCAAATTTTCAAGAGACACTAATCAAGACTGAATTGAGTAAACATTTCATTTCGCACGGTCTTCTCCAAACAAACTATATGACTTCCACTTATCTACGTCAACCGCCGATTTTTTAAGAGTTATAACTGAAAGAAACTGTCAATCTTAAACTCGAGATGTGGTTTTGGATATCCTCAGATTGTTTGGCATACTGGTTTTCCTTACACGCTAAAGGGTCACGTTGTTCTTTAAAAAAATCGTGTAATGAAAGTCGAGTAAAACTGCCACTCTTCAATATCCTTTCACTTTAATGTCTGTGTTTGTCAAGACTTTAATCTTGGGCCTACACTGTTTCTCATGTTCATTTAACGACCTTCCAAATGCCACCAGTTCCTACTTTGGTATATATGCGGATGACACAACTAATTACACATGTCTTAATAGTATATCCGATAGATTTTATAGATTAAATTGACAGTTGATATCGAAAATATATTTCAAACTGTTGTTACATTTGGCTCGTAAATTTTAACGCCTCCAAAACGAAACGTCTTTTTTTAGTCAGCTTCGACGAAGGTTTTTCCTTCCATCATCATGGCTGATGCTAACCTCCAGGAGAATAACTGTTTGTGCTTTCGTTGTCTCACATTCTCCACGGATATGACGTGGAGTGATTATATTGAATCAATTGCTAGGTCAGCGACGAGGGAAATTATTTCACTCTGCCTGACAATATTTTCTCGTTAAAATCCACGTTGTGCGTTTGCATATCTGCTATTCTTCCTCACATTGAATATTGTTGTCACATCTAGTCTGGTGTTTCTGCTGTATACCTCGGGATTGTCGACAAAACCTAAAAAGAATCTGTAAAGTTATCGATCCTGAATTGGCCTCTCCTCTTATCTCATTTTGTGTGAATTTAAGTGAGACTGGCAACTAGCTTTCATCATTTTACTGTAACTTCTATTATAATAGTCACTTTTCTCGCAATTCCCGCATGTGAAATTCTCTTCTGACTTCACGTTTTCCTGTAAACTGCAGTCTTCAAACAATTAAATCTAGAATCAAACTCCATCTTCTGTATTCTTGCATCCTGTTCTTGTATTATTGTTTTTCTTTTTTGTTAACGTTTCTCATTCTCTTTCACCCTCAGTAAACACTTACGTCATAGTGATATTATCGCCTTTCTTGGGGCGAAATGATTAAGAAAGATTCTCTTCGTTCTTTTGTTCGCTGCAATCCCGTTTTAACTTTCATATTTTGTCTCCTTTTGTCAGGTCTTATCCTAAATTATATTTTATATGTCAATGATCTGCTGGATAACAGCCCTGATCTGGAATTTCCTTGCATGACAACCCTTTCTATTTCGACTTCCGTTAAGCTTAGTTTTTCCATATTATTATCTTGACAATCAATTATTTTGTTCTTTAAAAATCTCTAAATTTGTACTTTATAATTGGCACTGAATTTTTTCCTTAATTTCTCTACTTACATTTTTTCTTTTCCGCTTCGTCAAAAATTTATCTCAGGCACTTTATTGTCAAAAAGCGATCTATTCCTTTATGATGTTCTATGTCGGAAGTAGCAAAATATTATTATTCTCAGCTTAGGATTAATTGATTTAATGGCTCATCAGTTTTTAAACGTTCTTCTTTTGCAGTTTCTTCGTACATTTAGACAATTTGGTGCTAAACATTCGAGCATATGCTGTGAATACTTTCCGCTTGTAGTCTTTGTCGCTTGGTTCATTGCAGCAATATTCTTTCGGATCCTCAATATGGGCCAGCGTCTTTAAGATCATTTCAGTTTCCGGTTCGACTTCAGCAATTTATTCCGAATATTGCTCAGTTATTCTGTCTTTCTGTTGCTTTTTCTTTTCGACTTAAACAGCTTAGTCCAAATGTTTTTCGACTCATACACCTTAGTCCGGATATTTCTTGACTCGTACACCTTAAGCTAAATGTTTTTCGACTCATACACATTAGTCCAAATGTTTTCGAATCATAAAACTTAGTCAGGATGTTTCTTGACTCATACATCTTAGTCCAAATGTTTTTCAATTCATACATCTTAGTCCGGATGTATCTTGACTCATGCACATTAGTCCGGATGTTTCTTAACTCATACGACTTAGTCCAAATGTTGTTTGACTCTTACACATTAGTCCGAATGTTTCTTGACTCATACACCTTAGTCCAAATGTTTTTCGACTCATACACATTAGTCCGGATGTTTCTTAACTCATACACCTTACTCTAAATGTTTCGTGACTCATACACTTTAGTCCAATTTTTTTCGACTCTTAAACCTTAGTCTGAATGTTTTTCGACACATACACTTTAGTTCAGTGGCTTTTGACTCATACTCTTTAGTAGAATGGTTTTGGACACATCCACCAAACTCAAGTGGTTTTGTGATGGTTGCTTATTATTAATATCGATTTTTATAAATTTGGCTATTTAATGCGTTTGATCCAATATGCAGAACCTGTTATTGTGACTTTCTGCTGGACTATGATCGGACTTTACACGTGTGAATGAGATGGATTTGGTCCTTACCTAAATATTCACTATTTTCCTTCTGTGACAAATTAAACTTATTTAATATTATTTTCTATTAATCGATTCTCCTAACAATTGGAATCAATGACATTACCCAACAATCCACGTCATACATACCACCGCCATTATGACTATCAATATTTTGTTATAATAATAATAATAATAATAATAATAATAATAATAATAATGATAATAATAATAATAAATATCCAGAAACCATTGATCATCTTGTATCAGGTTGCACGATATTGGCACCCACTGAGTATAAAACCCGGCATGAGAGAGTGGGCCAATATCTGCACTGGAAAATTTGCAACTTCAACGGGAAGGAAACTGGTACGAACACCACCCAGACACGGTTACGGAGATAGGATATGTTACAATTCTATGGGACTACACAATACACAATGACAGAACAATCAAAGCCAACCGCCCAGACATTGTTATTAAAGATCACAAACAAACAAAAATGCCTCCTTATTGATATGGCAGTCCCTGCAGACTGCAATATATCTTTGAAGATATTCGAAAAGCTGTCAAAATTCAAGGACCTTGAAATAGAAATCTCAAAAATGTGGCACATGGGAACATCAACAATCCCTGTTGTAGTTGGAGCCTTAGGAGTGGTTCGAAAAGATTCCAGTAGACTAATTGAAGGGATTCCTGTAAGTCCATGCCTCAAAGAGATACAAAAATTATTCTGGCAAGTACAGCCCACACTTTACGAAGGGCTTTATCTATGTAATTTTTTTTTCAGTGGAAAGTGTCATGATACCATTTCTAAACTTAGGTCCCTGGGCGGGACCCGGAAAAAATGTGTAAACGGCAGATATCAAAGAAAATAAAAACAATAATAATAATAAATCATACTTTCAAAAATAATCCAAATGATGTGATTATTTATTATAGTTTTTTGTTATCAACGTTTAGAAATTGGGTGAAATAATATATCAGCATTTCTACCACGCCACGTTACTGGGGTCTGAGAATGTTTCACTTTAGAAATACTGCATCAATTTATAATGCGTAAATATATTCAGTCTTGACTATATCATCTTTGTCACAAATAAACTTAACCAGCAATTCTGGACTTTTGACATGGCACTCACCTTCCTATTCTAAATATTATATTCTAATATCTGTTTCTACTTAGTCTTTTTCTTTTAATTTTAAACCTTTTTATGCTGATATGCTCACATCTTAAAGACCCCGAAATATCTTCTTTGTTTACACTTACCTGATATTCTCTCTTTTGAACGTGATGTTCTGTTTGAATTTTCAAAACCCGAACATAAATAATTCTGTTTATGTTTGGCGCATTACACTCTACTTTGATCTGATATCCTTTGTTTCTGTGCACTTTCAACTTTTTGGATGGCATCTGCTAGATGATTATTATTATTATTATTATTATTATTATTATTATTATTATTATTATTATTATTATTATTATTTCGAGGGAAAATTCTCTTTAACCGGCATTGGTTTTATAATTGCAGGCCGAGTCATGGCCAAAGACTTAGTAGAATCTATTGATGTGATTTTTATTTTTTGTCCTTAATTAGACAAAAGAGATCTATTAATAATAAGAAAACTTAAATGGGCACAGCTCTTCGCATGACATAGACGGTGCTTGTTAGAACTATTTTGGGGAATTTCATATCGAGATGGTGCACTTGAAATTTTGTTGCATTGTTATTGAATTCTTTTTTATTTATCAGACCCAAATTTCCAACCACAACAGGAACAGTTTTAGTTTTTAAGTACAATTCTTTTTCAGTCTCCTTTTTTTCAGAAATCATCGCAAGTATGATTTTGTCACATGGTAAACTCTTGCCAATCAGTTTGCAAACGCTTTCTTTCTTTGATAATAATATCTTGTTGATATGCTTGTATTGTTCCATCTTGGTTAATAAAAAAAATCCTACAGTACGGTAACAACTGTTCCCTCAACTACAGTTTGCATCTGTTTTTTATTTGTTTTGTTTTATTTTATCCCGTAATAATGACACAATTCCCAATGCAAATAGGGACCTAATCTTTCATGTACTCAGTGAGTATGAGTATTAAACGTAAGATAAGATGATCAATAATTTCAATTTATTGCAATGTGTTTGTTTTTTGTTGTCTTTGAGCCTATTGTTCATAAGTTTATATAGGATCAATTTCTCATTATTGTTCAATATTCGATCAAGAATGCAACACTAGAACTTCATAGATGCAATATTGAACACACATTCTTGAGATGGTCTGATGAAATGCTGACATTCATTACCTAATACATTTCTTTTACCTTTTGACGTGGTTATTGTTTGACTTTTTTTTTCAGATGTTGATTGTCAATTACCGATTGACGTTCCCTATCACGTTTAGTTCCCAACTTGTGTCCCTCCTGCGAAACTTCAGAAACCATTGCCGTACTGTCCGATCATAAGTGGATCCTTCTCCCATGATATATCAGTGATGGCAACAGTCTGAGACGAATTATGAACTAGCTGGAACCCGTGCAAAAAAAAGTAAACGCATCTCTTCATGTTTAAGATGATGGCTATATATAGTTTTAACGTATAGATTTGAAAGACATTCATATAAAAGTTATGAAAGACAGTGATATAAAATTAACAAAACACGTCAATCGTAAGGAACGAGTAAATTTCGGGCAACGATTATAATAAATATATTAGAACACAAATTATCTGTTCTACAATTCTGAGATTATTTTACGAAATTACTTAGTCTATAAAATTTCATGCTCAATAATATTTTCTGTTTTCATTTCTATTCCAGCTAATCTTCCATCATTTCATTTACAATTTTAATAATTGCCATGTTGCAATAGAAGCATATCTGATAAATATTATCTCTATTTAGGATGCATATATTCCATATTCTCACTTAGTTTATTGATCCTGTTTAGAATATTGGTAATTATTCTTTCAGAGAAATATTCTGAAATTTGCCTAAACCATTGGTTTCAATGGTTTCTAGTAATTATCGAGGCTAGTGTAGTTTTTGTCATAATGTTAGTCGTCAATGCTGCAATTAAATTATTCTGTTAAATCGATTTCTCAATCAAGTAATCAGCGATCGATTCATCATTTTCAGAAATAACATTGCTTCTGCTTTTGTAAAGTTTCTGACACTGAATTCGTTTCCATAAAAATGTGCGTGATACCGAATTTATCTCAAAAACAGCGATGTGATTGCCTTTCTCCATTCACACGGGGATTATTTATTATTGAATTTCTTTCAATTTTCACGTTCGTTTTTTTTTCTTTTACGTAAGATTTTTTCAAATTTTTCTTAACTTTTTATATCTCTCACAAATGTTCCTTTCTTTATTTCGTCTTGAAAAACTTTCTTTATTTCGTCTTGAAAAACTTTCTTTATTTTTCTTTTCGTTTATCTTTTCATTTTCAGAGAATTTTCTTTTTCTTCATTTGTTTATTCTTCTTCCCTTCCTCGTCCTTTATTTTATCTTCTTATGCTTTTATTCGTCATCCTTTTTTCTTCTTGTTCTCCTCCTCCTCCACCCCCTCCTCCTTATCTTCTTCTTCTTCTTCTTCTTCTTCTTCTTCTTCTTCTTCTTCTTCTTCTTCTTCTTCTTCTTCTTCTTCTTCTTCTTGCTTTACCATACATCTTAATCGTAATGCAAAATATGAAACCATCATCAGCAAAAAAAAAAAGACTAGCAAAACCGACGTCCCCAGGAAAATTAATAATATTTTGTTTTTCTCTTTGTTTTTCGCATTCAATTTTTATTTTCTTATTTGCTTTAAATGCATTCTCACTTTCTGAGGTCAGAATAAGTCGACCCGCGATTTTTCTGACACAAAAGAGCATTTCTAAATTGTGTCTAGTGTCAATATGCCTCAGCAGGGGGCGTGGCATTGCACCAGAGGATGGGGGAGCCAAGTCAACTGAAAAACCAAAAAAAGTACACACCTTTAATCCAATGTAATTTCAATAATAATAACGTTCAGTAAAAGATTAAAAAAATTAAAAAAACGTAAAGAGGACATCGAATGGGAAAACATTTTATTTTTGCCATTAATGCTTTACCGTTTTCTTACATGTTTCTTTTTTTATCACCGCTATAATTTGCGTTTAAAGGCGTAACAAAGCGACAAACACTTATCCGTAAAGTTTTTCCCGCTGTTATTCTTCGCGCCAAATTCAGAATCATGGATGGAACACTTGAGCGGCAACATGATCTCACTGTTGTACGAACCTCAATTATTTGATTCTGGCAACTATTCTCCATGTAACAGACCAGAGGTTCTCAGAATTTATACGAGCCATGTGTTCTCAAGTGCTTCAGAAAATTGTGCGATAGACATTTTATAATGACAATGTCCTTCAATTATGTTGGTTCACTTTGCTTTCTGCACAAGTTTCAAATATCCGCAAACATCTACTTCTTAGTGAATATTTTCACCATTTATTTCGGTTATAAATGTTTTACAAATACGTGAATGCACAGAGAGCTGGGTTGTTTAATATTTTATTGTTTTAATTTGTAAATATTATACACATATTGTGGTATGGAAGTTGAATTAGAACATCGAATATAGCCATCATATTGAATGTTTTTCTTCTCAGCAACTACGTCCGTTTATCCAGGATCGACGTAAAAATATACAGTGACGCCAATGGAGTGATCGATAGATGAATATTAATCTTTTCATAAAGCAGCAGGTATTTTTGTACGATAGGTACACATGCAACAGACAACCTCTTGCTTAATATATATATATATATATATATATATATATATATATATATATATATATATATATATATATATTGTAAAAAACCGTTGAGATTTTTTCACCCCTGATGATGATCTCAGAAAGAGATGGAAAGTACTTGGGAAATAAAAGTGACTATCACAGTTACAGTCTATTTATTGCCTTATTTAATTTTAACATACGGAAAAATATTGGTGAATATAAAAGAATTTTGATAAAAATGAGCAAACACAATGTTCGTAATTTATTCAATCACATATGACTGAAAGAGAATTTAATACCTAAATACACACAGACACACACACATAGCTTTCCTCAATCTTCTATGTTTTCGGCTCTCATGAGCCATCTTCAGTGTGGTATTATGGACATTTAAACAACAATATTGACCATCAAATATGATATTCTGTATGTTGATATAGATTTTTGCTATGCGAAAATCCAAATGATGAACAGTTTTTGTCTTATTTACTCCCGAAATTAAAGCAACTATACGAAGTTTAGAATGGTTCATGATCTAACGTACTAGACATTTCTTGTCTGTTATATTTAACACAATACCTGCTCCAATTCACACACACACTCTCTCTCTTTCTAATATATATATATATATATATATATATATATATATATATATATATATTAAGCGTTTCACTACAACGAATTTTACTTACAGAAACTTTTGTATTTTCGGATCTGAAGAAGGCGAAATCAAAAGACATTGGGGGCTATAGGCCGTTTCTAACTTTTCAACTTTGTTTTATATAAATATATATACTAAAAAACCTACGTATGTCTGAATATATACTATAAAATAAATTTATATTCTAGTAATTCGTCGAACTTAGAATCCTCAACAGAATGCACTAGACGGCCATTTCGTCTTATCTGGGACTCATCAGCAGTACACATCCACTGCCGAAAATCGGACCCGGATCGCTTCGATACAACGCGAACGTCATACCAACTATACCACGGGACTCGGTGATAGAGCAGACATAAACTAGACTTGATATAGCACCGCTACTCACTCAGTACCGTTCACCGATACCCATCCAAGTATACAGAGTTATCCAGAGTCCCCGAATAACCTCGGAACCTGTGCCCCAAGAGCCACGACTACTATTTTGACCCTTAGCCGCTCTATCATAGAGATTAGCTGGATCTAGCAAGATATACAAATAATTGATTTGGAGATTTAGGCAAATTTTATAGTAATTCGTCGAGCTTAGAATCCTCAACAGAATGCAGAAAGCACTGGACGGCCGTTTCGTCCTATATTTGGGACTCATCAGCAGTGCGCATCCACTATCGAGAATCGAACGATATACTTGGATAGGTATCGGTGAACGGAATTGAGTGAGAAACGGCCGTCCAGTGCTTTCTGCATTCTGTTGAGGATTCTAAGCTCGACGAATTACTATAAAAAATATCCTAAATCCCCAAATCAATCACACACACACACACACACACACACACACACACACACACACACACACACACACACAAACACACACACACACACACACACATATATAAATAGATATATATATGTTCGGACATGTACTGTTAAATATAACAGACAAAGAATGTCTATTATATTTAATCAGGATCCAATCTTCGTATATTGGCTTTAATGTCAGGAGAAAATAAACACAAAACTTTGGGATATTTCTTCATTTTGTTTTTCATCGATCTAAGCATTCGACTCACATGAACTTTCCTCGGAATGTTTATTTCGACTGTACGAGATGTTCCCCATCAAAGATGACATCCTGTTTAGTTTGCATAGATGTTTGCTATGTGGAAGCTTATATATATATATATATATATATATATATATATATATATATATATATATATATATGTGTGTGTGTGTGTGTGTGTGTGTGTGTGTGTGTATGTTTGTGTGTTTGAATGTGTGTGTGGATAGAGAGAGAAAAAGTGTCAGAGACAGTAATACAGACGGACAAAGACATTAGGCAGGATCAACACGTGATTTTGGTTCCCAGTTTCACGCTGCAGGCAAGTTACAGACCATGTTTCGCTATTCTCACAAGCGTCTATATATTTAAAGCCAGTGTGGCATTACGAAAAGTTGTGAAAAGAGGAAACTACTCCTTCTCACTTTCTTTTGTTTAAGGCAGGTTGTTGATATTCCTGACCTTTTGATTTCTTCTATCATTTATTTTTTTTTAAATTTATATTAATTGGTAATTTATTTATTTCTGTGTTTATTTTTTATTTAATTAATTTTGTATGTGAATTAAGTTTATGTTATTTGGAATATGTCATTTTATTTGGTATTTTGATCAATAAGTGGCTGTAGATAGAGCATATGGAATTTGTTTTCATGTCTGCAATTAAGTAAAGGTTTAAAATATAAAATTTTGTTTTGAATTACCAAATGAAGACTTATTGCTTTCTCTGCGACTATCTGGACGTATGCTCTATTGTAAAGATCTGTATTTGAGTAAAATCATTTTATTCATTTGAGTAAAGGGAAGACAAGGACTTTGAATGCTTATAAATATTGTACACGTTATTATACTAGGCTGCTACACATTTCTGTTCCGTCCAGGGTTTGACGATAAACTACATCCGCGTCTAGGGTAAGACGATAAACTACGTCCAGCAGCAATGCCTCTGGTCAGGAGGTTTTGAGGAGCTTGGAACCACCTCTTTAATTGCTGGTGTTCCTAGGTACACCCTGACCCTGGATGGTAGCACCTGTTAGGGTTCCATCTATGGGCAAATAGTTAACACCGAAACTGAGGTAAAAGACCTTATGAAAGTGTAAAAATAGGTTTTAATACTAGAAATACATTGTAAAAAGATTATTACCAGAAATAAATTTTTGAAGAAAAAATATTACCAGCTATACATTTTTTTAAATAATATTACGAGCTATACAATACATTTTTGAGGAAAAAATATTACCAGAAATAAATTTTTGGCAAAACAAAATATTACCAGGAAAAAATGTTGTCGGCATTAAATAACACCAAGGTTAATATGCCGTAAAACAAAACAAAACAAACCAAACACGGCTGTTAGACATTGTTGATATAAATTTCTGCTATCGGATTCAAGACACTTATAAAATATGTGCTGCTCAAAAAAAAACATTTGATTTTTTTTAATACGTGTTAATTTTCACACTCTTGAAGATGTCCCATATGGATGAAAAGTTTGGATAAATATTAATTAACGATCTTATTTTTGTATCTGTAACAGCCAGGTTTGTTAAAAATGATTGGCAATTAAGAAAAGATGATGAATAAATTCAATCAATATAATATGTCTAATCGTTTTAATAGAATTATTGCAGTAAATATATTACAGCGATATTCATAAAACTTGTATCGATAAATATTTTATTTCTATATAAAGAAACCATTTATTCATAACAAAATCCGGTGTCCTGTCATTTCACTTACTTACAAATGATATATAATGAAAGTAAAAATAAAAGTATCCGCTTTCCCGATGAATACAAAAACACGTAATCTGAAAATCCCACTGCTTGAAAAGTCAGAACATGAATTTACCTGAAGACAATCCGGTTAACCGGTTAAAAGATTATTAGTCTCCTGTATTCTGCCAACTACTACATTTTAAATATAGTTAATTTTAGAAAACCTATAATGTTCTCCTAAATTTAACAGTTTTATTTACATAAATAATAACAGTGATATTTAAAATATATAATAATAATTGTGTTTTCTCAGTTGTTTTTTAATTATATAATTTCATATAACAGGCAGCCTTTTTATCAGAGGATACATTGAATATGCATGCCAATAATCGTAACTTTACACATAGATTTGTATATAAATTCAATTAATTTTAAGTAACGTGGATTTGTAATTTTATATTGAAAACAAACTTTAAAAATTAAATATTTTTTTATATTTTGTTGTCGTTGTGTAAAATATCTTTATTTTTTATGTAAACAAATGCGTTTTTTCTATCTTCTGCTATTTTTTCTGTTGATGCTATTTTTCAACTTAAAGAAAACAAATTTGCAATTAAAAATGTCCTTCATCGCCATTGACTTCCAAAAGGTTCATAAAACTAGTTCCGCCTCTAAGATCAGTTCAAATTCTCCTTACCCTAACCCTTGTGACTACTTTGTCATTCTATAACCAAGACACTTATAATCGCACCAAGCATTTGACCTCAGCCTGTGCCAGTCTACGCCCTAAACACTGGTAAGGACTTGAAGTGCCAATTTGTAAGCAGAGCCGCTATATCCGGCAAGCCGGAAGTCAAATGTTTGGCATCGAGGTTCGTCACCTTCTTCTCTGTGTGCAACTTCCGCTGTAGAACTTGATTTTTTTCTGTGTCAAAAAACTGGGTTTTAATGAAAATGAAATCAGAAAAAAATATATAAATTGCACACTGAAAAAAAAATAAACGATGGAGAAAAGGAAGACAGAACCGGATGTAGCAGTAGGATAAAAAAGAGACAAATGGAGATCCCTTTTAAAAAAATGGATGTCATCATTGAAGATTCTGTTATTAACAAAGTGGATCATCCTTTCGGGACTTCGGAGCGACGGCTCTAAATCATTGTTCAATTTGTTATTTAAAAGGAACAAAAGACGCTAGACAAAAAGAACTAGTCTCCTACCCCCAAAAGAACTAGTCCCCTACCCACAAAAGAACTAGTCCCCTACCCCCAAAACAGGCTACCGATTTCTCACTTCATATATCTTTATTTAAATTTATTCTTTTTTATTCTCATTTGTCATTGAAATACAACTTCTCGTGTTTTTTACTATTTCTTTATAATCGTATCAGTGGGGATAACTCTGTCTCCAACCCAACCTAAGAACAATTGTTAATGCAGGCATATACACAGAAACAGGCACACTCTTAAAATCACATTCTCTCACAGACTCAGAAATAAACACGGCACATACTCATTCTCTCTCTCTCTCTCTCTCTCTCTCTCTCACACACACACACACACACACACACACACACACACACACACACACACACACATATATATATATATATATATATATATATATATATATATATATATATATATAAATATATATATATATATATAATATAATGCAATAGAAAAGGCTCAAACACTAATATTCCATGGTTATAATTTATTACATTGGAATCGTAATCACGATAGGTCTGATGAATTGGATCGTGATTACAATTCCAATGTAATAAATTATAACCACGGAATATTAATGTTTGAGCCTTATATATATATATATATATATATATATATATATATATATATATATATTGACCACTAATATTATCTATCTATCTATCTATCTCTCCCTCTCTCTCACTCTCTATCTATCTATCTCTCTCTCTCTATATATATATATATATATGAAGACGGCACTAAATCATTGTTCAATTTGTTATTTAAAAGGAACAAAAGACGCCAGACAAAAAGAACTAGTCTCCTACCCCCAAAAGAACTAGTCCCCTACCCACAAAAGAACTAGTCCCCTACCCCCAAAACAGTCTACCGATATATATATATATATATATATATATATATATATATATATATATATATATATATATATATATATGAAGACTCCCATATAGGAAAATAAAGCTGACCACGATTACTTTTAACCAGTTTTCTTGTCTTCCCATGTCTTTATGCCATTATAATCTGTGAACTGATTTATATCATTTGGAAAATCGCTTTCAAATATTGTTGGAGACTTTTTCTATTTTGTACCTTTTTGGGGCACAATATCTCGATAGAATACATATTGTTGTCACAATCTGTTTCTTACCCACCCATTGAGAATTACTCGTACCATAGTCTACTCTTATTAAGATAGTAATCTGAATTTTAAATACATTATGTTTTCTTTAACATATTTCTTCGTAAAAACTGTAAAAAATGCAATTATATTTCATTCAATGCGCCGTTATTTTCGATGATTTGTTGCTACTCACCAGACAGCCCTTCTATACGTTTCAGGCATCATTCTGCTGATTTTGATATTTCGACAATTTTTTCAATCTTGGTTTCATTAAAGAAAGTTTTCAACTTTAAAGATTTTTTTTTAATGATCACGAGACTCATAGAAAATTAAAGCCGTAGGAGCAACCCAAACTTACTGCAACCGTAGCAGCAGTGGCGAATCCCGGAAAAGACAGCCCGATGGATTCCATCCATCTTCAGGCTGCTTTGAATTCTGGGTTTTTCTTCTAGACAAATAACCATCCAAGCCGATAGGAGCCAATCTGTCAAGCTATTTACCATAGCTGTGGAGAGAGCAGATGTGTCCATAGCTTTCCTATAGTTATATAATAAACTTGACTGGAATTTGATTTCGGATCTCCGGTACATCAATCCGAGTATTCTTCTCTTTTTACAGCGACCTAATAATATTTTAGTGAAATTTCAAGAGTATGCGATTAAGTAGAACTGAACCATTAAGTTTCAGTCTTTTTCCTCGGACATTCGTGCTGTGTGTGGAAATGCCTTTTCATGAAGAACAAAAGGATTATCATTTAAGATACTGTGTAAGTGCCATTAACGTTCTAATGTGCTCTAATTTCCGTTTATCAACGGCTATGTATGATTACTGGTTCTGATGATGCATTCATCTTTGTAATTAGTCACCCAAAACTGAAAATATTTATGACTAAAACTAAAATTTCATTTGGCTAACATTTATAAAATGACATAAATATATATGGATAACACTTTGTCTTTAGAAATAAATTAATTTATTTATAATCCGATCAATTGTTTTTGAATACCTGATCTCTAACTAAATCTGTTTGCACCGTACACTTAAATAAAATAAACACGAGGCTATTATTAGGCAAGAAAATATTCATAAAATAAAATAAAGGTTGTTATTATTAGTCAAGAAAATAATCATAAAATAAAATAAACACAGAGCTATTATTTCCAAAATTATTCATTTTTATCAAATGTTATCTACCATCACTCGGAGAAGAACCATATTTCCGAAACATGGAAGTCTTTGTGTAGCGATGTAAAATGATTTTGCTGTAATTTATTATAATAAAAATATTATAATATATATATATATATATATATATATATATATATATATATAGTTTAAGATATGCCATATTTCTGGGATAAAATGCTCAATATCAGAGATAGAGCGTCTGTAAATATAAAAGTGAACATAGAAGTCTGTTTCATGCTAGTTGCAATCGTCAACCCACACAATTGTTTCTAGAATGAAACAGACTGTCGCCTCTAATTGTTGGCATCTATGTTCACATTTATATATATATATATATATATATATATACATATATATATATATATATATATATATATATATATATATATGGCAAAAGTAACAAATCCATTAGTATATAATCCATGTGGATCCTAGTAATATAAAATATTAAAATTGATCCACAAAAGAACTCAATATATTAATTATTACAGGGCAAATAAATAATAATGTACAATAAAATCCAAAATCACCTGATATGGGGAATAACCTGTTACGGCGGACGAAGATTTCAATGTTTTAGTTTGTTCTTTCTTTAATAGTATATATATATATATATATATATATATATATATATATATATATATATATATATATATATATATATATATATATATATGAACATTGAAGTCAACACTCAGAGGCGACAGGCTGTTTTATGCTAGACGCAATCGTCAGACGGCCTGACGATTGCGTCTAGCATGAAACAGCCTGTCGTATCTGAGTGTTGACTTCAATGTTCACCTTTACATTTACATATGCTGTATCTCTGATATTGAACACTTTATCCCATAAATATAGCACACCTTAAAACTATATTTCTTCATATATATATATATATATATATATATATATATTCATTCATGAGGTGAAAGATATATGATGTAAGATGTAAAAGATTCCAGGTGACGTGTTTCCTCCCTTAGGATTTCCTCTGACAATATTTGTTTACGTAGACACGACTACACATCCGCACGAATGAAAGACGCGGAGAATTTAAAATTGAAAGAAATAAACACATTCAGTATCAATCTATATTTCTGAGATGAGGTATTATGTACATTATTTACATTATTCGGACTATTGTCATCATCTTTTTCGCCATATTTATCGATACGTTGTGATAAATATGGCGACAAAGATTAGGACAATAGTTCGAATAATATAAATAGTGTATATAAACAGACTTTTTTTAAATTTTTTTATATGTATTTTGGATAAAAAAAATCAAGGCAATTTAATTTATATTCTTTTCCTTTTTTTCCCACTATCTTTGTGACTAAATATCACACATTGTTATAATAGATGTTCTGCCAAGACTGGAAAAGCCTTGTAAAAATCTGGATGGAAATTTACTGTGTATGAAATAGCAATTAAAGCATTTTTTATACATTTTTCTTTAGTCAGTTGTTTTTTCCTTTAATTAGATTGGTATTTTATGCCACAATAATATCAGTATTCTTTCGCTGTGCAACTAATGTGTTTTTAATGTCTTTTTATTTTCAAATATCCTTTCTGTATTCATATATGCATTTATGTAAACATCCTGTATTTAATTCAGGATATTGTTTCTGCCAATCATTAGAGGTGATGGAGTAAATTTCTCCTTCCCTATTGGATGATTGTTTTGATTTCTATGGATTACGTCTTTATATTGATTTAGCTGTGACAAATTTTATGTTCAGTTTAGAAAAAGCATTGTCAATTGTAGTTGTATTAGACTTAATGGGTATAACAATATATTTGTCTGATTCATTGTATTTCAAAGCTTCGTATAAATATTGGTGGCTGCAAATTCTGTGTGTACTCAAGTAGTTCTGGATTTTATTTTGTTGTTATGATAGGAATACAAATTTATGAAATCATTTTTTTTACTTAATTTTCGGTGGGTACTAAGTTTTAAGTTGCTGTGAATGCAGTATAGCATGATATCTAGGAAATTACTTTTCCTAGGTATCATTATTTTCTTCCATTTCGTATGTAAATTTTATTTTATATTCGACTTTGACTAGTTTATCAACCATATCAGTAAAACAGTATCAGGAGATATATTAATAGGGCCTCGTGAATATATCGGAAGTATGTTTATTGTTTAGGTAAAATATATTGAACAGTGTTAAATTCGAGAAATTCTATGAAGATACATGCCGTCGCTCCTCTAAATGACGATCCCAGTGGTAACCTAAATATTTGTTTATAAAAATTATTAAATGTGAAATAACATTGATTTTTGATGAGATAGCATATTTTTTTTATTATAATATTAATGGTAAGGAGAGGTTTATCTTTTATAGATGATTTTTTAAGAGATTTTTTAAGATGCATTACAAGCATTTAGACATTCATCCGGGTCATTAGTGTAAAGTGACTTTATATCTAGACTGACCATGAGTTTGTCAGTCATATGTATTTCCATTAGGTTTTCAACCAGCTTTCCTGAATATTTTATATGCGATGGACTGATTGTTAGAAGAAGAGGGGTTATTTTTTTTTTTTTGTTATGGCGTTTGTCAGTTTATGGGGAGCGCATCGATATATCTTCATTTTTAATTAGTTTCCTTATCAGCTTATTATATTTTGTCCGTTTCAGTAATTATTTTATGTTTATTTTTTTTCATTTGCTTCGCAATGGTTTCGTTATGTATTCATTTTTCATCGTAAATTTTTTTATTCATTGTGACAATCCCAGCACCTTTTTGCGCGGATGTAATGTAGATTTCCTCATTTCTTCTACGTTCCTTGGTGCATTCAGTTGTCCCTGTGGTAATGTTCTTCCGTTGTTGGTTTCTATAGTGGCAGTGATTATTCTTTGAATAAAGCCTTTGGTGAATTCTATGTAATTTTGTTTATGATATTTTTACTAATATGTAAAGTAGGTCTCTTTACGAATCCCGGTAGCGAATTTCAAGCAGAAGCTGGGGGCTTCCAGTTCGGTATTGGATAGCTTTATATCCGAAAGATCCTCTGTTAGATCGGGTCTTCAAACAGATTTCCACCTGCTATTAGTACATAGGGTTTTGAGTTTATATCTTCTTTTATTTTTAGCTTTTTGGTTTTGGTTGTTCTATTGTTTTTGCAAATAAGCCATTTCTGTCTTTCTTACAACGTTCCTTTTGCGGAGGTGGATATTATTATTTCTAGCTTTTTGAAAGGTTAATTTTTTTCCTTTATTTCCTTTTTTCCCAGTTCCTCAGTAGATTATTTTCAGAAATGACATCGAAAATATGTGATGGGATTTTCTTAATACTTTATGTGCGCATCGTGTGTTGACCTTTCCTTCGATGCATTTTAATAAGAATATATTTTTCGCATTCTAAATGAATTTGTTGATAGCGAAATGTTTTTATATATATTGCTTTATATTTTTAGTATTTTTTCATGTCGTTAAAATTAAAATCTCCATGATCAGTGATTCGTGCGCATGTGTAGTCGCGTCAACATAAACAAACCGAGTACGATGAAGTTCTAAAAAACCAAATGCATCACATGAAAACACTTTCCACTTCTTTGTTATACATCCCATCGTCCAAAATTGTTCCTAAGATATATATATATATATATATATATATATATATATATATATATATATATATATATATTGATATATACAGATATGGGCATTGAAGACGAAACCCAGAGTTGACAGTCTGTTTCATGCTAAACGCTATCGTAAGTAACATGGCCTGACGTTTGATTTAGCATGAAGCAGACTGTCGCTGATGGGTGTCAATTTCAATGCCCACTTTTTAGTTATATGCCATATATCCCTGATAGACTTCAGGGGATATTGGCCCTCGTTCGATGGTGTTCTTTCGGAGGATTGGCGCGATTGCGTCTCGATTAAGGAACGAGCCTCGCGAAACGGAGTGGCTCTTGCAGCGTGTCTCACTGGCGAAGGTTCGAGGTAATGCTTTCTCCATCATAGCGGCTGGCAGAGGATAGAAAAAAAAATTCTTTATAGTTCCGTTGTTCTGGAATTGCCATCATTGGCCGACTGAACTTGCTTTGTTTCAATTATTGTTTCCCTTAGATTGAACTTACCATTTCTTTTTATACTATAACGTATTTCAGTGTCAGGAAACTAATGTTGATATTTCACATATTTATATCAGACTTAACTTTAAAATATAAAATCAGTATCTTTTAGTTTTTTAACAAACTGTTTTTTTTGTTGTTTTAGTCGTTTAACACAAAAAGGAACATCCCTCCAATTATTTCTTTTAAAAACTTTCTTCAATATAGCATTCATTAAAACTATATTTTATCACTCATTCATACACACACAGATACACAGACACAAACACAGACACAGACACACACGAACACACGCACACACACACACACACACACACACACACACATATATATATATATATATATATATATATATATATATATATATATATATATACTTATAAAACGTTTTAGGATTGACAAGCTCCAAGGAATTTAGGCCGAGGAGTGAAATGGCTATATAAATGAGGTACAAGTGAATTTCATTGTTGTAATTCATATCTATGCTCTATAATAAATATATGTAGCTTTCTTTTGTGGGTCAGTTTTAATATTTTTTATTAATAGGATTCATTTGGATTACTTCCCCACGGATTTTTTACCCATATATATATATATATATATATATATATATATATATATATATATATATATATATATATGCGGTGTATAGGCTAGCCGTTACGTAAGTTAATTTTAAAATGTATATCTGTTTATAATAATTTTGGCGTAGTTATATATTGTACTGTGATTACAGTTTATTCATTTTAAAATTTATAAGTGTCATTTACAACTAACGGGATTTCTGTATACATATATATATATATATATATATATATATATATATATATATATATATATATATATATATATATATATATGTGTGTGTGTGTGTGTGTTTGTGTGTGTGTCTGTGTGTGTTTGCGTATTTGTGTGTGCGTGCCTATGTCCATGTGTTTGTAAAAATATATATTTTTGATTTATTTTGGAGTTGTAAGTATTATTTTAAAGTGAGATTACTTGTCTTTTTTTTTATAAAAACAAAAAGTAGATTACCTTCAAAATAAACCGTAATTTATATAAAATCAATCTGCATCAAGGTATTTAAGCAGATGTTTATTTGCATGTCTACTTAGAACCATCAACTCATTACTTTTGCTTAATAAGCTAGGGCTATTTAAGTGTTTTAACCAATTTTTCAACCCGACGTAAGTTACGACAATTTTCTGTCCTGTTATAAGAGTTGGCTCTGCTGTAATATCCTAATTCTTTAATTGCCCAATATATTTTGAGAAAGCAGTCATATTTCTCTGTTTTATCTTCAATCATTCGATTATGGTAGAAACAATATTTCCAGTGATTTTTAATGACACCAAAATAAAATTGAACATAATTAACGGAATATATGCTTGCTCGGTACACAGTATTATCAGTAATACATTGTTGCATTTTTCATTAAAAATTACGCTGGAAATATATTTGTTTAATATAAAGTTGTTATGTTGGCATATGGATTTGCCTATGTTATTTACTCAGCTATTGCTGATTTTAACAATAATTTTGTTAAAAATCTTTTTTAGTGAATGCTCAAATTAAATTTATGAAAATTCTTCCTTTATTCGTTAGAACATTGCGATTAAAAGATGGATTAAACCATTTAATTTTACGCTTGTGTTGCTTCTGTTCATTTTTAGCTTCCTTTTTTTTACTAAATACTCTAAAATTACTTTATGACTGCTTACACACACACACACACACACACACACACACACACACACACACACACACGTATATATATATATAATCTAAAAATAAACACGCTAAAATTCAACCTCATCCTGTACCGTACGCTGACGGCTTAGTGGGAGAAGTTCGGACTGACGCAAATTCAGTCGGCTTTCGATCCTAGCTAGAGGCAACCGGACGTCTCGCCACACTGATGAGCTGCGAAACAGTCTGTCTGTGGATGACAAATATATATATATATATAGAGAGAGAGAGAGAGAGAGAGAGACAGACAGATACAGTGTCCTGATTAAACAAGATTCTTTTTTTTTCAATTTACATGGGTGTTTTGTAATTGTCTCAACAAGCTTGCATGTTATTCTCCATTGATGCTGTGGCATTTGTTGACGAAAAAACAATTCCATTTACCGCCAAAACTGAGGCCATCACCATCTCTGCTGATGGACCTTGTCTTTCGTCGGTTGAATCGGTATGTTTTCACCGCATGGATTGTATCCATTTCTCTGGCTCAGAATGATGAAACCAACACACAATCTTGGTTAGGAAACGTTCAAGAAACCTAGCTGGGTCTGCCTCGAATAATGTCAGATGTTCCAGCAATATTATCAAACTGATGCACTTTTGATCGGTTGTGACACTCACCTCATCGACCCCTTCGTCATGCAAATTTAACTGTGCAAAATTATCTCAACTCTATCACGGAATATGCTAATAGCATTGACTATTTACAGTCAATATTCTATCAAACATTAACATGAGGTAAACCCGATTAATGGTTCCTCGGTGGTGGCAATTGCAGGACATCCAGGCCTTGCGTCAAATTCAAGATTCTCCCTCCCCTTCCTAAACTCAGCTGTCCTCTTTTTCATTGTTGATAAATAACCCAGTAAGGATGAATGTCGTTGGGGGCTCAACCCTTTTTCTAGAGGTAATTGATAACACCACGATGCTAAACTTTGTCCATTTTCAATTCGCTACTAGTTACTTTGACGTTTTCTTTGAACAGTTAGATATTAGTTTTCATGGAACAAAACCATGCAGTTAATAAGAAAATGTGTGAACTTAATGAATACAAGATTAGAAGGCTTTATCATCACTTCTTCATAGTTATTTTATGAACTTCTCAGCCCACCCCCATATAGTATCCATTATTTGCTTATTTTATATAAGCACTTATACGGATATTTAATCTTAAAATGAAGGTGGAAACACTCCAATATGCAATATTTTTTTATATCAGATAACAATACATCATTGGAGATCAATATCAAATATGATATCAAAGAAACATTTTGAATATGAATTTAGTAACTAAATTGAAAGCAACTTTATCATTTTTGTATCATTTTTCACTGTTTGTATAACAAAACATTAGTGTATCTAATACCAAATGACGTATGAAACAAAGTTTATAAAAATTGTTTTGCTCACTTACATATGTAGTAATTTGAATCACCGGAGCCAATAGACCCCAGAGCATCTCATTAAGTCTACGAATATAAATATGGAAATGTCTGATTGCTGAAGTTTTTTGCCAAATTTGAAATTAGATAATTTAGGATATTTTAGACTTAAGTAAATTTTTACCACTAAGTAGACATAAATATATTTAAAATAAGCCAGCCGAACAGAATTCACTTTTCTGTTAATGGAGTTTAGGCGTATGATCAGAATTTTGTATGCAATTTTAAGTGTAACTCGAATAACATCTGCGTAGAGTGTCTCCTGAAACGACATAGCGAGCCTGTCTATCAAACAATTCAGTATTCATCATCAAGTGATGTGTAGTTTCAAATGGCCCTTGTCTAAACATACCTTCGTAAATTTGATATAGTGAACATGAAGTTTTCTTTGTATTTATTGTTAACGTCTTCTAATTCCAAATCTAATGACAAAGACAAAAAATCATCCACAGATATATGTTCTATACAGAAGAACGCAAATCATCCACAAGTATATTTTCGATAAATATTCTTCTAATAGAATCACTTTTTTCATATTGCGTAATTTATTTAAAGATTCTCTGATGAAAGATCTTAATTTGATTCCCTATAGAAACAATTTAATTTTGAAGGAAAGAACAATGATTGAATAAAAGGAATATGTTTGATCTCATATGGCAGAGCCAAGAAAAATCATTTTGCTTGGAAAATGGAAACTCCATAATTATAGTATAGTATTGTTTTCAGATATTTAAAACCCTCTCATTTCATCCAAATATTTAAATGAATTGAAATTAAATTATACACATACATCGTGAACAATGGCGTGACAGCTGACATATTTCTTAGCATTTCTGCCTACGTAAAGATAGTAGTATCTTTGTAATATGCCTTAAACCTTACATAAGAGTATATCATTTGCGTGCTCTTCGAAACTTTTTACATATATGTTGTGGATTCCGGGAATGGAATCCTGCACAAATAAATAAACAACGCCAGCAATTGAAATAGGAAAATAAGTGTATTGAACGTAATAATACAAACTTGAAATGAAGATTAGTAGTCCAGGAATGCGGGTTAGTAGAAAAGTTTTAATACAAGTCTCTGTAAGTGAAGCCGTAACTCTCTTTCTCTCTCTCTTTCTTTCTCTCTCTCTCTCTCTCTCTCTCTCTCTCTCTGTGTGGACTCTACGTATCTCAACCTTATCTCAACGTATCTCTTCGTATCTCCCACTCTGTCAGTATAAGTATACTTTAGACGAGTCCATCTTGTGTAAAAGGGGAGAGCCCCAAAACACCCCCTCCCTGGCTTCTTTTTGGGGGAGAATTAATATTTTTTCGCTTATGGTCTATTATTAGCGGTTCTGTGAATTTTCTTTTCCTGCTTGTTCTTCTAATCTTCGTGACTTCTTGTGGTCTTTGAATTTCAAATTCTTCAAAAAGTGTCTCCATTGAGTCTTCATTTTCCGCTTGGTTCCTCTACTCGTCTTTTTTGTAGTAGATTGATATGTCTCCTGTGAGTGAATTTCTTTGCCTTGGGTCGTGTACAGAAACATTCCCCAGTCTGTTTATTATCGTACCTGGTTCCCAGTATGCCATATTATTCTTAAACATTCTGAAATAGACCCGTTCGCCTGGTTTGAAGGATCTTATAGGCACTATCGGTGTGTGCCGGTTTTTGTTTTTGCTGGGTAATAGTTTATAAAAAGAAAACGTATTTTGCGAGCAAACATCACTTCAGCTGGCGAAAGGCCAGATGGTGTGTTTCCGTTCGGGGTGATTATGTAGACTTGTAGGAACTGTTGTATCGTTCTTTCTGTTCGTACGTCCTCTGCTTTTTTTCAAGGGTCTCTTAAGCGTGTCCACAAAACTTTCGGCTTGCCCGTTAGATCGTGGATGGTATGGTGCTATTTTAATATGTTTGACTTGATGAGTCGCACAGAATCCTTGAAAGTCGCTCGAGGTGAATTGGGTACCATTATGCGTTACCACGCAATCTACCACGCCGAATCTTCCGAATAACTCGTGTAGACAATTAATAGTGTTTTTGTATCTGAAAACTTCTGGCCACTTGCTAAAACAATCTACCGTTATCAAGTAGTAATATCCATCTATGGGTCCTGCATAGTCCGCATATATTCTAGACCAAGATCTGTTCACCCTAGGCCATGGTTTTTGTATAATAGGTGGTGCCTTTGCTGCCGCAGCACAGCCTCTACATTTTTCTACCATTTGAGTAATGTCGTTATCCATATTAGGTCAGTACACGAAACTTCTCATTAACGCTTTCATCCGATTTTTCCATGGCTGTCCTAGATGAATGTCCTTCAGAAATCGTCTTTGTAAAGATTTGGGTATGACCACTCTCTCATTATAAAGTAATACCTGATCACAAATTGAAAAACTGTCCGCTAGATTTCTTTCTTTTTCTTCTATTTTTCTCTTTGTACTTCGTATGAATTCATCCATTTCAGCTTCTCTTCTGATTTCTAACAAGGTCACTGGTAATTCCCTTACTGTATTGTTTAGCACTTTACTAATTTCGTCTTCGGCTCGCAAAGCCGATATTACAGAGTCTTCCAGAGGTTAGCATTTCGCAGGTACCAATCTAGATAATCCATCCGCATGACCAATTTTCTTTGATGGTAGGAACTCTAGTTTGAAATTGTAATTCAATAATATAATTCCCCATCTCAGAAGTCTGTTGGCTGTGTAAATTGGTAGTCCTTTTTTCGATCCGAATATAGTGAGAAGAAGTTTATGGTCAGTTTGAAGAGTAAACTCTCTTCCATATATGTATCTGTGAAATCGAGTTTTGGCGAATATTATGCCTAACGCTTCTTTCTCAATTTGCGAATAATTCCTCTCTGTCGGTAATAACGATCTAGATGCGTGAGCTATAGGTTTCCTTGTGCCATCCTGCATCTTGTGTAATATACAAGCACCCACTCCGTGTGAGCTTGCGTCGCTAGCAATGATAATTTCCAGTTTGGAAATGCATCAGTGCTAGATCAGACGTTAATTTCTTTATGATCTCCTTAAAAACTTTCTGACAATCTTCCTTCCAGTTCCATTTGTTCTCTTTTTTCAATAATTCATTGAGGGGAGCCCTCAATTTGTGCATGTTTTCAATGAATTCACTGTAATAATTCGCTATACCAAGAAAGCTTTGCAAATCTGCGACATTTTTCGACTCAGTCATATTTTTTTATTGCAGATGCCCTATCTGGATCTGGTTTTCTGCCACTTTCATTAATTATATGGCCTAGATACTTGATTTCTTTTAGAAAAAATTGCATTTTTCTCCTTCACATTAAAACCAAAATCCTGAATTCTTTTAAAGACTACTTTAATGTGTGTTTCGTGTTCTTCTACATTATCGCTTTTGATCAAAATGTCGTCTAAGTAAGCAGTAGCAAATTTCTGTCCCATGAGCATGGTGTCCATCGTCTGTTGGAAGATTGACGGTGCTACTTTTATCCGAAATGGAAATCTTTTACATTTGTCCTTTGTGAGTATTGATACATAAAATCTTTGTACTTTCTTCTTCTACTGGAATCTGAAGATAAACTTCACTTAGATCAATCTTAGAAAAATACCTTACCACCGTTAAGCTTGGTAAATATTTCTTCCGGGCTTGGCAATGGGTAGTGATAATCCTTGATAGCCTTGTTTAACCCAGTCGAGATATCTGTGCAAACATTGGTTTCTCCGGATTTTTTCTTTACGTAGAGCATTGGTGCTGTCCATTCACTGAATTCGATTTGTAAAAGGATTCCAGTTTGTACCAATCTATCTAACTCCTTTTCATTTTTTTCTATGGTTGCGAAAGGCACCTTTGGCTTGAATACTGGCTGAACATTTTCCTTTAGTTCAGCCAGTATTCAAGCCAAACTCCAAACTTATTACATCGTCCCAAAGGACTTGGCAACTATGGCCCAGATATGGCAGCAATACTCCATTTTTTCAGACTTTAAACACTGGAGCGATGCAATTAACCAACCATGTTTCAGCATCTTTATATAAATATAGGATTTCCAATTGAGTTCTGGGAAGATCTTGAGTTACAATAGTTCAAGATAAGGAACCTTCTTGAGGAAAGGGCCATTCATTCACCATGGTAGGTGAAAGTATGGAGTCTGTTTGGTTTCGGCCATATTGTATTTTACAAGACAGTCCTTCCCCATTGAGCCACTTGGGATAGGTCAGAGAAGAGATGAACTGCTAGGCTTTGGGCTTCCATATTTTAGAGGTTCACCTGTAAACTGTTGTATTGTCTATGTCGATACTCACTAATAATCTGGGTATGATCTTAGGTAGGTCATTAATATACAGTTGAAAGTGGGTAGGAATGAGGCGGGTACCCCCTCGAGCACATGAAATGATCCATTGTTCTATCGATAGATATATGAATAAACCTTATATATAAGATGTAAGAAAAAGTGGAAAAAGTTATCGTGTAACGTCTTTCGACCCTTAGGGCTTCATCGGACTATATTTGTTTACGTTGATGTGACTCCACATGCACACGAACGAGAGGCGCAAGGAATTTCAAATTTAGATTTCTGTTATGTGTATTCTTTATAATCTAGCCAATTTCATTTAAATTACTTTTCTTTTTTGTTTCCACCACTTTTGTTATTAAATATCCTACATTGTGATAACAGAAAATCTGCCAAGAATGGTGAAACTGTGTAAGATCCTGGGCGCAAAATTACTGTGGAAGAAACTTGCGATTACGGCATTTTTTAAACATCTTAGTGAATTATTTTCTCTTTTAATCAGAGCAGCATTTTATATCAAAACTGAGGTCAGTGTACCTACGGTTATCCACTAATGCGTTAAATGTATTGATTTTGAAATATCACTTTCGTGTTCATATATTTTATTTAAACATCTTAAAGTTTCTCCAATATACACTTTCCTGCAATCTACGCGTATAATAGAGTAAATTCCTCCTTCAAATTTTGGCTTTCATTTGTTGATTTTTTTTATTGATTCTTTTATTGTTTTAGACGTAGTTGTGACAAAATTTATGTTGAGTTTAGATAAATTGTAATTGTGATAGAGATAGTGGGTAGAACAGTATATTTTTTCAATTCGCCTCAAGAAAGCCTATAACGCCACTAAGATGCAAGCGAGGACTGAAATGAAAAGTCTGTGGAAGAAGCAGTAAACCATTCATAAACATTTAAAGAGTTAAACCTTTACTCCTGTTCAAAAGACCGCGCAGGCGTTTGGAGAGGACGTGAGGTGAACCTGTCTCCTCCTTTTGTGAAGAAAAACATGAAGAAATAAATAAATAATAAATATTTCAGATTTTGGGTTGATAAGTTGAAGTAGAATTAAGAAGGAACAGGAAACCCTATCTTAAAGAGAAAAAAAGGATAAATTTCTACACTTGTTCCAAAGAATGAAGAATGGGGTTGAGTGTGAACGGGATGACAGTTAAATGTACATATATATGGATAAACATTATATATATATATATATATATATATATATATATATATATATATATATATATATATATATATATATATATATATGTGTGTGTGTGTGTGTGTGTGTGTGTGTGTGTGTGTATATGTATATGTATATATTATAATATTTTTTTAAAATATGATTCCTTCGCTACATAAGAGTTCTCATGTTTCAAAAGCGGGAGCCGAGACCCCTAATATAATTTTTGAAGGTAAGTTGAATTAAGGTGTCTGGTCACGCTTCCTCGTCAAGCGAGAATTTGGGACTGTCTTTTTAAAAATAAAAGCAAAAATACTAAGGAACTCCGGATTATTTACCTAACGTGTTCTTTCCTATTTTTCTGCATACCTGCACAAACACACACACACACACACACACACACACACACATATATATATATATATATGTACACAGATATAATTTATTTCTTGCATTGATTAATTCATTCCGTGGTCATTAAATTAAATTCCGAGATTTTCGTATGAGGAAGCAGGATATAACTCGTCCCGACACCCCATAATGTCGAGAGCAACTCCCTTAATAGTTTAGTCCAGGGTGGGGTGCCAAACTACAATTTCCCCGGAATACGCATTTTATGCTGCCTTTTGGAACTTGAAATATGACAAAGAATAGCATTTATTTATTTAACTCATCTGCAGTTAAATAATTAGATTAATAAATAATTTGTTAATATTTGACATTTTCTTAATGTAAGAGCGACTTTGCACTTTTATTTTGTTCTGAATAAAATCTCTATGTATTTAAAAACTGAATACGCAGATCCAAATTAATCATTCACTGAAATTAGACGTCCTTTTACAATATTAATTAATTTCTTTGACACGTGAACATGCATAAAATTGCCCGCTTTGTAAGATTTTTGGAGAAGGATGATTTCGGTGATCAAATCTGATGTAAGACTTTCTTCACATCCTTAATGTTTCAGCCGCTATTATTTTGTTTTTTTTTGTTTTTTTACTCAGTCTTTATTCTGCACTGAATTGATGATTATTAGTAGTAGTCGACATAATGGTGTGGTTTTTAGATTCTGATATGAAATACATTTATTTTATACACATTTTCTTTCTAATTTTGATTAGCTTCGTCAATTCAGTGATAAACTTTCTTTCTCCATTCTTTCAGACGATTTATTTAGATTAAAGCTTTCAGAAAGAACGAATAAAATGTTGATGAAAAGAAAGGAAATATATATTAGAAAAATAAACAAAACTAATAAAAAACATGATATAATAAAATATTTCATCTTCGAAAATCAATTATACTATATAAAAATAAAACATCCTGTACAAGAGTGAGATAAATAGAGAGAGAAGAGAGAGAGGCGGATAAATAGTGTGTGTGTGTGTGTGTGTGTGTGTGTGTGTGTGTGTGTGTGTGTGTGTGTGTGTGTGTAATTGGTGTATTTGTGACTTGTCTTCTCTCCGGTCAAGTTTGTAATTATGGATGTAACACTGCTTAAGAAATAAACGACAAATACAAAATAACTTGTTCATTCATCCCGAATTCTGTGACTGATTAAAATAATCACATTCGAAATTAATCACACATTATTAAAAATGGAAGTTTCTGTTATTTTTTGTTAATAATCATTTCTCACGTCGTTGCCAAATAGACGTCAACGAATGTCTGAAGATTCAGAAGCTTCATTCTTTTCTTCTTTGTTTTAGATGGAAGGGTTCTGTTTTGTTTCCTTTCTTAAGTTTTCATTCAATACAATTATTCAGAAGTCATTCCTATTTGCTATTTTCTCCTGACATAACGTCAGCTTTAACATGAGAGATTCACAGGAAATAAAAATACACGTTCTGATCGTAGCACAAGCTACTAATCATAGATAATTGATAACCAGTTTCGTTATGACGTCCTGGGTATGACGAAAAACTACATCCGCGTCCTTGGTAAGACGATAAACTACGTCCGACAGCAAGGCCTCTGATCAGGAAGTTTTGAGGAGCGTGGAACCACCTCTTAATTTCTGATGTTCCCAGGTCCACCCTGACCCGTGGTTGGTAGAACATGTTAGTGTCCCAGCTATAGGCAAATAGTTAACACCCAAACTAGGGTCAAAACACTATGAAAGTATAAAATAGGTTTTAATACCAAAAATACTTTTTTTTTTAATTATTATCAGAAATACATTTTTGAAAAAAATATTACCAGCTATATATTTTTGAAAAACTAATATTACCAGCGAGTGAACAATATTACCAGAAACCGATTTTGTGAAGGAAACAGTATTCCCAACAATGAAAGTTTTGTCGGCATTAAGTAACCAATTGAGGTTGATATGTCGTAAAACAGACCAGACCAAACCAAACCAAACCAAACCAGTTTCTTTATGCGAACAGAAACAGAAACAACGAAAATGTGTCTCTGAGCAATTACCAACTTTGCACCTAGTGTAGTGCATAGAAATCGCATGTCATCTCTGCTGCTTCTGGAAGCGTTAGCAACTGTGGAGCACACAGAAAATATTACTAAGCGCGATGGTTCTAGGAACATTACCCATGATTTGTCCAACTTCTTCCCATAAATCCTCATGATCAATGCCAGCGCCTATATCGACCACCAAGAGGCGGAGATCGACATATGAATTGAGGGTTTGGCTGTCCATGTTCCAGCAGGAGCATTTCAAATATTCCATGTCATACACGAGTGCCTGTCAGATAATTTCTAGGATCATGTCACCCTTAATTTTTCGCTTTCGATATGTCATGGGTTGAATCTATTGTGGCGCTGAATGGTTTCCCTCTAGACGACATCTGTCTACTGAACTCAAGCAGCAATCCAACTAACCCAAGGACACGTTAAAGAGCGTTATTGGAGGTGTGATGGCAACATGAACAAAAACCTGAACTTAACCTACAATAATTTCTGAAATTGAGGGCGCATCAAAAAATATTTCTGCTCCCTATGTTGAATATGCGTTATATAGTGTGTTTGTGTGTGCGTGTGTGTGTGTGTGTGAGCGCGCGCGCGTGTGTGAAGTTTAAATCTAGGTGATGGGGA
>OZ038490.1:119036001-119056001 GCA_964036315.1 Acanthosepion esculentum | reverse complement strand
TGTAGAATGAATAACATTAGTTTTTAGACATATATACCATACCATGCGATTTTTCTCTAATACTTTTATAGATATTAGGTGAACTGTGATTAGACCTTGAGTGAATGTTTTTTATAAGCTTTATGACAGCTCAACATTAACCTTGCAGAAAATATCCCTTTCGATAACATTCGGCAAAAACAAATAATTATATAAAAAAAATATGGAATATTATTTTAATGGATGTACTCCAGAAAATATATTTGGTTTCCGGGAATATTAATTTCGAATAGTCTCCTTTTTACAACGAATCTCTCTATGCAAAGGAAGAATATAATATTAAATGTAACATAAATTGACATAGATGATGACAGATTTCGATTCTCAAGAATCGAAATCTATGCCATCTTAAATCAGACAGGAATAAACTAAAGTATTATTCTAATTATAACGAATACAGTTAAACTCAGTGTTTCAATTACTTCATTATTTCTGTTTTACGAACGACTAAAGACGTATGTCGGACGTATGTATATCCCAACACAATGTTTTCAAATCAGCCTCGTCTTATTTGGCCCCGTGTCTGAACAAGCTGAAATAAATAATGATTTGTACAAACAAATCACCTTTTAAATAAAATGCAGCATTCATCTGAAAATGATATGAATATTTTAGATCAATGACATAAAAAGAAAATGAAATTGCTTCCACTTTTACAAACACGATTTTTGTCTTTCTTAAAATTGTGTTATGAAATTAGATATTTTAATTAAAATCTTGTGTTTCGAAACAAAAATTGCTTTCAGCTTCGTAATATACATATTTCTCTAATGTTTTCTTCATCAATTTACTAGATACATTTCGATTAATAATGAAATGAAAATAAAATTGGAGACGTTACATACATCTGGACGATGTCAGAAATACACAACCCACAATTTACTGATCGCGACCACGAATGCGAGGTCAGTTGTCGAATTATATCAACACTTCACACGGAAACATTAGAAAACACTTCATTATTTATACAGAGCAATACCCCAGAAGAAATGTACCACATTTTATTACACCTGTTATTCCAATAAATCCATCAGACCTTCAGCTGAAAAACTAACGGCTTTGGAAACTAGAATGTCAAAGATCTTAAAGTAGGTACTAATATATTCCATTTTTAATATCTTCCATATTTAATATATTCCATATTTAATATTTTTCATTTTTAATATTTTCTAATTTGAATACTTTCCATTTTTAATATTTTCCATTTTTAATATTTTTAATATTTAATTTTTTCCATATTTTATATTTTCCATTTTTAATATTTTCCATATTTAATATTTCCCATATTTAATATTTCCCATATTTAATATTTTCCATTTTTTATATTTTCCATTTTTAATACTTTCACTAGTTAATATTTCCCATATTTAATATTTTTCATTTTTAATATTTTCCATATTTAATTTTTTACATATTTAATATTTTCCATTTTTAATATTTTCCATATTTAAATTTTTCAATTTTTAATATTTACCAAATTTAATATTTCCCATATTTCATATTTTCTATTTTTAATACTTTCCACATTTAATATTTTCCATTTTTAATATTTTCCTTATTCAATTTTTCCATATTTAATATTTTCCACTTTTAATATTTTTTCCATATTTAATATTTCCCATATTTAATATTTTCCATTTTTAATATTTTCCATATTTAATTTTTTTCCATATTTAATATTTTTCATTTGTAATTTTTTCTATATTTAATTTTTTTCATATTTAATATTTTCCATATTTAATATTTCCCATATTTAATATTTTCCATAATTAATATTGTCCACATTTAATATTTTCCACATTTAATATTTTCCATATTTAATATTTTCCATTTTTAATATTTTCCATATTTAACATTTTCCTATTTAATCTATCGGTATTTCAGGCTGTGTATTACTTTTTATAACCTTGCGTTTTTCGATATCTCTATGAAAACACATTACTGGTTTAGTTAAAATACTAGTAAACATTTGAGATTGTCATAAGCAAGACATGTTTTATGCGATTCGTGTATCCCCTGTGAAAACCTTCAGAAATAACAAACATAATGCGAGAACAGGAAAGAGAAAGCTGAGAAGTGGGAAACCAACCTAAAACTCAGTAGAAATAAGGCAATGTTTCAAATCAAAGGACCAAGAATACCTTACGTCCATTCCATAGACTCAAAACAATATGAAGTATTCTTAGGTTCTATCGGAATTGGAAGTAAACAGAGCTTTGTGCGTATATCAATAAGGCAGACATCTGGCCATAGAAACTCTCTTTTGCAACGACATGTTTCAGATTGTATGTCTTCACTTAGTGAAATCTATAGGTGAAATCTTTCATGTTCTGCTTTGGTTTAATATTTTATTGAACGAATTCTATTGAGCCAAGATGACAGCCGTTCAAACCTTACGTCATTTAATCAGTCATTCTTGTGTGTTGAACATTAAGATTTAATGCAAGTTGGCGTATTTCGTGTCAAGGACTATTCAAAATCACATCGTATACATAGATCTATAATCGAAGAAGGTAATTTAGTAAATAACTTAAACACGAAATAATAACTATGGTGATGTATTAACTTAAAAAATAATGCAATCTACAAAATTCAATGTTGAATAACTATTGTTAAAACAGCAATAACCACGATAATAACTGGAATAATATTTTGACTATTATCTTTGCTTAACATAAAAAGACGTTAGTAACATTTGATAAGAATTCGATATTTATCTTCCATGTCTAATGCAATTGTTTATTCACTATAATTTGAATCGAGGGTATGCGGTTTTAGGTCTTATTCGAAAGTTCGATTTTCTTTCTACAATGCAACCCAATCATCTCGATGACTAACCTCATAAGCCTAGGCCCAATTTTGCCCTTGTTAGCTTTGGGGTTATCTGCTAGTCAAACGCCGTAGATCCTAAGCCATTTGGCATACTGAGGAGACACCCAGTACATAACATCCTTCAGTATCTCTTAGTTTAAACGCAGCATGTATTAGAATCATCAAAGATGATGGACATTAAATTATATTAAGGAGCTATGATATTTCATCGCGTGAAATACATTAAATAACAGAAGTGTATACCATATTATTATTGGATTTATTTTCTCTATTTTCTCCATGAGTATCATATATTTTGTTGTTCGTACAAGCAGATTCATCGTTGATATTATGCACACAATATTTTTGTCATTGTACGCTTAGATCTTCGTCAGATATCAGTCTTTGTTATCTTAAACTTGTTGCAATTTCAAACAGAAACCCTAATTCTATCCGATGGGAGAAGTTGTATGCTTAAGGGAGATAACTCATATCAGCTTTTACTGACATCCCTTAGTCACCTTCCTATCACTTGTTCCTTCTACTGAATGACTTCCACATATGACTTTCCCAGAAATAAATGATTTAATCCACTATTGCATATTTATCATGCCTACTGCACATAGCCTATAATATACCCATTCTGTTATAGGTTCTTTATACTTTTAAATTATTACTGTTATTGTTTTTTTAATATTTAATGGTATAAACACCTTTTCGTGGTCGAATTGTGTTATACCGTATTCACCATGAGGAATTTCGACACACGATTCGCAAATGATTTATTTTAGACAGAGTGGGATATTATATATTTATGAAATAAACGATGTTCAGTCTGTAGATAAGACCATGGCAAATGACCACGGAGTAAAATAAAAAAAGAATCAATTGTGTATATATATATATGGTAAAATTTCGGTATGAAGTGTATACCGACAACTCTGAACAACTTGAAAATGTCTCAGTAAACTCTGGAAGATATTGAAGGGCTGGAGATCTGTGGAAGTATTTGCATCATCCAGGAAGAATTCGTTAAAGCCCTTAAGGTTTTATGAAATGTGCAGCCATTCTGTAAAAGCAAGCATAAGCAGTGCTACAATTTGAATGAGGAGAATAATGAGGTAGGAAAGTACTGTTGTATTTTGAGATGCGTAATAACAAGATTATTGTCTTCAAAATTCTGTGTCCCTTCTGGACCTGGGCGATAATGACATTCCGCAATTGCATGTCCTTAGTAGCAATTAGTAAATATTGTTTTTCTATATCTCATATATTTATCTGTTCTGCCAAATATTAACAAAATATTATTAAGGATCGTTATCCGCTGCTTTCTACTGTCTATTGGGTCTTCAGTATTTTGTGAATGTCTTGGTTATCCAACCCCTTTTTTTACATTCCCTGCCCTAGAATTTTCGCTTTTTCTCTCTCTCTCACTCTCTCTCTCTCTCTCTCTCTCACTCTCTCTCTCTCTCTCTCTCATTCTAAGTATAAGTGTTCTTTTCCTTTCCCATTTACTTTAATACTTGTCGATGAATACGTCTTCAATCCATGATATTGTTAACATCAATTTGAATAACTACATTTTTGTTGCTTCAAGTCTCAAGATTTTAAGATGATCCAGCACTCACTCTCGTACAGGATTACCGATATTACATAACAGTTTAGTTGTCTTCTCTTTGTTTCCAATTACATTTTTCTGGTTCTTAATATTTTACATAACTTTTGATATATTTCGCTCTTCAAAAGAGCCTTCAGATTTCGGTGTAAATTTTTCCAACTACAGTTAAAACATTTGTTAGATATTTAAACATTTACACTTGTGTAATTTTAGCATCTCAAATTTGTAATTTGCATGTCGAGCTGTCTCATTTGCTGACAACCGTGTATTCTGTCTTCTTACAGTTTACACTTCTTCCTTTCCTTTACAACCTTCTTTAGGAGTTCCTGTTGTTTCCTTTCAGTGTATGCTACCAACACGGGGCCAACCGTATCTCTCATTTTGTTCTGGTTGTGGTTGACGATAGTGAATCCTGGTCGTACTTACCATTAACTCAGAATTGTTCTTTTATTGGTATCACTCCATGCAAGGCAGTAAATCCACTAAGATACAAGAGGCTACAGGGTGAGAAAGAACTAGGAACAGATACATTTTATAATGAGCGGGAAGAGGAAAGAGTAATCATGACGAGAGAAGATAGCGATTAAAATGGCATTCAAACCTTTGCAATCAAAGCTGACCGGAAAGCATGGAGCTGGAAGGGAGTTCTACAAGTGCAAAGTACGAGAAATGAAACTGTTAGCCTTGTATTTACAGTTATATTTACCCAGCTCAATAGTAAATTTAGAGATCTCGACTCCAGTCTAGTACTGCGCTTAAATTTAAAAAAACATAAATCATCCAAACAATTACTATGAAGTATTTAGAGAAAAGACAGAGGGAGGTAAGATTACGGTGGCGGGAAAGGAACTGAATCAGGACCAGTAATATTGCTGATTCTTTTTGGGATTTTATCAAGGAGCTCCTGGTAAATAGCAGTGACACCGGGCCCTATGTGGCAGCAAAATTTTAAGCATGTACGAATGGTAAACTTTTAGATGTATAAGATAAATTCTGGAGAGATAAATTGTCTCGCACGACACAGTGAATCAATTTTGTTAGTGTTGAACTCTAAAGATTGAATAAGTCAAGTGAAAAAAGTCTTATGGTGTTTTTCTATGTTTTCTGTGTTTACTAAATTTATTTTATGTCCTAATGCAGGTCATGTGCACCAAGAATATGTTCTGCATTATTCTCATATCAATATCCAATTGAAGAAATTCTAACAGTTCTTTGTGACGTACTTTTTGACAAACGAAAGTAATTTCTACAGGATTGAAGATGTGTTTTTTTCAGCAGAACGGTGGATGAGAATGTAAGAAAAAGAAACATTAAAAATGTAAAGAAATAGTTTTAAAACGGTAAAACGAAGTGGACAATTAAATTTATAATAGTTTTAATTTATTTATCAAAATTTAAGTTTCCAATAATAATAATAATAATAATAATAATAATAATAATAATAGGAATAAATTCACGTGGCTTAGAAATATCGGGGTGATATTTGGCGGAGAAGAGCAGCGTCTTCTGGGAAGGACTGTCCCTTTAGTTTTTGCCGATAGTCGTCCTAGAGTTGATATCTTGAACAAAATTAGACCTTGACATAACAGATTGGGCAAATATCTGCACTGGAAAATCTGCAACTTTTACGGAAAGAAAACAGCAAGAAATTGGTATGAACACCACCCAGACCCAGTTACGGAAATAGGACCTGTAACCATTTTATGGGACTTTACAATACACACAGACAGAACAATCAAATCTAATCTCCCAGATATCTTGATTAGAGGCTGGAAAGATGAAATGTGCCTTCTTATTGACATGGCAGTCACTGCAGATTGTAATGTATCTTTGAAGATCTTCAAAAAACTATCAAAATTCAAGAACCTTTAAATCGATATCTCAAAAATGTGACACATGAGAACATCAACAATTCCTTTTGTAGTTGGAGCCCTCGGATTGATTGGAAAAGTTTACTATAAACTCATTAAAGGAATTCCTGGTGGCCCATGCATTAAAGAAGGACAAACAATTGTTCTCAAAAGTACTTTATGGTCTTTATCTATGGAAAATATGTACGATTTGTTTTTCAAAACTGCTCAGTGGAAAATGTCATGATACCCTTTCTGAACTTATATCTCTGGTTGTGACCCGGAAAGAAATGAGAATATATCAGAAACCAAAGAAAATAAATCAATAATAATAATGTTGTAGTTGGAGCCCTTGGACTGCTTGGAAAAGATTCCAGTGGACTAATTGAAGGGATCCTTGGAAGTCCATGCCTCAAAGAGATACAAAAAATTGTTCAGACAAGTACAGCCCACACTTTGCGGAGGGCTTTATCTATGTAATTATTTTGTTTTTGCAGTGGAAAGTGTCATGATGCCATTTCTAACCTTAGGTCCCTGGACGGGACCCGAAAAGAAATGTGTAAACGCCAGATATCAAAGAAAATAATAATAATAATAATAATGATAATAATAATAATAATAATAATAATAATAATAATAATAATAATGATGATGATGATGATGAGAAGAAGAAGAAGAAGAAGAAGAAGAAGAAGAAGAAGAAGAAGAAGAAGAAAGAAGAAGAAGAAGAAGAAGAAGAAGAAGAAGAAGAAGAACTGGTAAACTAGATAGATGTAAGAGACAAAACAAAACGTTAAAAGACTGTAGGGATAGACAAGCCTAAAATGTATGTGGCATTAAATATCGTTTATCTAATAAAGGGATACATGATTTCTTGTGTCCATATGAAATGTAAACAGTTTATTAAAGATCGGGTGTTACAAAATGAACTGACTAGATGCACTTGAATCATGCTTGCTGTTAATTTACTTCTATACTCTTAACGTCTCCGTCTTCACTTCTAAACTTTATTTACTTCATTTTTCTTCAATGGGAATAGATAAGTTTGTCTATCGCCTGTTTCATATCCTTCCCGTCATTTGAACAGGAAGTCGCTTTTATTGGTTAGGACTGAGTTTCCATTTCCTTCGCCTAAAATCTTCTATCACCTCAGTGACCCCTTACGCCTTAGCAACCATATCGCCTTCCTTGGGTAATGATTTTTTTTTAATAGGTTTTTATCACATATGTCTAAGTGCACGGAAAGGGAAAAGAGAAGAAAACGAAAACATGAAGCATGATTATGATTATAATTCAATGCAAACATGCAAATATATAAAATTAAGAATCTATTATTAAATATTTTATAGTAGATTTATTAGTTATTCTAACAGATCCGATTATAATTAACCTAGTAACATATACGTACGTGTCTTAACAACTGGATTTTCCAATTCTTATTAATGACAAGAGAGATACAATTTTAACGTGTGCGTTTGTAGGTGTGTATCTTTCCTTGTTTTCGTTTTTTTTTATGAGATCATCTGCCATTTATAATTTATTATTATTATTTGTGAAATTAATTCAAGGCTCATTTAAGTCAAGAAATGTCCACCTTTAGTGTATCTATTGAACCTGATTAGTCCATTGTTATTAGTCGGAATAGTATTACTAATAGTAATTTTATTAGTATTCCTATTTTTAGTTCGAGTAATATTATAGTTGTCGTTGGCATTATTATTATTATTATTATTATTATTATTATTATTATTATTATTATTATTATTTTTATTATTATTATTATTATTATCATCATTATTATTATTATTATTTTTATTTTTATTATTATTATTATTATTATTATTATTATTATTTAACTACGATAACTCACGTCCAAAATATCATTATTTGTTGAATCATCAAAGGATCTTTTCAAGTATTCTTTTTATCAAAGGATCATTTCTTCTATATGTCCTCTTGCTTCTTTCTTTCTTTCTTTCCTGCTTTCTTTCTTTCTGTCTTTCTTTCCTGCTTTCTTTCTTTCGTTTCTAGAACTCCATTCCTCTCCCTTTGCTACTTCAACATAGAGTGTTTCTATTATGCGTCCATCTTCGAGTGAATTAAACATTAGAAAATGGGGGAAAAAATGACAGAAATACGGAGCTTTTGTTATCATTTAAACGAAAAGATGCTTTTAAATTTCATTGCGTAAATTTATTTTCTCTTTTTTCTCAAATTTTCCTAATTGTTTAAAATTTCAGAAAGACTTTGCGAGTGAGTGACGTCTCTTGCTAAGTATTTCTCTATTGTAAACTAGAAAATGTTCCTCATTTTAATTATTAATATTGTTTTCGAAGCGGCTATTGTCATCTGTCTCTGTTTCTCTCCCTATAATTTCACTAATCTTCTTCATAGAGAATGTCATATTCTTTTATTTTGCTTTTTTTCAACCACGCTTTTTTCTAATATATTTTCTCTTAATAATAACATAAAGAGCTAGACTTTGTTTTCATCTCTTCAGAAACAAGAAACTTTTTTAAAGAACAATTCTTCTTCTCATTATGACAATCTTTACGATTAAACTATTCAGTTTTTATATAAGTAGCCACCCACTTCTATGCATCATCGCCATCATCATTGTCATCATCATTCTCTCAATCTTCTTACTCTTCTTCTTATTCTCCTTCTTCCGAGATGGTTATTTTGTACAGTGGTCAAAAGTCAAGAATCTTTCGTTTACCAAAATTTTCTTTTGAGATTCCTGATTTTTATTTTCTTAGTCTGTTAACTTCATATCGGCGCCGTTAGGTTTTACGAAGTCATCAATTGACAAATTCAGAACCAAACTGTGTACTTATGTACTTGATTGATGACATTTTCGTTTGGTGAATGTTAGATTCCTTTAAAGCATCTTTTAAAAATATATTTTTATTTATAACTTTTAGTATTTAAAGACATTTAACATAGGAACTTTTGATACTGGCTGGAGATCAAGGGATTGTATGTTTCCTTAGTAGACCTAGAACAGGAGTCGGTAAACTTCTGGAGAGAGTGGGCCAAACAGTTATGTAGTGCTTTGGAGGAGGTCCATGATATCAAATGTCTCACTCTCAGCTTAGAAGGCTACCTTTTAGCTCCGTTTAGAAGGCTACCTTTTAGCTCCGTTTAGAAGGCTACATTTTAGCTCAGTTTAGAAGGCTACCTTTTAGCTCCGTTTAGAAGGCTACCTTTTAGCTCCGTTTAGAAGGTTACCTTTTAGCTCCGTTTAGAAGGTTACCTTTTAGCTCCGTTTAGAAAGTTACCTTTGTCTGGAGGTTTAAATTAAAAAAACAACGAAGTTAAACTTTTATTATTAAAAAAATTAGAAATGCCAAATTCTTTAATGAGACATTTGTTTCTGCTTATTGTTCGATAAATTCTCCACATCAGCTGAAATATTTCTCAATGGCAGGAGGAAAACAATATCCCGGTGGTCATCAGCCAACCTTGTACTTAAAACGACATTTAGTACATGTTATCTTCGGTAAACGTTGTTTGCAAGCATATGTATTTGCAAATGATGATACCAATATTTTCACATTATTTAATGGGTTTTTATTTTCCACTTGACAAAAATATTTCTTGTAGAAGTCAGCAGTAGATTCGGAATCTAAAAAAATTATATTCTAAGTCGATTAACGAAACTGTCGTTTTCTAAGTATTTCCATATTTAGTCTAATTTTTAATTGACTCGTTCTTTCATAAAGACCATTCCATGTTCGGATATACGGACATTTAAATTCCTTGGAAATATGCAGATAATATTACAGTTTTAATTCTTTCACTTTAACATTGTTACATTCATTTAAATCTTTCCTGTTGTAATTATATTCCATATATTCCGAGGAAATTTTGATATGATTTGCAGTTGAATCTGTCTCTTCAAACAAACAATTTGGTTTTGATATTCGCCATTAATTTAATGTATAATTACAATTAAACTTCATTTATAATTTTGACCATTTTTCAAATGCTGGTCGCCATTATTGGCTTGATTTCAGAATGAAAAATCATATTTACCGTTGTGAAACAACCAGTTCTACATTGAAGCTAAAAAAAATAGTAAAGTGTATAATCACGGAGAAAACAACAGTCCTCGTTCGAACATCGATTATAAGCAAAGGCGAACCTGGTCAGTACTCATATGGGGTCAATTTAGGGACACCGGCTACTGTAAGAAATGTCGGAGTATATTCCGAAAAATGTTAGTAAAGCAAAGGTGGTGTATACAACGACAGGCTGTCATTCCTGTTCAGATTATAAATCTGCACAACAGAGGAACATCATTATCAATGATAACGTTATGGCGTTTGTAATAAGATACGGGAAACGTTCATCGGAGCAACAAATGCAACTGTAAAATGTTCGCTTGGATTTCAACTGTAAATCATTATAATTACTAAATATAGCCATTCCCTATAATTCTCGTTTGAGGAGGAAGATAATCAAAAGAATAAATTTACAACAGAATCACTAAATTAAACTTATGAAGAAAAGGTGAAAAACATCAATTGTGCGAAAGACTCTTACAGGTTTATCAAAACAGACGAAGGGACATAGTTTTAGTGTTGAAGAATTTGTTGATAAGCATTACATTATATCAGTATCAATTTAAAACTAATAATAATAAATACTAATAAATCCTCCTTTCACTCTTTCTTAAGTATATCAGCACATTTGTCAACATTGATAAATACTTTTCCCTTTTTCTTAATAAGTTGATCAACACATCCATTTATTTTGTAATGCTTATCAACAAATTCTTCAACACTAAAACAATGTCTCTTCGTCTGTTTTGATAAACTTATAAAGATGTTTGAGAAAACTAATAAAATCCTTTCCTTTCTTTCGTTTGATAAGTATATAAACACATTTTTCAACGCTGATAATCACTTTCTTTCATCAATTATGTGAGGCCTGAGGTAACGAAAGTTTTTTTTTTTTTTAGAAAATAATTACGTTTATTTCATTGTGTATATTTGTCCGAGTACGAGAGAGTTGTTCCTGCGCACAATGAATTGTAACTCAGATAATCATGGCTTTCATCTTCTTAAAGTATGTTACTCTGCCGACTTATTTCGGCAATTAGTTGGAGATTCGTCTCCACCTGTGTGTGCTCGTCGAACTCTCTACCTTCGCGAGGAAAGGAACCCAGACGAGGCTATGCAGAAGGGCAGAGTCTCGTCTGGGGTGGTAGACAGCTACCCGACCCCGTTTTTTACGACGTCTACGGGGAATTATTCACCGAGCCTACGGGCTCGGATACTCCATGTTAAATTCGGCCTCATTATTGCAAATTTTCACTTCAAGATCTATAAATTTTACAATTTTGTCAGTTTCATTTGCTATGATTCTTTTATCACATGTGACTACCCAGTCTATTAATTAACAGTTATGTTACCCGAAAACATTATTACTATATTTGACCTATTGGTTTGAATTGCACGGTTAGTATATATCATGCTGTACCACAGTAAGGTAAGATATTCATATGTTAGGTGAAGTTTATTATTAATAGTATTAGTATTCATATCAGCATTATACCACAGAGGTCCTCCAACGTGCCGGCATCCCCAGCCTGTTCTCGCTGCTCGGACAAAGACGTCTCAGATGGCTGTGGCACGTACGCCGCATGGGTACCAGCAGCATCCCAAAAGCCATCCTGTACGGAGAGCTGTGAATGGGGTTCCGCCCAAATGGAAGACCTCAGCTCCGCTTCAAGGATGTCTGCAAACGAGATATGAAGCTGGCCGACATTGACCCCAACACCTTGGAAGCCGCAGCTGACAACCGTCAGCTTTGGAGAGCCACAGTCAGAGACGGCGTCACGACTGCAGAAGCCGCTAAGGTAGATCAGCAAGTAGCAAAGAGAGCCAGGAGAAAAGCAAGGACAGCCTCCGTTTCCGTGTCATCCAGCTTCATCTGCGCCAAGTGCCTGAGAGACTGCCGCTCCAGAATGGGACTACATAGTCACCAGAGGCAATGAGGACCTACAGCGCTACTCCATCGTCTTCCGAGACGGGTGGATGCCGAACGAACGAACGATCAGCAGTATTAGTATTACTAAACCAGTAGAAAAATGTCAGGGAAAATTATGTAATTGCAAATATTCTTAGTATTCTTGTTTATTTTCCAAATTCTGTCTTCTGGATGAATACAATTCTTCCGCAAATATTCATTTCGTTCAACACTGTTGAATCACTGATGATAACTATTTTAACTATCAACTTCATGCTCAATAATTTTAGATTTATCATCAAAATTCTACTGAACAGATTGCGCAGCAGAATAAGACGGCAAATACAAGAACACTTCGGTTTCCCCAAAGAGACTGAAACAAGGAAAGTATGTCACAAAGAACGGTTGGAATTACTATATAACTTTGATTAATTTGTGAAGGATATCTAAGTAATCCAGAACCTATTCTGGGAGAAAACCGCCTGTATTCGGCTGTAAAATGAATTATGTAAATATATGAAAGGTACGATGGATAACTTTTCGTCTAAATTACAAAAAATGAAAATAAAACTGACATCTCATTTTAACAGATATTTTACCAAAATTGTGCGAAAATATCTTGAAATACTACAGAGTAAATTTATCCAATAAAATTGCTATTGGCTTCAAACACGGCCTCCTCAAGACATCAGAATCACCTGGAAATTCTTCTGGACGATATCCTTATTTAAGTTGGTTAATGCTTAGTTTCACGTCATCTTTGATGTTTTATGGAGTTTTGTTGGTCTCTCGCTCAACTGTGCCCCACACATAATAGCGAAGGGGGTTGCAATCTGGGAAGTTGTGTGGCCAGATGTGAGGAGTGATGTAGACGCTGAAGGTGTCTGAGAGCCAGGACTGGGTACTCCTGCTTTTGTGGCATGGTGCAGTCCTGCTGTCAAATATGGGATCTTCCAGCAGCCACCCACTTGACCCTGAGCAGAACAAGCTCATCATGGCATTTGATGTAGGCCTCTGTGTTGGGTCTGAGACCCTCACAAACTGATACGATAGTTATTTTCTTATCAGAATGACCAGAGAGAGTTTTTCAAGCTGCCATACATTCCTAATCACCATTAGACTAATCCAACACTTTCCAAATCCTCTGCACTCTCCTCATATTGGCACCCAACCACTCTGAAATGTTAGTGTTGGAGCTTCCTGTGTGAATGCCAAGCAGTATAGCATGTCGTTTCTAAATATCTGGCGGAATGGATTGCGTTATGGTGCACTTTTCCTCAGAGACGGTACCCAGCTCCCCCTACTATACAGTGCAATCAAAAACAAGCAACAAGCATGCGCGAAATACATTGGTGACAATTTAACCATTGCACACTGTCAACCCTGAATGTGATGTAAGATAAGTTTATGTTTATTCACCGAACTTAGACAACATATACTGTGATGCGATTCTGAGAGAATTGCAAGTCTTGCCAGAATTCATTATTGACACTCACTGCTGCTGCTCAACGGTCTGAGTAAAACAACAATAAAAGGCAAATAAAATAAATTTAAAAATAAATACTAATCAACAACTGTAGCAACAACAACAACAACAACAATAATAATAATATTAACAACAACAGTGGTTTATAGATTTTCATCAAATTCACCAATTTTTTCCTGATTTCAAAGTTAGAAAAAATCGGAATATTTCCGTAATCGTTCTGTGCCCGTCATATTTTGCTTCTGGTATGGATGTTTATTATCCTCGTCGTTTTTTGGGACCTATTTGGTACGTTTTTCATTTCACTATTTGTAGCCACTTGATCTAAATACAGTATCTATATGGTTCTTCTTCGTTCGCTATGTTGACGATACCAGTTTTGTGTAAATCAATCTCTTTTATCTTTACATTCATCTTAATATTATTACTTAGTGAGACAACAATGGCAATGATAAGTTAGAAATCTACGAATACGAAATCTGAGCGCGTATCCCTGATACGGGCGCTACAGTCAAATGAGCGCCTAATGGTGATGAGTTTTGAGAAAAAATAGCGTATAAACTTTCCTGTGCAGCCGCTTAGAAACACCACCAGTTCGTACAATCCTGACCCCCGCTTAAACAGTCTTCGGATTTGGGTAATCTCAAGTCTCTATATTTATGTCCCAAGTCACACTGGCTGTCTCTTCCATCGAATTTATGAAACAAATCCTACGACAAAGTCTCATTCCATCTTCCACTACACATTTTCATGAATAAATGTGCACAGTAAGTCTCTAAGTGAACAGGCTCATCTGATTAAAGACAGGGAACTGAAAGTGCTGTATTAAAAGGTACATTCTTTAGCCCATTATTATTATTATTATTATTATTATTATTATTATTATTATTATTATTATTATTATTATTATTATTATTGCATTTGTATCATTATTTCCAATTTTATTTTAATTTTTAATTTTCTTTGAAGAAGCCTCAAATCAATATTTTCAACATTAATATTTCAAGATTAAAGAAAATAATCCCCACACCATTACCATTATTGATTTAGTTTTGTCAATATTGATAGAGAACGATTAATATATATATATATATATATATATATATATATATATATATATATATATATATATATATATATATATATATATATATATATAACGTTCTTACGCTGTTATGTTTTTATTTTTAGGATAATTAGACATATTTTAATATCAACTTAGATCAAATTTTTCGAAAACATTGGAAAACATTATGTAATTCTTCTGTTTCCTTATCCATACTCCAAAATTATTTATCCTCATTGAAAAATTTGAATGTCTTCCAATTCCTTCCAGCGTATATATATATTTTCTTATAATTTGTTTTAAGTTATTCTCATTACAACATTGAATAACATGTTTCTTCCAATCGATTGATGAAAACCTTCTTAGATTACTGTTCGGAACAATATTATTACTCTTTCGGAGATGCAACATAAATTCCAAGATAAACTAGCTTTTCCAAAATTAAAATGGTTCCTGGGTAATCATTAAACCATATTGTTTGTTTATTTATTTGCTGGTGTACATTCAAAATTGCTATTTCCTAAAAAGAAAAATAGAAAATGAAGAAACACCGTAGAAATATCGGTGGGCTCAATCGATAAAAATACATTTTTTCTGTTTTTAATGAGGTTTCTTAAAATATTTTCATTTAAAAGTTTTGTAAATAATACACGGAAAATCTAAAGGATTTTACTGCAACAATATTTTAGATAAATTTTATGAAACGATATTAACGATACACACGAGCAAAAAAAAAAAACCTATCCACTGTATATCCATTTAGACGTCCTTATTTAACTTAAAGGGGAATTTGTAAAATATTCACTTAAAGTTGCTTTTATTTTCCTACTCACTTTCTTCGGATATGCACATATTGTAGCATCAAGCGTTTTTTATAAGCAAAACTTATTGAAAAGGACATTTCAGTTAAGCCTTGCAGGAAAAGATGATGCAAAATGAAGAGTTGAAAGACAGTGTTGTGTAAATATTTAAAAGAATCAATATTCGATTTTTTTTCTTTTCTTTTGTTTTTCTTTTGATTGATTGGTTTGCTTTCAACATTTTGCAGGTTATTTAAAGCCAGGAAATTTTTTAGATTGGAAGAATTATGAGGGGATAATAATAATTAACTAACGCAAGTCCTAATAATTAACCAATAGCTGAGGAGAGAAAGGGTGGATCCATGTCTTTCCCAAAGGTATTTGCACGACTGGAACTTGATCTCAACTTTCCGATTTTCAATTCAGAGCCGTCGTCGATTAAAAACATCCACATATACAAGCTTACAGCAGCTGGAATTCCTGAGCGGTCGCCCATGTAGATACTGACCAGATGCGACCTTGCTTAACTTCAAAGATCGTACGCGACATGGCTGTAAAAACGAAACTGAATGGGACATGTGGGATTATATTAGGAGAGTTTGTTAATTGGAAGAAAGAAAATATGTGATTTGTTAACAATATCGAAAAATGCGGTAACAAAGAATAAGGAGAATCGCTTGTCAAGTTATATTTAACTTAACTTTGCGTCATCCAAAAGAAGGTTGTTTTGTATATCTCTCTATATAGGAAGACTTCTACTAAGGGGACTTAATTACTTCTGTTTTGTCTATTATTACTGTTTGTAATATACTCTGCTTATAAAAGTATTATACTCGTTTCCAGAGATAGAAAATTAATTCCGTTTTTGAGTGTAAGAGGCTAAAATTTAAAAATTTCATGATCGATGACTCAAAGAATTTGCCCTTAAACGGCTGACGAATTTTGTTCATTGGCCTTTTTCCTGTGGTTTTAAACGGAATAATGACTCATGCCAATTCGTGAATAGAAAAACCATGGACATAATCTTAGAATAACCAACGACATATAGCACAAAATCACTTGATCGTGAGTAAAGCTGGTAAAATAATCATTGTCGTGAAGGTACTGACGAGAGATTTCAATATTTTTATATAAAAGTATTCCCATCTCGACACGTTAACAAAGACAATAAATATTTATATAAATCAATGCGTGTCAAAACATCTTAGTTTAGTGTCTAATAAATAAAATTATCTCAGTAATGTTTCATGGAGATTTTCAGCTGAAATTAGTCAGACAAAAAAGTGTTTTCTTTTTGGCTATTCAGATTTAGTCAATGGTTTCCTTGGATAAAGCTAGCAACAAAAAGACCAATGTTAAGTCAACAAAAAAGCTTTCACAACAAACGGATGTGATTGCAAGATTTGAATTTTATCACAAAGAAACAAAGAGAAAATAAACTACAAATTGGATTTTACTTAAAATTCGTCTATGTGAAAAATCAATTCAGGACGTGTGTAATCATGACCCTCCACAATCTTCGATAATTTGCAACACATATATAGCCTTCTATGTATTTATACCTTCCCTCACACTCACCGTTCTGCCATGCATTCGTTTTGTTTAGTTAGGCAGGACGCTGGCTGTCTTTCTCTGTCTGTGATATATCCCATGTGTGTCAATTTTCTCAGCCATCCTGCATTGTGTCCGAGAAATTACATCTCTCTTTCTGATACACTTTCGCAGAACTTGTCACTTTCATCATATTGCGTTCAACTGAATAAATAAAATCGTATGATATTTAGAAAACGGGATGAAACTGGCAAAAAAGAATTTTAAATTGGCTTCTAACACACTTTTTTATATAAAATTAAATGCAGAAATGAGATCCAATCAAAAACGATCTTTTGTGACGATCGAAAGTAAAGTAACGTTTTCCCCCTTTTATAAAATATACTATAAGTATACATCACCAATTTAATCATTTTAGAAAAACCAATTTGCCATTCGAACTATTTAAGTGTCGATCGGAAATACCCGTATTTACTCGTAAAACAACTTAAATATATATTAATAAATTGTGAACACATTTCGTTTCGATCTCTGGTAAAATAAGACGCATGGTATTTAAAACTACTCGTGAAAACATGAATAATAGGTATATATCATTCAGCAGATACAAACCAAAACGATTCCATGCATACATAAATCAATTAAGCGTTTATGATTAGTTTATTGCTGTTCCCGTTTCCATTTGAAGGACATGCACCAACTTGAAGAAAACAGAAAATATTTAACTTGTATTTAATGGATTTTCCATTAAAAAAAAACATGATATAATTTAACGTATCAAAGCATTTAGTAGTTAACTAATTCTCTAAACTGCTAAATACTATAATATACCACATGTTACTCAAATGTTAATAAACTTAATAAACTTAATAAGGTGTTAACAGATTGTAGTACGTTCCTTTTATGAGCGGTATGATGTGCATTGTCGAAGAATCGGAGAGGCGAGTTCGAATTCCAGTCGAATCCATTACATTCAATTACGTTCTAATACCCTTGGGAAGAGTATGGATCCTCTTCTTCTCCCCCAGCTATGGGTAAATAGAAGGAGAGACCGATTTCTATATCCTTGGATGGCAACTGGTCTACCGCAGAAAGAAATGGCTACCTACTGCGGGAAAAAAATCTTCCTCGTTAATCATGTATTGAAAGATACGTGATCGCCTAAGCCTGTATCACGCATGGCACATAGCTAACTGTATATATGATCAAATAAATTATTATTATTATTATTATTATTATTATTATTATTATTATTATTATTATTATTATTATTATCTTACAATACTTAAAGTACTTCTTCGGATAAAGTTTCTATTGGTGGATGAATATATATATATATATATATATATATATATATATATATATATATATATATATATATATATTATGAAATGGACAGAGTCAGACAATTATTTTAAGACATTTTTTATGTTTATACATTCTTTTTATAGATACAAATATTTAAGTAAATGCTCTGTTTGTAATAAACAGTATTAAACAATATTTACTGGCCTGAATATATATATATATATGCCGGAAGAAGAACAAATTGCAAGAAATTTTGGTTATAATTTTACATCGAGGGAAATATTTTAGAGAGAAAAATGCTTAAAATCAAAAGTTTTATTTTAAAATTATGCCATCCAATATTCAGATTTCTACAGCTTTTGTGTTTTTGCTATTTTTAAACGCATTGTGCAACCAGATTTAAAAAGAATAGTTTTATATTTTGATGAGCAAAATTAAATTTAATAATTCTCTTATCTGTAATGATGTGTTACACTTATGAATTGTAAGTTTGAAACGACAGGAAGAGGTAATCTTTTCAAGCAGTAGCATAGAAGATGTTTGATTTTTTTTGTTTAATAGCACAATAAATTATGTTGTTTGCCCATTCTTTCCGACCAGCTGTAGATATCGCCGGTATATAAACAGGACTTTGTATCCATGTTTCGATACATCATAGAATTATTTTCAAATTGATGACCGAGTTGGAGAAGCAACAAAGTTACTGAGAAAGCGCGCGCGTTAACTGAACGAGCTTCGAAGGGGATCGATATTAAAACGTTGGCATGATAAGACAGACGAGGAAGGAAAAATGTTACGAAAGCAAAATGAAATGTTGTGAAAGTAAAAGGAAAGCTCTGAAGTTAAACGCAGCTGGCTGTTGATAATTGGAAAACGTGTGATAAAAAATGATGCACAATATATTTCAGACAAAAATATCCTTTATAAATGGATTCAATCGTAGTAGAATTTTTCTCTAATTTAGAAATGTCAAATTGCTTCAGTCCGATAAAATTTAATTTCACAATGTTCTATAATATCTATAATTGTATCTACTTTTTTCAGTATCTACATCAATATTTTTCATGTCTATTATATAATATATATGCATGCATATATATAGTAAGTACATAGGCATATACAATAGTCTAGGAAGCATGTGAGAACCTAACTTACTACTGGGTAATTTTAACACGGCTAACATTAGTGTATATATAAATTATATATTGCGTCGGAAAAATCATTGTGATATATGAATATATTAAAGATGAGATTTTATAGAAAAGTAATGATAATTATATATTTAGATGTATCAAATTATTATTTATGTATGTATATATATATATATATATATAATTTTATCATATAGACAAAACCATTTTACTCACTACAAAGATGCAACTTGGTTTCAGTGCATTTCAACTGCACTTCGACGGGTGAGAGTCGAAAAAGGTTATGAACAATCTTGCTTGTAGGCAAGCCGGATGTGAAACGTTACTTCCTTTTTTCGATTTGT
>OZ038490.1:119021001-119033501 GCA_964036315.1 Acanthosepion esculentum | reverse complement strand
ATATATATATATATATATATATTCATGCTTTTATCATTATAACAGTACATTACAACACTCATTATATATATATATATATATATATATATATATATATATATATATATATATATATATATAATAAAAAGCGTAGCTGGTAATATACATACTTATATTTGATATGTAACAATAATTTGAAAAAATTAAGTAATTCTTTTACATTTATTTGTTTTAAAAAGAAATATAATCTATTAGTAATTGCAAGTAAATAATAAAATAATATTTTAAAACTGTAGTTCAATAGAATGTATTCTCATCCAAACACCCCCTTTATAATGAATCTGTATTTTTACACGTACGAATTTAACGAATAAAATGCCAACAAATTTTTTACCGTAGATAAAACAAAAAACAGACGACATCCGTTGAACTGATGTCAAAATTCGTTGGAAAAAGCCACCCTTACCCTACCTAGATTTAAGTTCTTCTCGAATGTAACTCATAATTGATACAATAATAGTTAATAAAAAAGAACACGCTACCCATCCTGTTTAAATGATTGGATTACTCTGTGTCCTTGAAAACAAAAATTATGAATGTATATTTTATTAAATTATGAATGTATATGCTATTAAAACTTAGTAAACTTCAAAATAAGTTATTCCAAAGTTCGGTTAAAGATGAATCAGAAGTAATGCTTCTGAATTAATTATATAATTGAATTTGAAGTATTTAGTTTTTGTTTTTGAAAAATGTAATTCCTGTGTAGCGATGAAAGCATATTTTTAAATCAGTTAATTTATAATATTTATGCTCTGTAAATTTACATTGAGCACTGTTTTGTTAAAATAAAATATCAATAAGAACACCGGATAATATATCTTACTGTCCTTTTTTTGTTTACTATAATATATATATATATATATATATATATATATATATATATATATATATATATATATATATATATATATATATATATATATTGCATATTCTTGTGTGCATGGATATTCATTATATGAATACTCACATGCATACTTTATATATTTTATATATATATATATATATATATATATATATATATATATATATATATATATATATATATATATATATATATGTATGTATGTATATGTATGTATGTATGTATATAGTTTTCTATTTTTTTTTTTTGCATTTTTACTATTTGATAAAAAGTAATTCTCTCATGTAAACTTGTTCACGTACGCAACAGAATCCAATAATTGCGATATTCCAAAAGATTTCCTGAAGAGGACAAATGCCCATGCCGTAGAATTTTTTTTTCTTTTTCCTCTTCTTTCTCTTTTATCTCCTCAAAAAATTTCAATGAATATTTTCTAAAGTTAATTTTCTTAGCTCTTACTTAATTTGGATTCTGGTATATTTATTTTTTTTAAATATGTTTTTATGTTTTTACATATGTCTTTTTGTTTTCCTTCTTCCACGCCCCTTCCCCCTTCCGCCGCCGTTGAATTTGTTTGTTTTTCTATTTATGTTTCTCCTCGTAATTCCGATCGATTTATCCGACAAATGTACCCCCACAAAAAAGAAAAAAAGAAAAAGTATACTTTATCAACGGGAAAGATAAGTAAAAATCACACGTTATTACTGATAAAGAAACACGAATACAAAATCAGATAATTTTGGTAGCTATATTCTCAGTGAGTCAAAGAGACGTTCATATTTACTCAGCAGTACTTAAGCCATATAAAATACGTTTATAGGGGAAAATGTCAATGCATAGACATCTTTAAAATAAAGTTATTTGATCTTATCACCTTCTCTCCATATCTCTCCCACTCTCTCCCTCACTCTCCCCATTTACTTTTATGTTTCTTCAAGTTACTCAGTTCCGATTTATTCAGTGTTAAAAACTGCAAAGAATAATGGCGTTTGACATCATATACAATGGCATAATTTGTTCTTTTTCAAGTTGTGCAAGACAGCGGCATAATCAAAGAAGTGTGCTTGCTTCTAGGAAAGTTTCTTCAATGATTCCTACTAGACAATTCTTTTCATCGGGGTCAATCTTGCGCCTTTATATGTCAACCTTTTCTTCTTGCATTGAATATTTCTGCTTCATCTGGTCCCGACCTGGCATTTCCACTTCAATTACTTTCCCATCATGGAAACGTAGATTCCCCGTGACTCTTCTATAAATAATGACATGGTAATTCTTCTGATGTGTTTTCTTTTTGGTACCTCATGAATACGAGCAACCTACTCGATTGGCAGTTAGGTTTCATCATTTTTCTTTTGAAATGTAAGTTCTATTTTGAGGGTTTTCTTTCAAGCAATTCTCACTCATGGAGATTTCTCCGTGCTTCTTGCCTTCTTGTCCAATATGATTTTCAGAATTTAAAATGCAACGTCAATCGTCATATTCTATCCATTTGTATTCTGTTCTTTTATTGTCGTCGCTCGCTCGCTCTTTCGTTTCAATGACGTTCTCTCAGTCAGATTCTTTCACTCTCATTTTGAGTCTCTGTGGCATTTTGAGATGAAATGATTAAAAAAAAGGTGATAGATGAAACATTCGTAGTTCGTTTAGCAGCAGTAAGTGTCGTGATTTGTGAAGTTGTAGAAAGCAAAATCTCACATGCCAGACGCTGCAGCCGATCAGAATAATTTGAAAATGACAATCGAATCGCTTTTGGAAGGTGATTTCATTCAGTTCAAATTGGCATTGAAACATTTCGTGAGGATCATTCAGTATTTACAAAATATCAGCAAATAGTGGATAAATTATTACATATTACAGACCGGGGAGAATATATATATATATATATATATATATATATATATATATATATATATATATATATATATATATATATATGGAATCCTTCAAAAAGCATTCCACAGGAATTGTCATGACAAATCCTTGGAAAGTTTTTGACTAGTTAGGAAGAAGTTTTTGTGGGAGATAGTCACTGTAAATGGGTAACGTGTTCACTGTACACTATTTACATTATTCGGACTATTTTCCTCATCGTTGTTGCCATATTTATCACAACTTTTCGGCCGGTGTACGCTCCAGCCTTCACTGGATCTAACTAACGCTTTCATACCGTCACAGGAAGCAAAGATTGTGAGTTCAATACCTGGTTAAGGGGGTGGAGAACTTGGAGAGGATAATTAACAGGAGATAACTGATAACTGTCATCCATTAGACATGACACGTGGAACTAGAACAGTCTACCCCAGCGAACGAAATAAAGGGTTCAGTTCGACATTCCAACCACCTGAAGAAGGCTGGAGCGTACAACGGCGGAAATGTGATAAATATTGCAACAAAGATGAGGACAATATTAGCTTTATTTAGCTTATTTCATAATGCAGTTGAGTTTCGGTATTCTTTCTTGCGAGACATATCCAGCAGAGGGAACTCTACAACCATCATGATGTATCTAAATTAATTTGACCAAACATTTAAAGATGATCATCATTCACTATATTCAATTTATTATGTCGATGTTAGGATTAATATAACACAGGATCTTGGCGTTACATCGGACAAAATCATTAAGTATATATTGATGATTAATAAATATACAAGGTAAGCAAAAAAGTTCTGTCCGTTTTTAAAGGAAAAAAGAAAACGCTTCAGTGTATGTGTAATTTATATTTAGTCTTCGAAGTAATCACCATCGGCATTCAGCATATTCTGCCGACGTGTCTCCAGCTGTTCAATGCCCTTGCGGTAGAACTCGAGGGTTTTGACGCAAAGAAGTCCGTGAGGGCTTTGCGCAAGTCTGCTTCATTGCTGAAGGATTTCCCACGAAGATGATTATCCAGGGAGTGGAAGAGGTGGTAATCAAATGGCGCAAGGTCAGGTGAATAAGGTGGATGGCACAAAGTCTCCAACTCAAGTTGCTGTATGGTATCCCTGACCACTCGCGCGACATGCGGCCTGGCGTTGTCATGTAGGAAAAACACCCCTTTGCGATTCACCAGTGCTGGCTCCTTCTGTTGCACACCTTTCAATTGATGCGAGTATAGGTCTCCAGTGACCATTTGGCCCGTTGGTAGCAGTTCATAGTGAACCACTTGACGACCTGTCCACCAGACACAAAGAATAATCTTGCGTGGATGCATAGGCGGTCTTGCGGTGTGAGGGACAACATCCTGAGGAGACAACCAATGTCTGGAACGCTTGGGAGTTTCGTACAGAACCCACTTTTCATCACTGGTAAGCACTCGATTGAATAAGGATGCGGTACGGTGGCGAGAAAGCAGCGATACGCAGGCTGCCATTCGTTGTCCCTTGTGGATCTCCAACAGCGTTTACGGAACCCACTTGCTCAGTTTGTACGTCTTACCTAGGCGGTACAGGTGAAGTCTAACTGTTTCATCGGAAACGTTGAACTGTCTTGCAAGTTCAACACACGTTAGACTACTGTCCTCTTCAGGACTCCGTCATTCAAGACCTGTGGTCGTCCACTGGGAGGCTCATCATGGAGAGACAAATCTCCCGACTTGAATTTTCGAAACCAACGCCTTGCAGTACATTCATCCACAGCCCAATCCCCAAACGCTTGACATATGCAGCGACTTGATGCAGCTGCTGATAAGCCCACTTTGAAGTGTAAACCAAACAGTCCCGAATGAGATCTCTAGATACTTCCATCCTTCTCACAGCTGTTCGGCATATAACTGATGGCCGGGCACGGTGCGCGTGTTTTTTATTACGTCTGATGTTCCTACTTCCGGCTGTCCGAATTTGAAAACAATTGCTACACGCATATATTTCAACTTCATTCAATGACTAATCAAAAAACGGTCAGAATTTTTTTGGTTACCTTGTATATTTTAGGTTGCGTTGTACGTGATATTGCTGTTAAATATGGAATCGTACAAAACGTGTTCAAATTCGGAACTCCTCTGTTTACTTGAGGACTAAAACCCTTCGATAAAAAACAAGAAACATTAGTCTTTTTTTTCATCCAGTTAAACAGGGCACATTTTTTATGGAAGCAAGTAAATTGAAAATGAAAGCGGTGAGTTCTAAACAGCGTAGAATTCAAAGCCATTTTCTTCTCTTTCCCCATATATTCTGACAATCCAGATATAATAGAATAAATGAGTATATGTTGAGCCATTATCACCTCCACCGCGTGAAGGAAAAGGATAAGGAAAAAAGATACTCATTATTTGTAATTACCTAATTTGAAAAAAATACACACATAAACAGATACAAATCTAGATTTTTACTACCTGAAATATTTGTGTGAATAACAAAATGATTTCCTAACCTTGCAGAGAAGCCTTTTTAAACATAATTCATAAATGACGTTCCTTTTATAAATTTATTCCCCCTTCCTAAAATGTCTGTAGCCAATATAAGTGCTGAATTGGTTTTAAATTCCGCAGAGATCAAATAATATGGAACTGCAGCAAAAAGGAGGTTTTTCCTATATATCAAATACGAAATGGAATATATTTATTAAACTGTCATCGAAGCAATATTTTTGCTATGGATTTCCAGTAGTATTGCCTTCCTGTGTGATATAGGTGGTCATTTTCACAAGATTTGATGGTAATTTTCCTCATAGATAGAAAGAAAATTCTGCAATAGCCGTGCCATTAACTGAACCGCTGTTTCTTGGAGTTGCCATTTCATAGCCGGATGTTCAGTTGACGATTATAGAAGACAGGTTTTTGCTGCAGGTTTGAAAATTATCATCTCTCTCTTTCGTTCTATTTTTAAAAATCCCCGATAATATTGAGAGAATTCCTTTTACGATTGACGGCAAATAATTGATGGTTATTATTTGAGTTGACCCACCGGAAACAACTCAACGAGCTGCAGAAATAATTCAAATTTGAGAAACTGTAAGAAAATGCCAAAGCAATCGACAAATGTGTGCTGAACAATCCGAATAAAAATGGAAGCAAAAATTACAAATTCTGTTCTGTGCTTCATTTCTGCCACAAAAAACATTTCATTTGTACTCGCAGAGCGGAGAGCTCTAATCATATAATTCCTTAAGGTACACGGCGCATAAAAGTTGTATTAATAGTAATATTATTAAATGCATTCGTTTTTTAAAGATAAGATGGACGTATTTCTATACAACATATCAACCTCCGGTAAAACGTTTCACTCATCTAATGCTTCCTAAGTATATCAGGAACCGAGCTTGTGAGCAACAATGAGGTTTTGGAGAAGATGCAAACAAGGGGAAAGCTTATACTTAACATCATGAAGAGACAGCTGAAATTTCTGGGACACGTAATGAGAAAGGAGGGCTTGGAGATACATGGCACAGTGGATAAAGGCGTTGGTTAGATCCATTGACAGGACCCAAAGAGTGTGAGTTCAATATCCGGTTAAGGCAGTGGAGAACTTTCAGAGGGAAAATTAACAGGAGATAACTGATAACTGACATCCATTAAACATGGCACGTGGAACTAGAACAGTCTACCCCAGTGACCGAAATAAAGGGTTCAGTTCGACATTCCAACCACCTGAAGAAGGACGGAGCGTACAACGGCCGAAACGTTTTAATAAATATGGCGACAAAGATGAGGACAATAGTCCGAATAATGTAAATAATGTACATAATACCTCATCTCAGAAATATAGACTGATATTGTAGGTCTCATCGTTCTACTCTTGAAATAGGTAAATGTAACTGTAAGTCCTATTCTGATATTTTCTTTTCTCGCAATTCTTGAGTGTGGAACTTCATTCTGTTTTCTGGTTTCAGTGTCACATTCGATCTTCAGACGTTTAAATGAAATTCCAGTAGGCATCTTCTTTCTTCCTAAAACATGTTCATTTATAACCATTTCTCTTCTGTAAAGTTTTCTCATTTTCTTTCACTCTCAGCAACCCCTAGCGTCTTAGTGGGATTAATGCCTTGCTTCGGGTGAAATAATGATTTTTTTAAAATGTATGAAATAATCATAATTACTTTTTCTTTATTAAAATTCCATTCCTTGTGTTTCTAGATTAAAAATGCCACCGAGTAAACTCGATTCTTTGTAGCATTTCCGCTATCTTGCCCCAAGACCAGCAATACCGCCATGTTGTCATCTCTCTTACTAATGTCACTAGCATTATCATCATCATGACTAACACTGGTTCCATGACACTAGTTCCAGCATCATTACATTTATATAGGCTACCTACAAGAACCATTTCGTCGCAATCAGAAACGCCTCCCCTCCTTCCTTTACCATCATCACCTCCAAGTGCTACGTCTGTACCATTTGCGCGACAACGCGATGTCCCGCACCCACTCACCGCAACTGTTTTTACCCCTGCGGCTATAATTAACAACATCCGCTATCAATCTATTCTCTAATGCAAAATGTCAAACGTTATGAAAGATGCAAGCATTAACGATGCATGATAAGTAAGTGACAAGAGTTTAATCAAAGAAATATGCCGACCGCCAAGGAAAAGGTTCTGTCGAAGATGGATGAAAAGAAAAGTCGTGGCAGAAAACTGTTCAGGGACGAATGAAAAACAAAAAGCAAATGAGAATGAGCTGAAGATAAGGAAGAAAATAGGAAGGGAAAGAAACAAATTGAAAAAGAAGGAAGTAAAAGAGAAAGGAAAGAAAAAGAGGAAGGGAAAAAGAGAAAGGAAAGAAAAAGAGGAAGACGAAAAGAGAAAGGAAAAATGTCAGTGCAAAATGAATCAATAGGAGACGAAATATCAAAGAACAAAATAAAGAGATTATTAGAAATAAAGCCGGGACAAGAGGAAAGAAGAAGAAAAAGAAGAAGAAGGAAAAGAAGAAGAAGAAAAAGAAGGAGAAGAAAAAGAAGATGAAGAAATGATTAACAAAAAGGAAAAGGAAATCAGGAAGAATGTCTACAAGAAGAAAGGAAGAAGCAAAAGAATGAGAATAGAATGTGAACGTTTAAAAAAAGAAAGTAAGTGTGAGCTATATATATATATATATATATATGTGTGTGTGTGTGTGTGTGTGTGTGTGTGTGTGTGTGTGTGTGTGTGTGTGTGTGTGCAGTCATATTAAGACAGGTAAAAAGAATAGAAAGAAAAATGCAAAAAATAAAGGATAAAATATAAAGGTGGGAAGAAGAAGAAGAAGAAGAAGAAGAAGAAGAGAATTGCAATGGTTAGGTTTAATAGCATTGGGAATAATGGAAGTGGATTGCGTCTGTGACGTGAGAACGTGTTATTAAAATGTAATGCAGTTCGAGGCGATTGCAAGTTAAGTAGAGAACAAAAAAATGGCATGAAAAAAATTAATTTTCCCCAATCTGCGGAAAATGTTTTATGAGATAGAAGCGGAAAATTAAAGTGATAGACTGATAGACAGGTTTGTAATAAGAACATGAGATAGATAGATAGATAGATAGATAGATAGATAGATAGATAGATAGAAGTAGACTCAGATATATAAAAAATAAATTCCGGCTGGTCTTCAACATTCATTATTCTGACTATATGGTGACTGGAATATAATCTGTAGAACGTGTACTATACAGTCACCATTCGGCATTAATTTCTATAGTCATAATGTTTCTATCAATCTATCGAAATATACTTTTTTAAAATTTACTATATATATATATATATATATATATATATATATATATATATATATATATATATATATATTGGGAACATTTCTCAGTACTGGAAACAGAACGTTTGTAGACATAAACGGCTTGGCCAGAGGTATTGCGACTACATGGTGACTGTCTGTTCCAAGCCTGAATCGTGTAGGTTCCCCGAAATAAAATATGGAATCTTCCACTCGAGATTTAATCCATTATTTTAGTCATTGATATATTTCATTTCTATTTTTTCAATAAAATGTATTAGGTTATGCGATGTTGTGCAGTCTTTTGAGTCATAATGTGGTGGCACGGCACTTAGTAGAAATGTGACTTGATGCCATTTACTCTGTCTACCAATTTATATTTTCTGTAAATGTGATTGTAAACAAGAAAAAATAATTTCACCCCAAGGAGTATTATAAAGCCACTAGGAAGAAAAGTGTTATTGAGTTCTGGAGAATATAAAAAAATATATTCTAAGGAAGAGAAGAAATAACATAACAAGACTTATGAAGACAGAAGATAACGATTGACCATTGAAGATCAAAATCAACTGACAAGGGAGTTCCACAAACGAGAAGAACGAGAGAGGAAACTGTTAGTATAGAACTTACGGTTACATATAGTCATTTCAATTGTAAAATGATGAGACCTAGCCGCCAAACTAGTACAGTGCTTAGATTCCTAAAGTCTAGGTAGCACAGTGAAATTAATTCACTGTGCTACCTAGACATACATTCATGGTAATTAATCAATTAATTACCATGAATGTATGTATATAAAAGGCATAGGAAATTTACTATACAGTAATGGTCAGCACCTATAAAATTGCAGATCTATTCTCAATTCTGTATCTATGCAGATGACACTCCTATTTATTCTTGTCTTAATAGTAAGTTTGATCGGTTCAAATTGGTATCTGATCTCATACATGTTCTACAATAGGTTTGTTGCTAGGAAGGTTGGTTCACTGTCTTCTGCAAGACTAATTTTTCTTGCCAGAATCTATCCTAATACATATTTCAGTCTACCATTCTTCCAGGCTGTGAATATTGCCAGTACATCTGTTCTGGTGATCCTGCTATATATTTAGAGATTCTTGATAAAATCCAAAGAAAAGTATGCATTGTTACGAGGTCTGTCCTGTGACTTTCAGTGACTTCCTTCGCCGTAACGTAGCTTCCATCTGCCTATTCTCTAAATATTCTCATGGTAATTATTCTGACGAGCTTTATTTTTTCGTAGCTAAATTTTATGAATTTTAGCACAGATTGGCAGGAAAATGTCAACGTTTTACATGTGGAATGGCTACAGGAACCCGTAAGTTCTGTGCTAACATGTTTTTTGTTTTCTCTTAGACTTCTCACTTGTAGGACTCTCTTCCGGCTTCTTGCTTTCCAGTCAACTCGATCTTCACAGTACCAATGAGAACCGTTATCATATGTTTTTACTTCCTGTTCTTTTCTTTCCTCAGTAAGGTTTTCTTTCCTCTCATTCTCCCATACAGAGTAAACTCTTACGTCTCAGTGGCTTTATTGTCTTCCTTGATGTTAAATGATAAAAAAATGAGACTAAGCAGATGATTTAAGCATTATCTCTCATTACCTTACCGAAGCAGGTATTATCTCCTACAGGTGTCCAGAGTGATAGTCATCTACATTTAATACTTCTAAAACCGAGTATATTGCCAATTACGATACGACAGATGATGCACTACATTTTCTAAGCAAGAATCAAATTTAATATGTAGGAACTATATTGCAAGCTGTAAACATGTATATCAGAAGAGGCAAAGACCTGAGTGTCATTAACAAGCTCCGTTGTAGATAGAGATTGGATCTCTCAGGAAGGAGTACAGGTGGCCACTTCCGTGTTGCTGTTTAGTTTATTGTTGAGTATGGCTAAAAGATTGAGTTTCTGATATCATCAATGGGGAAAGTACTAAATGCTTCTTCCACTAGATTCCTTCAGACTGCTCTTAACTTGCCATGGCAATCAACAGATGTCAAGTTGGAAGCAAAATACTTTCCATCTCTAAAACCACCCGAAGACAAGATTTCGATTTGTAGGACCCTGCTGGCGTCATAATGAATTCCTGGCCAAAGTATTAAAGTTATAACAACATGAACTTTGGCCAAATAGGAGTTAGAGAATGCGACATTGAAGAAATGCATATCATGATCAACGAAGAGTAGTAGGCACGTGTTAATAAATCCCAGGGAGAGCGATGTAGTGGTTGTAGTGGTTGTAGTAGTAGCCCGAGTAGCAGTAGTAGCAATACGCAACCAGTTTATGTTCCTCACCATTATACCAAACCTAGGCGCTGTACATCCGTTTTTGTTCACCATTTTGGTTTTGGAATTATATCCAATTGCTTTTCCTTTAGTAGCTTTCATCTGCAAAAGAAATGACGAATATATTTGAATAATTAAGAAATAATAAAATATTTTCATATATATTTACAAAATAATAACAATATATATATATACACACACACACATACACGTTATACTTAGAGAATACACATATTTAAGTAAAGGCCCGATTAATTTATTAATCGGGCGTTTACTTATTTTGTTATTTATTAAAACCGATATTTATTCATTTTCATCTAACGGTCTTAATATTCGACAAATTCTATTCATAAAAAATATGCGCACTTCAGCACGGTTCGAACCTGCGTCCTCCTGAGAAAAGGGATCTATCGTTATATTTATGGTGGATTTGATCGGCTTGGCCACGAAGAAATTTGCCGAACAAGCGATGTTGAATAGTGACTTCAAGCGACACCATTCTGGTTATAGATTCTTTAAATTTCATATCTGATCGGTTTCGTATCCTAGTGATAAAATCTGACGGATTAATAAATAATATCCATGATTGCTTTAGAAGTTGTTTCATTTACTTTATGTAATATTGAATTATTTATTAAATATATTCTTTTAATTTGATAATTTCTATTGTTATGTTAACACATCTGATATATTTCAGGGGTACCGAACATGTGTTGTATAATTTATTATCAGGGTACTTTATTTTCTTCATAATCATATTATTATTTTTTTTATTTTCTTTGATATCTGGCGTTTACACATTTCTTTCCGGGTCCCGCCCAGGGACCTAAGGTTAGAAATGGCATCATGACACTTTCCACTGCAAAGAAAAAATAAAAATAAAAAATAAAAAAATAAAAAAAAATAATTACATAGAAAAAACCCTTCGTAAAGTGTGGGCTGTACTTGTCAGAACAAATTTTTGTATCTCTTTGAGGCATGGACCTCCAGGGAACCCTTCAATCAGACTACTGGAATCTTTTCCAAACAGCCCAAGGGCTCCAACTACAACAGGGATTGTTGATGTTCCCATGTGCCACATTTTTGAGATTTCTATTTCAAGGTCCTTGTATTTTGACAGTTTTCCGAATATCTTCAAAGATACATTGCAGTCTGAAGGGACTGCCATATCAATAAGGAGGCACTTATTTTGTTTGTGGTCTTTAATAACAATGTCTGGGCGGTTGGCTTTGATTGTTTTGTCAGTGTGTATTGTGTAGTCCCACAGAAATGTAACAGGTCCTATCTTCGTAACCGGGTCTGGGTGGTGTTCGTACTAGTTTCTTTCAGTTTCCTTCCCGTAGGAGTTGCAAATTTTCCAGTGCAGATATTGACCCACTCTTATTATTATTATTATTATTATTATTATTATTATTATTATTATTATTATTATTATTATTTACAACCTCATATCAGTTATTAGTTGTCCATTGCTGGAAATTTAGTGACAGCAAAGTGCATGGAATCTTCTCTTGTCTTTTGCCCGTAATATCCTCATCTCTCTTCTTGGTATTGTAGCAAACTTTAACAGTACCAACATCGGATTTATTTCAACACAAACTTTCATTTGTTGTTGATGACTTTTACATTTATGTTTAAAGAAGTTATATTATATAAAGAAAT
>OZ038490.1:119006001-119016001 GCA_964036315.1 Acanthosepion esculentum | reverse complement strand
TAATTCCAAATCTTGATACTTCTCATTTTTTGTGTGTATTTTGTATATATAAATGTAAGTGGTGTTTATAATTAGTTACATAGAGTGATAATTCCCCGACACATTCTATAACATTTCTCAGGCTTTCATCTTTTGACTTAACCTTCAGATTTGTGCAACTATTGAGCTTTGATCCAAATAAATTTACAAACAGATTTTCAATGGTTTTTCACATACTAAACTAATTAACTCAGTGAGATTCAACGTCACTATAAAAGTCATTTATCCGTGAAATGAATTCGCTTATTATTGAGAGATTTAAAAGTATCTGTAATTATAATCACGGTTCGCCTACTAAAAGGACACAGGCAAAGAAGAAATTATCAATGTCGAACATTCTTCAACAGAATTGTTCATGAGACGAGCTTTCCATCTAATATTTCAGAACGACGCCCGAAATCATTTATTTCAGACAACATCAATTCATGAAATACAGCTATGCGTTTGCCGACACACAACTACTTTGATAGACACAACTTTTTTGCTGTCTGTAATTAATTAATTGTCATTATTCAATAAAGCTAAGACTAAAATTAATAAATGTATATTAGACTAAGTGCTGTGAGCACAGATCTGCCGTTAGCATATAGTAGTGAGATTTAATGAATGACATATCTCAAAATGGAACCAGGAAAACGTCTACAAATTTTTAAAATTTGTAATCCAGCTTAGACTATGTAAATATCCTTCGGGAAGAGAAGAATGTCATTGTGTTTCCTGATCTACAGGCTAACATATATTATAACAACGAAACAAAACTAATGACCGATTCCATTTTTTTTTTTTGAAAAACCCTGAATGTTATTTTCTTCCGATATACATGGACCATAATTATTTTGTTTGGGGGGAAAGCACATTGCAGAATATGTGTTGTTCATTGTTAAAACTGTTAACATTTTATACTTAAATTTTTCTCTTGTAGCTGCAGCAGAGAAAAAGTAAATTCCTTGAGGCAAAATATGCTGTTAAGATATATTCTCCATAGTCTGCCTGGTCTAAGAGACAGTTGAGTACGTACCTGTCTCTAGTAAACATTATCCGAACGTATGGAAAAGCTGTTTATATTTTTGGGCCCGTATATGTCTTGCAAGTTGGCATTAGGAGCGTTTAGATTTATCTAACGCAATTCAAAAACATCACTTTTCGTAAGCAGTTATGTCTGATTTTTTCGGGGGTGGGTTATTTATTTGAACATGGGAAAATAGGCAAGATGTTTGGAATACTAATTTATTTTTAAAATGAAAAAATGGAAACTCAAATACAAAACTAGTTTTGCACATTTATGGAAGAGAGATTGTAAATGAGCAACAGTGGATTTGCGATTTTTCGTGCTGGAAATCTTTTAGAGAATGTTTGTCTACGATCTGGTAAAATTGTTGTAATGAGTAATATGGCTAAATCAAAATGATTGCTTGAGGATACTCATCATTCAATATGAAATTTAATATTCAGCAGCAAGTCAAGAGGCTCAAAATATAAAAATCAAACGATAAATCACACTTAACAATCGGACAGCTCCGAAAAATATATATGCAACATGTGGAAGTACAGACGATACCCTGCCTTCGTTAACCGCCAACCAGGGGAGGTATCATAGTTTCGGTGGTTAAGGCAGTACTGCCACCCCTGGCGCTACCAGCAGTTTTCCCACCAGAGAGGGTAATGTTTTTTTTTTCGTGTACATGTGTCAGACTCTTGCAATTTTCAACGTTGTTTTAAAAGCGTTTGCTTTTAATCGTTAACCAATACACAATGCGCTCGTAGCGACGCTTATCAATCACCTAAGATTAAGGTAAATAGATGTGTTTCCCGTCGGAAGTAACATTGCGTTGTGAGTATAGTTTTAATTAACTTTGTTCATTTTGGATCTTGGCCAGATCCAACTGGGTGCCTGCTGCTGCTGTAGTCTGGAAACGATGTGAAGCACGCTTCAGACGCCGGCCAGTGATGCCCACCGTCAAAAAGAAGGAAACAACTGATCGTCCAAGGAATCCAGGTCACCCGACCTCAATAGGTAGCCCATGCGATTTCCACCCCTTTTTTCATCAGTCGCATCGCAGGGATACGAAAAGTTTTTCTTTCGTGCGCCTTCTCCGTTTTCTTCCCACGGAGCCGTTAATTCTACTAGCAAGACATCCTACTTTGAATCAGACCACGCTACAATGTCAGGACTTGCATCTGTCTGAATTGTGTGTACCGGAAATTGCATCGGTGTTCTAACATCGGCTAAAACTCTTCAGTCATGGACTCCACTCAGTAGCGTTATGTTGCGTCTTCCGCACAGGACGTGTACCGTATTTGTGAAAACGGACCTTAGGTTCTCTGACCGTTACGGTCTCTGTTTGTTGACTGCTTCACACTGTGTACTGACTAAGTCCATGACTATGACCACTTCAACAAATTTGTTATTACGCCACATATAATGTTGTAAACGTTATCTGATGTATAAAACTTCGGGTTTTACTTAAAGGCGACAGTTTTCAACTTTTCTTCGAAATATCCGAACTACTAGCAAGACAATTCTTTCTCTTTCAGACACGTATGGCGTATAATTTCTGAAGCATTTATTTCTGGGGTTAACCGCATATAACAAAGAGTGTTGTATGAATATCGATGCATAAGTTTTGTTTCATGCAGACAGATTTACACACAATTGTATAGATATTTATTAAATATATTTCAGTCTTGCAGAAGATGATATTAATCTTGTTGAATAATATTCGTAGAGATGAGTAAAGGGCTAATTTGTTTATAAACATTTAAACTAATTTCTTTTTTATGTTTTTTTTTCTTTTGCAATGTCACGAAATTACAAGCCCTCGTTATACACAGTTACAATACCACTGCAGTAATCAAACGAATGAGCCTTGAATTTTTTTCAGAAAATTGTGTATTCTATTACATAAAACAAAATGAAGTTTATAAACTGTTCGGCTACGCACCTTGATCTTTCCTTCTTCTTAAGGAAATATTCTATTACATTAGGCATTTTTAAATGTCGTAGCACTTTCAGAATTTAGGCCATCATGGTTATCCGCAACTTCCTTTTCTTATCTCTAAATTGCCATTCATTCTTGGGCGAGATAGTAGAGTTATTTCCCTTTGCTTTCACCCCGGTTTGAAAATCAATGGTTCTCTTATTTTAGACGACTTGATGCCCTAGACCACACTGCTAAGTCTGCTTCCCTATTTAACTTTTAGCTTGAGTGGAAAAGACACAGGTTCATGCCGTTCCCATGACAGTTTGTGCAGAAGTAAACGCAAGAGACATGCTTGAAATTGGAGCACTATTACTAGACGTAAACTAGTGATTATAACTCGTGCTACCATAACAATGGAATATTTCATTAATAAATACGAGGAGAGACAAACTGGTTATACTTAGAAATTTTATTTCATTTGATACAGGTTAGATTTCTTCATATATTTTCATATTAATGATTAAAACAGTCATATTTTTCATACATATAGCAATAGATATAAATATATTGCTTCAAACGTTGTTAAAGTGTAAATGTCGTATTTGAAATACTCGCACGATCGTAATTTATTAAACAGTATATATCCCGTTTATCGATCACTAACTGGGAACACATTCCTTTACTATGCTTACTTGAATGAACAGTACGATGGACTTGATACACGCTGTTTAATAAATTAAAACAGGTCGTCTATTTCAAATACGAACTGGCCATTATAATAGCGTTTGAAGTTATAAAAATGTTGGAATAAAAGTAAATCCAATTTTCCTCAGTGTCATTAGTAAACTTTTTGAAGCTAGAATCAAAAAAATAGTTGATTACCTCAATATAAACAACCTCTTGAGCGGCAAGCAGTACAAATTCTGATCGGCTCGGTCCACTGCTGATAGCCTAACTCTCACTACTCGCAAAGTCAGTGAGGCTCTAGACAAAAGATGAATCTCAATAGCGACCGCGTTAGATATTTCAAAGGTCTTTGACAAGGTGTGGACTAGAGGGTTACTGCACAAGCTGTCTAACTTTCGAATAACGAGAATAATCTTAACAGTGATCGTTTTTCTTAACGAGTAGGTCCTTCCCAAAGGATAGATCATTTAATATAGTTGTTATACGGCTTGTCATCTGATGTCCAAGGGATTAACGCAGGCACGCTTCTCGGTGCAACCATCTTTATACCTTATGTAAATGATATGCCTATGTGTATGTTCCGATTATTTGTGAATATCTCCTCTGATGATACAACAGTATATGAGTGCAGCTCCAAAATTCAGAGAGAGGCTGCTGATCTCGCCTCTGATTTAGTTCTAACAGCTCAGTGGGGGAAAACTGGCTGGTCAAATTAAGCACCGAGAAAAGCAAGTGACGTCCCATCATCACAGAGTAGAGCCTTAATTTTCGCCTATCGCGATGAATCGGTGTTCTCGTAGAGCAACCCTGTGTCTTTAACTCTTATTGGGACATAATCTAAATCCAAACCTCAAGTTGATCTCATACATACAGCCCACCGCATAAAAAAAACAATGGAAAATGGTCGATTCACTGTACTGTTCCAATAAATATCTGACACCTCCTGTAATACTCAACAATTACAAGGGTCAGATCAGCCCGAAAATGGAGTACTGCAGCCATATATGGACAGGAGTTGCCCAGTCTTCACCTCGATAATTAAAAATGTATCCGCGACCTGGTCGGTTATGAATTATTGTCAACACTAAAACTTTTTTCCACAGAGGAAACAAGGCAAAACTCTTTGTATTACCTCTGTGTTTTCATAGAAAGCGTTCAGATGAACTATAACCCTTAGTTCCATCAGTTCTAAGAGCCGCCATGCCACGAACGACCCCAATTCCTTTAGGATTCTATTAGTGAAAAGTAAATCCAATTCGGTCAGCTTCTTTCCACGAAGCGATGATTTGTGATTCTTAATTTGCAACCTTATACCTCGGATGATTCTTCGACTTTGTACAGGGCGCAAGCACACACACACACACACACACACACACACACACACACACACACACACACATATATATATATATATATATATATATATATATATATATATATATAGATAGATAGATAGATAGATAGATATAGATATATTCATTTGGATGAATTTAGATAAATAAATTAATATAAATTCATCCAAATAGATAAACTAACAAACCGATCCCGATAAATGAGCCGTTAGAAAAAACAAGTAAAGATAATCAATCCAAATAAATACATGAAGTAATAAACAAATTAAAAACTGCTCCCCACAAAATAATAGTTAGAATAAACTACAACAATTAACCCCAAAATGGAATAAATAGCTTTAATTATCTTCCCAAACAAAAACAAAACTATTAAATAAGAAATATAAACAAATTAACGATTAAAATTAAAATAAAAAATCAATATATATGATAAGAAATAAAAATAAAAATAAAAAATAAAAATAAATAAAAACAAGCAAAATAATTTAACCAAAAATAAATAGAGAAACGACGTCCGGTAAAATAACAGCCAAAATAGAGTACACACAATGCACCACTGACCCTTATATATAAATAGCCGAGAAAAATAATAGCACTGGTGGCTTAACGATTGAGTCTAGCATGAAACAGATAGCCGCCTCTAAGTGTTGACTTCTATGTTGACTTTTAAGCCTTACTTATAAAAATAAACAAACCAACACTTAATAATATTAACTTTGAACATGGACATAATATCTTTACCGTGTTTTGAAACAAAAAAATGAATCACTTTATAAAACATACACACAACAAACTATTTCTAATTCTAACAGTTGAAATATAATCCTTGATAATGGCTAAATGTATAGCCGAAAGCGCTCGGAAAAGAACATTCGGACAATTTTTATATAATTTATCCTCTGAAAAGAAAAACTTTATTAGATCGCACGAGAAATTATATAAAAAACTAAATAAAAGCACCTTGTCAGTCGTTTTTAATGAAATGTGCTTGAAAGAAGGATTGCTGCCTAAATACACAAATATATATATATATATATATATATATATATATATATATATATATATATATATATATATATATATATATATAGGCATATTAGATTACATAAACTGCAAACATGCCTTCGTATTTTTATCCTAATCCGTTCATATTCACTGATATTTTCCGTGTTTTACAATCAAATGATGCAAGAAATGCACTGTAACAATGAAAATCACTTTTATTTCGTAATTGCTCTCCATCTCTTTCGGAGATCATCATCAGGGCTGCAAAGTAATTTGGAAATATATATATTTATGTAAGCATTAAAAGCTTTTCTAATTAAACAATGTCTGAGTTTCATCGATTTTTTATTTTACGTTTCAGAGTAGATTATTAGGTGTTCTGTTTTACAAAAAAATATTGATTATTATTCTCCAAAGTAAAAATTAATCTGTGCATAAATGAACGTCTGGAAATTTCACAAAATTAAATGAGAGGAAATTTAACAGAATGTAATTTTTTTTACGAATATGTTTCTGAGATAATTACATTCAATTGTGAAGAAATCCTGAAAGTGTCATCCAAATCCGACATTTGTTTGGAGTTTTTGCTAGAATTTCTAAATCAATGTGTTTTTCAATGCAAAAAGACACCGGCATTTCATATTTTGATTTAGACTAACCCGCCGACGCAAGAATTTTTTTTACAAAATTTAAAAGATTTAATTTAATAATCAAAAAAGACTTTGGTTTGTAGCGGACCGTGGGGGTGAAGATGTGAAGAGATATCAGAAGGTTAAAATTTCCTGCTGGCCGGTCCAGCTACATGAGAATGGTGGACTTTAATTAAGTCCACAGACGACAAAGAAAACAAACGAGATCTATATATATGGGTAAACAAATATATATTAATAACAAAACAAGTTAAACAAAGACATGGACTGTTACATAGAGTTTGCATGGAGAAATTATGTGTGTGTGTTGTGAGTGTTGTGAGTGTTCGTACGTACGTGCATTGTTCTTAGCGCGTTCCCAGAATTTGGGAAACGCTGTACTGTGATATATCTATATATATATAATATGATTATACAGACGTATTTCGCATAGAAAACGCTCAGATTTCACTTGTGCAACGATAGCCTAGGGGTAGTATCTCTGAATGACAGCAAATTGGTCGAGTTTCGTTCCCGGCTTGAAGCAATTGGACGTCTAGTCACAATGAAGACCTATGATACAGCTATGAGTCTGACTGTTGATGACAAAATTTATATATATATATATATATATATATATATATATATATATATATATATATATATATGTGTGTGTGTGTGTGTGTGTGTGTGTGTGTGTGTGTGTGTGTTTCGTTAAAAACGACAGACAAGGAACTGCGATTAAGCTTTTTTTGTGTGTGTACAAAAGTTTTCTTTTCTATATACAAAGTGTGCAAAACTGCCCAAAAGAAATATGCAGACTCTGTCGAACTGAACAAGAAAATTTAATTAAATTCAATTCAATTACCAATATTTAAAACACCTAAACTTATCATGGTAAATAACGACACACCCACTAAATCAAAACTTAAAAGAACCAACATTATTTATGAGTTTAAATGCCGCTTAAAAACAGTATTCCTGATTAAACCAAACTTACAATTAATTACATCGGTCACACTACTACATACATATCTAGACGACTTACATTACACCAACCAGATCATGGTTCCAGTAGGATTCATTTAAACACTCACAAAAACCTAACAGACTTCCATCTGAAACATACTAGTAGAAGATACAAGTATAATCGCCTCATCGACATGTAAAAATGGAATAAAATAATTTAATAATAAAAATAAAAAGCCAACACTCAATAACAGCTACGAACACGGCCACCATCCGCTGACAGTGTTCGGAAAATAAATTATTCCTATAATTTTAAACACACGTATAAAAACACATATTTATTTTAAAATAAAATGATAAAAATCGCCGCTGATAAGGGGAAAAAATAGTCGAAATAGCTCGGATATGGGGAGGTTTTCGACAGTCTTTGCACACTTTGTTTCCAGAAACGAAAACTCTTATACGGACTGAAGAAAAAGTAGATAAAAATGCTTAATAGCAGTACATTTTTTGTCGCCTTTAACGAAATATATAAAAGAGGGTTTGCTCACCAAAGACACAATATATATATATATATATATATATATATATATATATATATATATATATATATATATATATATATAGTCAAACCTAATTAGCCAGACAAACCTACCAAGGTTTCACTTAGGCAGATCGCCAGGGTCAGCTATTGTTAAATTAAGAATTTGAAGGTTTTTCGACACGAGTATAGTTACCTATATATATATATATATATATATATATATATATATATATATATATATATATATATATATATATATATAGATAGATAGATATATAAACACTAACAAGCACACACACACTCACATATGTATGCATATATAATAGAATTTTTTTTTAATATTAAGCAAATTTATTCTTTACTCTATATATTATTTGATATAATCTTTAGGATTATCTTGATTATATTAATATAATTCCATTTACCCCCACCACACGCACGAGTGTGTGTGTGTGTGTGTGTGTGTGTGTGTGTGTGGGCGCATGCGTGATCACTTGGTCGGATACGTACCGATGCGTGACTCCAATAATTGATTAATCAACTTTTCCAATTTCTTTAGTTGAACGTTTCTTTCTTTCAGTCAGTATTCTTTTGATTCGTCATTGTTGGCCCCATTTTTTTAATTTCTGACTTACTGGCAATTTGGCCATCACAGTTTCAACCTGGGAAAAAGGAATGATCCCGCGTGATTTAACCTTTCGATTGTGGCCAAGAGCAAAAGCTGTCCTTTTCAAGAGTCATTTCTTTCTGGGCAGTTTCGTTATTTCTGACTCGATTTCAATTTACATTTGTCATGTGTAGGTATCTTAAATGAATATCCAACAGAAAGAAAGAAAGAAAGAAAGACGCTGATGTAGAATGGTTAACTTCAATAATGAATGAGATAGTACATTAATCCTATAAATAAAGAAGAACGACTATATTCTCATAATTGGAAACCAAAAACAAAAAACGATTACTAAGGAAATGTAGTTGTGGAAAGTCAGAGTCGCTTACTTCTGCAAGGGACACAGCATATAAAAGATTTCACTTATATTTAAAGAATATGGGCATCTCGATTTGGGGTAATAGTTTACTCTTTTTTAGCTCACACTATATGTGTTCTTGCGTCAAACAAAACTAGGCTTAATAAATGAAACTCTTATCTCAAAGAAGACACGCATTAATGATATTAACTGGATGCTATATAGTAAATTATTCATTTCCTTAATACTGTGTGTTTTTAATGTGTTTTTGAATTATTCGCTCAAGTAATTCTTTAGAAGAGTAGTGGAACTCAAATATTCCTAGAAAGAATAAACGACGAGAAGCCCAAAATGAATTCCCCATGATACTAATATGGGAAAATAATATTAGTCTTACGCAAAAGAGCAAATTGAAATCCGGGGTTTCGCTAAGTGTAAACCTCTTTGTACATGCATGTGATATTTTGCAGCTCTCGCAAAAATCGCAATATCGATACCAAATTCTATTCGAAGTAGTCATAGACACCCTTGCGCAAATAAATTGAAAAAAAAAAGAATAATTCTATTATTATTTACTTTTTTCGTATTTTCCTATGAAACATTACCCAGTGCATATATTAGTATTTGTATATCAATTCCATGAAGTCGTTCCTTGCAGATTGACAACAGATTCTTTATTGGATTTAAATGAGGAGAGATTCTGGGCCAGTCTATAGTACGTTGACTGGCTCACTGGTAAGGCTTGCCAGTGTGTTCGTGCTTCCTTGGAGTAACATCCATCGCTGACAATGGCTGTAGGACAACTAATCGACAGTCGAAACAATAGTGTCTGGGCATGAAGACAATCTGATGCAATCCAATGATTTTCAAAGCCAAACAAATTTCATCA